>CM049319.1:68235774-68268086 GCA_026874595.1 Sipunculus nudus | reverse complement strand
ATATTTGTTCCCAAATCACCACAAACAAATTATGACATGTGGAGACATTTTCAGAGGCACTGAAAACTAAAAACAGCCACCTTGAATTTTGGAGACATTTCCAGGCATAAATAAAAATTAAAAAAAATTAGTTGGGGCAAGTATGAAGAACAACAAGACGTGAAAGGAGAACATAAACTCCACGATTTTGTTTGTTTATTTAAATGTTGGAAAGTCATGTGTCATGATAAAAAGCAAAACAATTGTACTGTTACTGTTCTAATATTTATTTCGGCCCGATTCCAGTTGTCTGAAATATATAATATATTGCTTGCAAAACATTATACTTCGAATTCAGCTTCCTGTACTTTCAAAGACCAAATCGTGAAAGCCATATTATTCATTGATTAGTGGCTAGAGGACAAGGGCTCGTATAAGGGTCACCGAAAGACCGAATATGACTTAGGCATCCTGTTATATCCTGTTATCTAATTATGAACAGGGAGCTAAACTATTTTCAATTCGTTACGATCCTTATATAATTGCAAGCGTCTTTTTGTTTTTCAGGTTTCTCTAAATATCACAGCAAAAAAAAAAAAACACTGGAGAAAACAAACTGCGCCTTCTCAAAGATGTTTTTTGAAAGCCCCTTGAAAGAGGGCACGTTACTTCGGCCACCATTTCCTTATAACTTCACTCTTTCTAGATATTAAACAAATATTGTACAGACTTAAAAACTTAAAACCGTCTTTACTTCAAAAATGGAAGTTCCTTGTTAAAAGAAGGCGGTCTATTCATATGAATTGTTTTTGTCCGGTCAGTTAGTCATGTAGGACGAAGAGGATTCGATGAAACTTTAAAATGGTATCACGAGCGTCCATAGCTCAGGGGGTAAAGCACTGGTCTTGTAAACCAGGGGTCCTGAGTTCAAATCTCACGGGGGGCTTCGTTCCTTTTTAAAAATTATGTATTTCGCTCTTTTTTTTATTTAAGTTACAAGTCAATATCATGTTTGCATCCAAACAGCTTTGAATGAATTAATGCTCGAAAGAGTCCAAGAACCGCATCCCCTTATGATCCAAATTGAATGATATTTGATGGCCTTAATAGAAGAGTCTAATTGAGCTCCACTCTGGCATCTAATCCATTAACAAGGACATAGTTATTTCAAAAAGGAAATATTTTTTCATGTGATTTATTTCCCGCCAAAAGGGGACACATGGTATCGGGCGGTCTACAGTCTTGGACACATTAAAATGACCTCTTTCTTTCAATATGGAATTTCCCTGTACAGACAGGCTGGTTCTCTTCAACGGTCTTTCGGGGTTTCTGTAATAACATAGTTTTAACCAAATTTCCTTCTCGGATTAATTCATACTGGAGCACAAACTGGTTATACATTCAAAGTCATGACAGCTGGACCTGTGAAATCAATCATCACACGTGGGATGAAGATAATTCAATGAAGCTTTGCAATACAAGCCTCCATAGCTCAGGGGTTAGAGCACTGGTCTTGTAAACCAGGGGTCGTGAGTTCAAATCTCACTGGGGGCTTCGTCTTCTTTTTCATGTTGCGTGTCTCCTCCTTTATGTTACACGTCAATATCCTGTTCGCATCCAAGCAGACTTAGGCCTCTACATTTTCAAAAATAATGACAGTTTGACCTATGAAACCACCATTCTGGCGGGATGAAGATCATTGAGTGAAACATTGTGGTAGCGAATGCATGCCTCCAAAAGGCAGGGTTTCAGCAACGGTCTTGTAAACCAGGGGTCGTGAGTTTAAATCTCGCTGATGGGCATGGTCTCTTTTACTTAATTGTGCGTTTCTATACTCCTCTATGACACGTGCATATTATGTTTGCATTGATATCTAAAGGAAAATTTTGAATTTGTTTGTGTTCTACATGGGTTTCATTTTCCCGCCACAAGTTGAAACAAACTTCGGCCAAATTTCCTTGCTTGTGATCATTAATAATTTATCTACGAAATTTTATTTTGTTTAGCTCATTACAACACAATTTACTTTGTCGTGTGTGGTATTTCGAAAGCCGTTATAATCAGCTATTATAATAAAAGTTCAAATTTACAGAGTGACAGGTCTAATTTTTTCTTCAGTCCTCATGATTCTATATTTAAAATTTGATTTTTCACACGCATTTCAATATTATCTTTCTTTACATTACAAAAATAAAATATGGTGAATCTCCTCAGGGGCTTCTAAAATAAAGGCTCTTGTAATCCAGCAATCGCTGATTGGAAATGTCATTACGGCCTGGCCTTTCCATTTAATTTGCGTTTCATCTGCAGTGTCTAACAGACAATCAACATCGAGTGTATGTTCCTAAATAGAGTTCTATTCAAAGGTTTCTTAGTTACTCAATGCCACAGAACACAGAATGCCACAGCACAAATCTACTTCTGGTACCACAGGAAAGATAAAGAAACCAAAATATTTGAGATATGCAGATTATATATATATATTTTTTGACACATATAAACCTCACACTACCTTATGCTATATTAGTACTGCTTTTTACAGTCAAATTAGTCTAGACTTGTTAATTGGCAAGCCCTCTTGAACATTAAGTTTCAAATATTAGATACTTTAGTTTCGTTTTCCTTTCTGAAATAAACGATTTTGAAATAAAGAAGACGAATATTTATATTTACTTTTCTAAAGTTACTTCACAGTTGGATTTAAACTGGAACACGCTCGGGATGTTCATATGAAACGATGACAGCTGGACCTGTGAAATCAATCTTCTTATTCAGTGAAGATGATTCAATAAAACTTTGCAATATCAAATACATGCCTCCATAGCTCAGGGGTTAGAGCACTGGTCTTGTAAACCAGGGGTCGTGAGTTCAAATCTCACTGGGGGCTTCGCTTTTTTTTCATATTGCGTTTCCCCTCTTTTTTTTTGTGACACTTCAATATCTTGTAGCAACCATGCAGCCTTTATCGGGTTAATGTTCAGAATAGTGAACAACAGTTTTGTTTTTGGTCAACATTTAATTGAAATAAAATAAATATGCCTCTCACTTCTAGCATAAGACCGCGGACACCCCTTTTTTCAAAAGAAATAATTGATTTTATTGGTGATTCTTCAGGCGTTTCATATCCAATCCGAAAGTGGATACTTAATGTGTGAAGAAAATCATTACGATCATTGGTCCGTCTTTGATGTCAACAACATTGAATCATGTTTTCTTTTATTTTTGGGAAGATCGGTGATTCCTTCATATGCGACACTTTCATATTTGTTCCCAAATCACCACAAACAAATTATGACATGTGGAGACATTTTCAGAGGCACTGAAAACTAAAAACAGCCACCTTGAATTTTGGAGACATTTCCAGGCATAAATAAAAATTAAAAAAAATTAGTTGGGGCAAGTATGCAGAACAACAAGACGTGAAAGGAGAACATAAACTCCACGAATTTGTTTGTTTATTTAAATGTTGGAAAGTCATGTGTCATGATAAAAAGCAAAACAATTGTACTGTTACTGTTCTAATATTTATTTCGGCCCGATTCCAGTTGTCTGAAATATATAATATATTGCTTGCAAAACATTATACTTCAAATTCAGCTTCCTGTACTTTCAAAGACCAAATCGTGAAAGCCATATTATTCATTGATTAGTGGCTAGAGGACAAGGGCTCGTATAAGGGTCACCGAAAGACCGAATATGACTTAGGCATCCTGTTATATCCTGTTATCTAATTATGAACAGGGAGCTAAACTATTTTCAAGTCGTTACGATCCTTATATAATTGCAAGCGTCTTTTTGTTTTTCAGGTTTCTCTAAATATCACAGCAAAAAAAAAAACACTGGAGAAAACAAACTGCGCCTTCTCAAAGATGTTTTTTGAAAGCCCCTTGAAAGAGGGCACGTTACTTCGGCCACCATTTCCTTATAACTTCACTCTTTCTAGATATTAAACAAATATTGTACAGACTTAAAAACTTAAAACCGTCTTTACTTCAAAAATGGAAGTTCCTTGTTAAAAGAAGGCGGTACTATTCATATGAATTGTTTTTGTCCGGTCAGTTAGTCATGTAGGACGAAGAGGATTCGATGAAACTTTAAAATGGTATCACGAGCGTCCATAGCTCAGGGGGTAAAGCACTTGTCTTGTAAACCAGGGGTCCTGAGTTCAAATCTCACGGGGGGCTTCGTCCCTTTTTAAAAATTATGTATTTCGCTCTTTTTTTTATTTAAGTTACAAGTCAATATCATGTTTGCATCCAAACAGCTTTGAATGAATTAATGCTCGAAAGAGTCCAAGAACCGCATCACCTTATGATCCAAATTGAATGATATTTGATGGCCTTAATAGAAGAGTCTAATTGAGCTCCACTCTGGCATCTAATCCATTAACAAGGACATACAGTTATTTCAAAAAGGAAATATTTTTTCATGTGATTTATTTCCCGCCAAAAGGGGACACATGGTATCGGGCGGTCTACAGTCTTGGACACATTAAAATGACCTCTTTCTTTCAATATGGAATTTCCCTGTACAGACAGGCTGGTTATCTTCAACGGTCTTTCGGGGTTTCTGTAATAACATAGTTTTAACCAAATTTCCTTCTCGGATTAATTCATACTGGAGCACAAACTGGTTATACATTCAAAGTCATGACAGCTGGACCTGTGAAATCAATCATCACACGTGGGATGAAGATAATTCAATGAAGCTTTGCAATATCAAACACAAGCCTCCATAGCTCAGGGGTTAGAGCACTGGTCTTGTAAACCAGGGGTCGTGAGTTCAAATCTCACTGGGGGCTTCGTCTTCTTTTTCATGTTGCGTGTCTCCTCCTTTATGTTACACGTCAATATCCTGTTCGCATCCAAGCAGACTTAGGCCTCTACATTTTCGAAAATAATGACAGTTTGACCTATGAAACCACCATTCTGGCGGGATGAAGATCATTGAGTGAAACATTGTGGTAGCGAATGCATGCCTCCAAAAGGCAGGGTTTCAGCAACGGTCTTGTAAACCAGGGGTCGTGAGTTTAAATCTCGCTGATGGGCATGGTCTCTTTTACTTAATTGTGCGTTTCTATACTCCTCTATGACACGTGCATATTATGTTTGCATTGATATCTAAAGGAAAATTTTGAATTTGTTGGTGTTCTACATGGATTTCATTTTCCCGCCACAAGTTGAAACAAACTTCGGCCAAATTTCCTTGCTTGTGATCATTAATAATTTATCTACGAAATTTTATTTTGTTTAGCTCATTACAACACAATTTACTTTGTCGTGTGTGGTATTTCGAAAGCCGTTATAATCAGCTATTATAATAAAAGTTCAAATTTACAGAGTGACAGGTCTAATTTTTTCTTCAGTCCTCATGATTCTATATTTAAAATTTGATTTTTCACACGCATTTCAATATTATTTTTCTTTACATTACAAAAATAAAATATGGTGAATCTCCTCAGGGGCTTCTAAAATAAAGGCTCTTGTAATCCTCCAATCGCTGATTGGAAATGTCATTACGGCCTGGCCTTTCCATTTAATTTGCGTTTCATCTGCAGTGTCTAACAGACAATCAACATCGAGTGTATGTTCCTAAATAGAGTTCTATTCAAAGGTGTCTTAGTTACTCAATGCCACAGAACACAGAATGCCACAGCACAAATCTACTTCTGGTACCACAGAGGAAAGATAAAGAAACCAAAATATTTGAGATATGCAGATTATATATATATATATTTTTTGACACATATAAACCTCACACTACCTTATGCTATATTAGTACTGCTTTTTACAGTCAAATTAGTCTAGACTTGTTAATTGGCAAGCCCTCTTGAACATTAAGTTTCAAATATTAGATACTTTAGTTTCGTTTTTCTTTCTGAAATAAACGCTTTTGAAATAAAGAAGACGAATATTTATATTTACTTTTCTAAAGTTACTTCACAGTTGGATTTAAACTGGAACACGCTCGGGATGTTCATATGAAACGATGAAAGCTGGATCTGTGAAATCAATCTTCTTATTCAGTGAAGATGATTCAATAAAACTTTGCAATATCAAATACATGCCTCCATAGCTCAGGGGTTAGAGCACTGGTCTTGTAAACCAGGGGTCGTGAGTTCAAATCTCACTGGGGGCTTCGCTTTTTTTTCATATTGCGTTTCCCCTCTTTTTTGTGACACTTCAATATCTTGTAGCAACCAAGCAGCCTTTATCGGGTTAATGTTCAGAATAGAGAACAACAGTTTTGTTTTTGGTCAACATTTAATTGAAATAAAATAAATATGCCTCTCACTTCTAGCATAAGACCGCGGACACCCCTTTTTTCAAAAGAAATAATTGATTTTATTGGTGATTCTTCAGGCGTTTCTTATCCAATCCGAAAGTGGATACTTAATGTGTGAAGAAAATCATTACGATCATTGGTCCGTCTTTGATG
This sequence comes from Sipunculus nudus, assembly GCA_026874595.1. NCBI lineage: Eukaryota > Metazoa > Annelida > Sipuncula > Golfingiida > Sipunculidae > Sipunculus > Sipunculus nudus. The sequence continues at coordinate 68,261,669 of CM049319.1, read as the reverse complement.
TCAACAACATTGAAACATGTTTTCTAATATTTTTGGGAAGATCGGTGATTCCTTCATATGCGACACTTTCATATTTGTTCCCAAATCACCACAAACAAATTATGACATGTGGAGACATTTTCAGAGGCACTGAAAACTAAAAACAGCCACCTTGAATTTTGGAGACATTTCCAGGCATAAATAAAAATTAAAAAAAATTAGTTGGGGCAAGTATGAAGAACAACAAGACGTGAAAGGAGAACAGAAACTCCACGATTTTGTTTGTTTATTTAAATGTTGGAAAGTCATGTGTCATGATAAAAAGCAAAACAATTGTACTGTTACTGTTCTAATATTTATTTCGGCCCGATTCCAGTTGTCTGAAATATATAATATATTGCTTGCCACACATTATACTTCAAATTCAGCTTCCTGTACTTTCAAAGACCAAATCGTGAAAGCCATATTATTCATTGATTAGTGGCTAGAGGACAAGGGCTCGTATAAGGGTCACCGAAAGACCGAATATGACTTAGGCATCCTGTTATATCCTGTTATCTAATTATGAACAGGGAGCTAAACTATTTTCAATTCGTTACGATCCTTATATAATTGCAAGCGTCTTTTTGTTTTTCAGGTTTCTCTAAAATATCACAGCAAAAAAAAAAAAAACACTGGAGAAAACAAACTGTGCCTTCTCAAAGATGTTTTTTGAAAGCCCCTTGAAAGAGGGCACGTTACTTCGGCCACCATTTCCTTATAACTTCACTCTTTCTAGATAGTAAACAAATATTGTACAGACTTAAAAACTTAAAACCGTCTTTACTTCAAAAATGGAAGTTCCTTGTTAAAAGAAGGCGGTACTATTCATATGAATTGTTTTTGCCCGGTCAGTTAGTCATGTAGGACGAAGAGGATTCGATGAAACTTTAAAATGGTAACACGAGCGTCCATAGCTCAGGGGGTAAAGCACTGGTCTTGTAAACCAGGGGTCCTGAGTTCAAATCTCACGGGGGGCTTCGTCCCTTTTTAAAAATTATGTATTTCGCTCTTTTTTTTATTTAAGTTACAAGTCAATATCATGTTTGCATCCAAACAGCTTTGAATGAATTAATGCTCGAAAGAGTCCAAGAACCGCATCACCTTATGATCCAAATTGAATGATATTTGATGGCCTTAATAGAAGAGTCAAATTGAGCTCCACTCTGGCATCTAATCCATTAACAAGGGCTTACAGTTATTTCAAAAAGGAAATATTTTTTCATGTGATTTATTTCCCGCCAAAAGGGGACACATGGTATCGGGCGGTCTACAGTCTTGGACACATTAAAATGACCTCTTTCTTTCAATATGGAATTTCCCTGTACAGACAGGCTGGTTCTCTTCAACGGTCTTTCGGGGTTTCTGTAATAACATAGTTTTAACCAAATTTCCTTCTCGGATTAATTCATACTGGAGCACAAACTGGTTATACATTCAAAGTCATGACAGCTGGACCTGTGAAATCAATCATCACATGTGGGATGAAGATAATTCAATGAAGCTTTGCAATATCAAACACAAGCCTCCATAGCTCAGGGGTTAGAGCACTGGTCTTGTAAACCAGGGGTCGTGAGTTCAAATCTCACTGGGGGCTTCGTCTTCTTTTTCATGTTGCGTGTCTCCTCCTTTATGTTACACGTCAATATCCTGTTCGCATCCAAGCAGACTTAGGCCTCTACATTTTCGAAAATAATGACAGTTTGACCTATGAAACCACCATTCTGGCGGGATGAAGATCATTGAGTGAAACATTGTGGTAGCGAATGCATGCCTCCAAAAGGCAGGGTTTCAGCAACGGTCTTGTAAACCAGGGGTCGTGAGTTTAAATCTCGCTGATGGGCATGGTCTCTTTTACTTAATTGTGCGTTTCTATACTCCTCTATGACACGTGCATATTATGTTTGCATTGATATCTAAAGGAAAATTTTGAATTTGTTGGTGTTCTACTTGGGTTTCATTTTCCCGCCACAAGTTGAAACAAACTTCGGCCAAATTTCCTTGCTTGTGATCATTAATAATTTATCTACGAAATTTTATTTTGTTTAGCGCATTACAACACAATTTACTTTGTCGTGTGTGGTATTTCGAAAGCCGTTATAATCAGCTATTATAATAAAAGTTCAAATTTAAAGAGTGACAGGTCTAATTTTTTCTTCAGTCCTCATGATTCTATATTTAAAATTTGATTTTTCACACGCATTTCAATATTATCTTTCTTTACATTACAAAAATAAAATATGGTGAATCTCCTCAGGGGCTTCTAAAATTAAGGCTCTTGTAATCCAGCAATCGCTGATTGGAAATGTCATTACGGCCTGGCCTTTCCATTTAATTTGCGTTTCATCTGCAGTGTCTAACAGACAATCAACATCGAGTGTATGTTCCTAAATAGAGTTCTATTCAAAGGTGTCTTAGTTACTCAATGCCACAGAACACAGAATGCCACAGCACAAATCTACTTCTGGTACCACAGAGGAAAGATAAAGAAACCAAAATATTTGAGATATGCAGATTATATATATATATATTTTTTGACACATATAAACCTCACACTACCTTATGCTATATTAGTACTGCTTTTTACAGTCAAATTAGTCTAGACTTGTTAATTGGCAAGCCCTGTTGAACATTAAGTTTCAAATATTAGATACTTTAGTTTCGTTTTTCTTTCTGAAATAAACGCTTTTGAAATAAAGAAGACGAATATTTATATTTACTTTTCTAAAGTTACTTCACAGTTGGATTTAAACTGGAACACGCTCGGGATGTTCATATGAAACGATGACAGCTGGACCTGTGAAATCAATCTTCTTATTCAGTGAAGATGATTCAATAAAACTTTGCAATATCAAATACATGCCTCCATAGGTCAGGGGTTAGAGCACTGGTCTTGTAAACCAGGGGTCGTGAGTTCAAATCTCACTGGCGGCTTCGCTTTTTTTTCATATTGCGTTTCCCCTCTTTTTTTTTTGTGACACTTCAATATCTTGTAGCAACCAAGCAGCCTTTATCGGGTTAATGTTCAGAATAGTGAACAACAGTTTTGTTTTTGGTCAACATTTAATTGAAATAAAATAAATATGCCTCTCACTTCTAGCATAAGACCGCGGACACCCCTTTTTTTCAAAAGAAATAATTGATTTTATTGGTGATTCTTCAGGCGTTTCTTATCCAATCCGAAAGTGGATACTTAATGTGTGAAGAAAATCATTACGATCATTGGTCCGTCTTTGATGTCAACAACATTGAATCATGTTTTCTTTTATTTTTGGGAAGATCGGTGATTCCTTCATATGCGACACTTTCATATTTGTTCCCAAATCACCACAAACAAATTATGACATGTGGAGACATTTTCAGAGGCACTGAAAACTAAAAACAGCCACCTTGAATTTTGGAGACATTTCCAGGCATAAATAAAAATAAAAAAAAATTAGTTGGGGCAAGTATGAAGAACAACAAGACGTGAAAGGAGAACATAAACTCCACGAATTTGTTTGTTTATTTAAATGTTGGAAAGTCATGTGTCATGATAAAAAGCAAAACAATTATACTGTTACTGTTCTAATATTTATTTCGGCCCGATTCCAGTTGTCTGAAATATATAATATATTGCTTGCCACACATTATACTTCAAATTCAGCTTCCTGTATTTTCAAAGACCAAACGTGAAAGCCATATTATTCATTGATTAGTGGCTAGAGGACAAGGGCTCGTATAAGGGTCACCGAAAGACCGAATATGACTTAGGCATCCTGTTATATCCTGTTATCTAATTATGAACAGGGAGCTAAACTATTTTCAATCGGTACGATCCTTATATAATTGCAAGCGTCTTTTTGTTTTTCAGGTTTCTCTAAATATCACAGCAAAAAAAAAAAAAACACTGGAGAAAACAAACTGCGCCTTCTCAAAGATGTTTTTTGAAAGCCCCTTGAAAGAGGGCACGTTACTTCGGCCACCATTTCCTTATAACTTCACTCTTTCTAGATATTAAACAAATATTGTACAGACTTAAAAACTTAAAACCGTCTTTACTTCAAAAATGGAAGTTCCTTGTTAAAAGAAGGCGGTACTATTCATATGAATTGTTTTTGTCCGGTCAGTTAGTCATGTAGGACGAAAAGGATTCGATGAAACTTTAAAATGGTACCACGAGCGTCCATAGCTCAGGGGGTAAAGCACTGGTCTTGTAAACCAGGGGTCCTGAGTTCAAATCTCACGGGGGGCTTCGTCCCTTTTTAAAAATTATGTATTTCGCTCTTTTTTTTATTTAAGTTACAAGTCAATATCATGTTTGCATCCAAACAGCTTTGAATGAATTAATGCTCGAAAGAGTCCAAGAACCGCATCACCTTATGATCCAAATTGAATGATATTTGATGGCCTTAATAGAAGAGTCTAATTGAGCTCCACTCTGGCATCTAATCCATTAACAAGGACGTACAGTTATTTCAAAAAGGAAATATTTTTTCATGTGATTTATTTCCCGCCAAAAGGGGACACATGGTATCGGGCGGTCTACAGTCTTGGACACATTAAAATGACCTCTTTCTTTCAATATGGAATTTCCCTGTACAGACAGGCTGGTTCTCTTCAACGGTCTTTCGGGGTCTGTAATAACATAGTTTTAACCAAATTTCCTTCTCGGATTAATTCATACTGGAGCACAAACTGGTTATACATTCAAAGTCATGACAGCTGGACCTGTGAAATCAATCATCACACGTGGGATGAAGATAATTCAATGAAGCTTTGCAATATCAAACACAAGCCTCCATAGCTCAGGGGTTAGAGCACTGGTCTTGTAAACCAGGGGTCGTGAGTTCAAATCTCACTGGGGGCTTCGTCTTCTTTTTCATGTTGCGTGTCTCCTCCTTTATGTTACACGTCAATATCCTGTTCGCATCCAAGCAGACTTAGGCCTCTACATTTTCGAAAATAATGACAGTTTGACCTATGAAACCACCATTCTGGCGGGATGAAGATCATTGAGTGAAACATTGTGGTAGCGAATGCATGCCTCCAAAAGGCAGGGTTTCAGCAACGGTCTTGTAAACCAGGGGTCGTGAGTTTAAATCTCGCTGATGGGCATGGTCTCTTTTACTTAATTGTGCGTTTCTATACTCCTCTATGACACGTGCATATTATGTTTGCATTGATATCTAAAGGAAAATTTTGAATTTGTTGGTGTTCTACATGGGTTTCATTTTCCCGCCACAAGTTGAAACAAACTTCGGCCAAATTTCCTTGCTTGTGATCATTAATAATTTATCTACGAAATTTTATTTTGTTTAGCTTATTACAACACAATTTACTTTGTCGTGTGTGGTATTTCGAAAGCCGTTATAATCAGCTATTATAATAAAAGTTCAAATTTACAGAGTGACAGGTCTAATTTTTTCTTCAGTCCTCATGATTCTATATTTAAAATATGATTTTTCACACGCATTTCAATATTATCTTTCTTTACATTACAAAAATAAAATATGGTGAATCTCCTCAGGGGCTTCTAAAATAAAGGCTCTTGTAATCCAGAAATCGCTGTTTGGAAATGTCATTACGGCCTGGCCTTTCCATTTAATTTGCGTTTCATCTGCAGTGTCTAACAGACAATCAACATCGAGTGTATGTTCCTAAATAGAGTTCTATTCAAAGGTTTCTTAGTTACTCAATGCCACAGAACACAGAATGCCACAGCACAAATCTACTTCTGGTACCACAGGAAAGATAAAGAAACCAAAATATTTGAGATATGCAGATTATATATATATATATTTTGACACATATAAACCTCACACTACCTTATGCTATATTAGTACTGCTTTTTACAGTCAAATTAGTCTAGACTTGTTAATTGGCAAGCCCTCTTGAACATTAAGTTTCAAATATTAGATACTTTAGTTTCGTTTTTCTTTCTGAAATAAACGCTTTTGAAATAAAGAAGACGAATATTTATATTTACTTTTCTAAAGTTACTTCACAGTTGGATTTAAACTGGAACACGCTCGGGATGTTCATATGAAACGATGACAGCTGGACCTGTGAAATCAATCTTCTTATTCAGTGAAGATGATTCAATAAAACTTTGCAATATCAAATACATGCCTCCATAGCTCAGGGGTTAGAGCACTGGTCTTGTAAACCAGGGGTCGTGAGTTCAAATCTCACTGGGGGCTTCGCTTTTTTTTCATAGTGCGTTTCCCCTCTTTTTTTTGTGACACTTCAATATCTTGTAGCAACCAAGCAGCCTTTATCGGGTTAATGTTCAGAATAGTGAACAACAGTTTTGTTTTTGGTCAACATTTAATTGAAATAAAATAAATATGCCTCTCACTTCTAGCATAAGACCGCGGACACCCCTTTTTTTCAAAAGAAATAATTGATTTTATTGGTGATTCTTCAGGCGTTTCTTATCCAATCCGAAAGTGGATACTTAATGTGTGAAGAAAATCATTACGATCATTGGTCCGTCTTTGATGTCAACAACATTGAATCATGTTTTCTTTTATTTTTGGGAAGATCGGTGATTCCTTCATATGCGACACTTTCATATTTGTTCCCAAATCACCACAAACAAATTATGACATGTGGAGACATTTTCAGAGGCACTGAAAACTAAAAACAGCCACCTTGAATTTTGGAGACATTTCCAGGCATAAATAAAAATAAAAAAAAATTAGTTGGGGCAAGTATGAAGAACAACAAGACGTGAAAGGAGAACATAAACTCCACGAATTTGTTTGTTTATTTAAATCTTGGAAAGTCATGTGTCATGATAAAAAGCAAAACAATTATACTGTTACTGTTCTAATATTTATTTCGGCCCGATTCCAGTTGTCTGAAATATATAATATATTGCTTGCCACACATTATACTTCAAATTCAGCTTCCTGTATTTTCAAAGACCAAATCGTGAAAGCCATATTATTCATTGATTAGTGGCTAGAGGACAAGGGCTCGTATAAGGGTCACCGAAAGACCGAATATGACTTAGGCATCCTGTTATATCCTGTTATCTAATTATGAACAGGGAGCTAAACTATTTTCAATCGGTACGATCCTTATATAATTGCAAGCGTCTTTTTGTTTTTCAGGTTTCTCTAAATATCACAGCAAAAAAAAAAAACACTGGAGAAAACAAACTGCGCCTTCTCAAAGATGTTTTTTGAAAGCCCCTTGAAAGAGGGCACGTTACTTCGGCCACCATTTCCTTATAACTTCACTCTTTCTAGATATTAAACAAATATTGTACAGACTTAAAAACTTAAAACCGTCTTTACTTCAAAAATGGAAGTTCCTTGTTAAAAGAAGGCGGTACTATTCATATGAATTGTTTTTGTCCGGTCAGTTAGTCATGTAGGACGAAAAGGATTCGATGAAACTTTAAAATGGTACCACGAGCGTCCATAGTTCAGGGGGTAAAGCACTGGTCTTGTAAACCAGGGGTCCTGAGTTCAAATCTCACGGGGGGCTTCGTCCCTTTTTAAAAATTATGTATTTCGCTCTTTTTTTTATTTAAGTTACAAGTCAATATCATGTTTGCATCCAAACAGCTTTGAATGAATTAATGCTCGAAAGAGTCCAAGAACCGCATCACCTTATGATCCAAATTGAATGATATTTGATGGCCTTAATAGAAGAGTCTAATTGAGCTCCACTCTGGCATCTAATCCATTAACAAGGACGTACAGTTATTTCAAAAAGGAAATATTTTTTCATGTGATTTATTTCCCGCCAAAAGGGGACACATGGTATCGGGCGGTCTACAGTCTTGGACACATTAAAATGACCTCTTTCTTTCAATATGGAATTTCCCTGTACAGACAGGCTGGTTCTCTTCAACGGTCTTTCGGGGTTTCTGTAATAACATAGTTTTAACCAAATTTCCTTCTCGGATTAATTCATACTGGAGCACAAACTGGTTATACATTCAAAGTCATGACAGCTGGACCTGTGAAATCAATCATCACACGTGGGATGAAGATAATTCAATGAAGCTTTGCAATATCAAACACAAGCCTCCATAGCTCAGGGGTTAGAGCACTGGACTTGTAAACCAGGGGTCGTGAGTTCAAATCTCACTGGGGGCTTCGTCTTCTTTTTCATGTTGCGTGTCTCCTCCTTTATGTTACACGTCAATATCCTGTTCGCATCCAAGCAGACTTAGGCCTCTACATTTTCGAAAATAATGACAGTTTGACCTATGAAACCACCATTCTGGCGGGATGAAGATCATTGAGTGAAACATTGTGGTAGCGAATGCATGCCTCCAAAAGGCAGGGTTTCAGCAACGGTCTTGTAAACCAGGGGTCGTGAGTTTAAATCTCGCTGATGGGCATGGTCTCTTTTACTTAATTGTGCGTTTCTATACTCCTCTATGACACGTGCATATTATGTTTGCATTGATATCTAAAGGAAAATTTTGAATTTGTTGGTGTTCTACATGGGTTTCATTTTCCCGCCACAAGTTGAAACAAACTTCGGCCAAATTTCCTTGCTTGTGATCATTAATAATTTATCTACGAAATTTTATTTTGTTTAGCTTATTACAACACAATTTACTTTGTCGTGTGTGGTATTTCGAAAGCCGTTATAATCAGCTATTATAATAAAAGTTCAAATTTACAGAGTGACAGGTCTAAGTTTTTCTTCAGTCCTCATGATTCTATATTTAAAATATGATTTTTCACACGCATTTCAATATTATCTTTCTTTACATTACAAAAATAAAATATGGTGAATCTCCTCAGGGGCTTCTAAAATAAAGGCTCTTGTAATCCAGAAATCGCTGTTTGGAAATGTCATTACGGCCTGGCCTTTCCATTTAATTTGCGTTTCATCTGCAGTGTCTAACAGACAATCAACATCGAGTGTATGTTCCTAAATAGAGTTCTATTCAAAGGTTTCTTAGTTACTCAATGCCACAGAACACAGAATGCCACAGCACAAATCTACTTCTGGTACCACAGGAAAGATAAAGAAACCAAAATATTTGAGATATGCAGATTATATATATATATATTTTGACACATATAAACCTCACACTACCTTATGCTATATTAGTACTGCTTTTTACAGTCAAATTAGTCTAGACTTGTTAATTGGCAAGCCCTCTTGAACATTAAGTTTCAAATATTAGATACTTTAGTTTCGTTTTTCTTTCTGAAATAAACGCTTTTGAAATAAAGAAGACGAATATTTATATTTACTTTTCTAAAGTTACTTCACAGTTGGATTTAAACTGGAACACGCTCGGGATGTTCATATGAAACGATGACAGCTGGACCTGTGAAATCAATCTTCTTATTCAGTGAAGATGATTCAATAAAACTTTGCAATATCAAATACATGCCTCCATAGCTCAGGGGTTAGAGCACTGGTCTTGTAAACCAGGGGTCGTGAGTTCAAATCTCACTGGGGGCTTCGCTTTTTTTTCATAGTGCGTTTCCCCTCTTTTTTTTGTGACACTTCAATATCTTGTAGCAACCAAGCAGCCTTTATCGGTTTAATGTTCAGAATAGTGAACAACAGTTTTGTTTTTGGTCAACATTTAATTGAAATAAAATAAATATGCCTCTCACTTCTAGCATAAGACCGCGGACACCCCTTTTTTTCAAAAGAAATAATTGATTTTATTGGTGATTCTTCAGGCGTTTCTTATCCAATCCGAAAGTGGATACTTAATGTGTGAAGAAAATCATTACGATCATTGGTCCGTCTTTGATGTCAACAACATTGAATCATGTTTTCTTTTATTTTTGGGAAGATCGGTGATTCCTTCATATGCGACACTTTCATATTTGTTCCCAAATCACCACAAACAAATTATGACATGTGGAGACATTTTCAGAGGCACTGAAAACTAAAAACAGCCACCTTGAATTTTGGAGACATTTCCAGGCATAAATAAAAATTAAAAAAAATTAGTTGGGGCAAGTATGAAGAACAACAAGACGTGAAAGGAGAACATAAACTCCACGAATTTGTTTGTTTATTTAAATGTTGGAAAGTCATGTGTCATGATAAAAAGCAAAACAATTATACTGTTACTGTTCTAATATTTATTTCGGCCCGATTCCAGTTGTCTGAAATATATAATATATTGCTTGCCACACATTATACTTCAAATTCAGCTTCCTGTACTTTCAAAGACCAAATCGTGAAAGCCATATTATTCATTGATTAGTGGCTAGAGGACAAGGGCTCGTATAAGGGTCACCGAAAGACCGAATATGACTTAGGCATCCTGTTATATCCTGTTATCTAATTATGAACAGGGAGCTAAACTATTTTCAATCGGTACGATCCTTATATAATTGCAAGCGTCTTTTTGTTTTTCAGGTTTCTCTAAATATCACAGCAAAAAAAAAAACACTGGAGAAAACAAACTGCGCCTTCTCAAAGATGTTTTTTGAAAGCCCCTTGAAAGAGGGCACGTTACTTCGGCCACCATTTCCTTATAACTTCACTCTTTCTAGATATTAAACAAATATTGTACAGACTTAAAAACTTAAAACCGTCTTTACTTCAAAAATGGAAGTTCCTTGTTAAAAGAAGGCGGTACTATTCATATGAATTGTTTTTGTCCGGTCAGTTAGTCATGTAGGACGAAAAGGATTCGATGAAACTTTAAAATGGTATCACGAGCGTCCATAGCTCAGGGGGTAAAGCACTGGTCTTGTAAACCAGGGGTCCTGAGTTCAAATCTCACGGGGGGCTTCGTCCCTTTTTAAAAATTATGTATTTCGCTCTTTTTTTTTATTTAAGTTACAAGTCAATATCATGTTTGCATCCAAACAGCTTTGAATGAATTAATGCTCGAAAGAGTCCAAGAACCGCATCACCTTATGATCCAAATTGAATGATATTTGATGGCCTTAATAGAAGAGTCTAATTGAGCTCCACTCTGGCATCTAATCCATTAACAAGGACATACAGTTATTTCAAAAAGGAAATATTTTTTCATGTGATTTATTTCCCGCCAAAAGGGGACACATGGTATCGGGCGGTCTACAGTCTTGGACACATTAAAATGACCTCTTTCTTTCAATATGGAATTTCCCTGTACAGACAGGCTGGTTCTCTTCAACGGTCTTTCGGGGTTTCTGTAATAACATAGTTTTAACCAAATTTCCTTCTCGGATTAATTCATACTGGAGCACAAACTGGTTATACATTCAAAGTCATGACAGCTGGACCTGTGAAATCAATCATCACACGTGGGATGAAGATAATTCAATGAAGCTTTGCAATACAAGCCTCCATAGCTCAGGGGTTAGAGCACTGGTCTTGTAAACCAGGGGTCGTGAGTTCAAATCTCACTGGGGGCTTCGTCTTCTTTTTCATGTTGCGTGTCTCCTCCTTTATGTTACACGTCAATATCCTGTTCGCATCCAAGCAGACTTAGGCCTCTACATTTTCGAAAATAATGACAGTTTGACCTATGAAACCACCATTCTGGCGGGATGAAGATCATTGAGTGAAACATTGTGGTAGCGAATGCATGCCTCCAAAAGGCAGGGTTTCAGCAACGGTCTTGTAAACCAGGGGTCGTGAGTTTAAATCTCGCTGATGGGCATGGTCTCTTTTACTTAATTGTGCGTTTCTATACTCCTCTATGACACGTGCATATTATGTTTGCATTGATATCTAAAGGAAAATTTTGAATTTGTTGGTGTTCTACATGGGTTTCATTTTCCCGCCACAAGTTGAAACAAACTTCGGCCAAATTTCCTTGCTTGTGATCATTAATAATTTATCTACGAAATTTTATTTTGTTTAGCTTATTACAACACAATTTACTTTGTCGTGTGTGGTATTTCGAAAGCCGTTATAATCAGCTATTATAATAAAAGTTCAAATTTACAGAGTGACAGGTCTAATTTTTTCTTCAGTCCTCATGATTCTATATTTAAAATATGATTTTTCACACGCATTTCAATATTATCTTTCTTTACATTACAAAAATAAAATATGGTGAATCTCCTCAGGGGCTTCTAAAATAAAGGCTCTTGTAATCCAGAAATCGCTGTTTGGAAATGTCATTACGGCCTCGCCTTTCCATTTAATTTGCGTTTCATCTGCAGTGTCTAACAGACAATCAACATCGAGTGTATGTTCCTAAATAGAGTTCTATTCAAAGGTTTCTTAGTTACTCAATGCCACAGAACACAGAATGCCACAGCACAAATCTACTTCTGGTACCACAGGAAAGATAAAGAAACCAAAATATTTGAGATATGCAGATTATATATATATATATTTTGACACATATAAACCTCACACTACCTTATGCTATATTAGTACTGCTTTTTACAGTCAAATTAGTCTAGACTTGTTAATTGGCAAGCCCTCTTGAACATTAAGTTTCAAATATTAGATACTTTAGTTTCGTTTTCCTTTCTGAAATAAACGATTTTGAAATAAAGAAGACGAATATTTATATTTACTTTTCTAAAGCTACTTCACAGTTGGATTTAAACTGGAACACGCTCGGGATGTTCATATGAAACGATGAAAGCTGGACCTGTGAAATCAATCTTCTTATTCAGTGAAGATGATTCAATAAAACTTTGCAATATCAAATACATGCCTCCATAGCTCAGGGGTTAGAGCACTGGTCTTGTAAACCAGGGGTCGTGAGTTCAAATCTCACTGGGGGCTTCGCTTTTTTTTCATATTGCGTTTCCCCTCTTTTTTTGTGACACTTCAATATCTTGTAGCAACCAAGCAGCCTTTATCGGGTTAATGTTCAGAATAGAGAACAACAGTTTTGTTTTTGGTCAACATTTAATTGAAATAAAATAAATATGCCTCTCACTTCTAGCATAAGACCGCGGACACCCCTTTTTTCAAAAGAAATAATTGATTTTATTGGTGATTCTTCAGGCGTTTCTTATCCAATCCGAAAGTGGATACTTAATGTGTGAAGAAAATCATTACGATCATTGGTCCGTCTTTGATGTCAACAACATTGAATCATGTTTTCTAATATTTTTGGGAAGATCGGTGATTCCTTCATATGCGACACTTTCATATTTGTTCCCAAATCACCACAAACAAATTATGACATGTGGAGACATTTTCAGAGGCACTGAAAACTAAAAACAGCCACCTTGAATTTTGGAGACATTTCCAGGCATAAATAAAAATAAAAAAAAATTAGTTGGGGCAAGTATGAAGAACAACAAGACGTGAAAGGAGAACATAAACTCCACGAATTTGTTTGTTTATTTAAATGTTGGAAAGTCATGTGTCATGATAAAAAGCAAAACAATTGTACTGTTACTGTTCTAATATTTATTTCGGCCCGATTCCAGTTGTCTGAAATATATAATATATTGCTTGCAAAACATTATACTTCAAATTCAGCTTCCTGTACTTTCAAAGACCAAATCGTGAAAGCCATATTATTCATTGATTAGTGGCTAGAGGACAAGGGCTCGTATAAGGGTCACCGAAAGACCGAATATGACTTAGGCATCCTGTTATATCCTGTTATCTAATTATGAACAGGGAGCTAAACTATTTTCAATTCGTTACGATCCTTATATAATTGCAAGCGTCTTTTTGTTTTTCAGGTTTCTCTAAATATCACAGCAAAAAAAAAAAAACACTGGAGAAAACAAACTGCGCCTTCTCAAAGATGTTTTTTGAAAGCCCCTTGAAAGAGGGCACGTTACTTCGGCCACCATTTCCTTATAACTTCACTCTTTCTAGATATTAAACAAATATTGTACAGACTTAAAAACTTAAAACTGTCTTTACTTCAAAAATGGAAGTTCCTTGTTAAAAGAAGGCGGTACTATTCATATGAATTGTTTTTGTCAGTTCTCATGTAGGACGAAGAGGATTCGATGAAACTTTAAAATGGTAACACGAGCGTCCATAGCTCAGGGGGTAAAGCACTGGTCTTGTAAACCAGGGGTCCTGAGTTCAAATCTCACGGGGGGCTTCGTCCCTTTTTAAAAATTATGTATTTCGCTCTTTTTTTTATTTAAGTTACAAGTCAATATCATGTTTGCATCCAAACAGCTTTGAATGAATTAATGCTCGAAAGAGTCCAAGAACCGCATCACCTTATGATCCAAATTGAATGATATTTGATGGCCTTAATAGAAGAGTCAAATTGAGCTCCACTCTGGCATCTAATCCATTAACAAGGGCATACAGTTATTTCAAAAAGGAAATATTTTTTCATGTGATTTATTTCCCGCCAAAAGGGGACACATGGTATCGGGCGGTCTACAGTCTTGGACACATTAAAATGACCTCTTTCTTTCAATATGGAATTTCCCTGTACAGACAGGCTGGTTCTCTTCAACGGTCTTTCGGGGTTTCTGTAATAACATAGTTTTAACCAAATTTCCTTCTCGGATTAATTCATACTGGAGCACAAACTGGTTATACATTCGAAGTCATGACAGCTGGACCTGTGAAATCAATCATCACATGTGGGATGAAGATAATTCAATGAAGCTTTGCAATATCAAACACAAGCCTCCATAGCTCAGGGGTTAGAGCACTGGTCTTGTAAACCAGGGGTCGTGAGTTCAAATCTCACTGGGGGCTTCGTCTTCTTTTTCATGTTGCGTGTCTCCTCCTTTATGTTACACGTCAATATCCTGTTCGCATCCAAGCAGACTTAGGCCTCTACATTTTCGAAAATAATGACAGTTTGACCTATGAAACCACCATTCTGGCGGGATGAAGATCATTGAGTGAAACATTGTGGTAGCGAATGCATGCCTCCAAAAGGCAGGGTTTCAGCAACGGTCTTGTAAACCAGGGGTCGTGAGTTTAAATCTCGCTGATGGGCATGGTCTCTTTTCCTTAATTGTGCGTTTCTATACTCCTCTATGACACGTGCATATTATGTTTGCATTGATATCTAAAGGAAAATTTTGAATTTGTTGGTGTTCTACATGGGTTTCATTTTCCCGCCACAAGTTGAAACAAACTTCGGCCAAATTTCCTTCCTTGTGATCATGAATAATTTATCTACGAAATTTTATTTTGTTTAGCTCATTACAACACCATTTACTTTTTCGTGTGTGGTATTTCGAAAGCCGTTATAATCAGCTATTATAATTAAAGTTCAAATTTACAGAGTGACAGGTCTAATTTTATCCTCAGTCCTCATGATTCTATATTTAAAATTTGATTTTTCACACGCATTTCAATATTATCTTTCTTTACATTACAAAAATAAAATATGGTGAATCTCCTCAGGGGCTTCTAAAATAAAGGCTCTTGTAATCCAGCAATCGCTGATTGGAAATGTCATTACGGCCTCGCCTTTCCATTTAATTTGCGTTTCATCTGCAGTGTCTAACAGACAATCAACATCGAGTGTATGTTCCTAAATAGAGTTCTATTCAAAGGTTTCTTAGTTACTCAATGCCACAGAACACAGAATGCCACAGCACAAATCTACTTCTGGTACCACAGGAAAGATAAAGAAACCAAAATATTTGAGATATGCAGATTATATATATATATATTTTGACACATATAAACCTCACACTACCTTATGCTATATTAGTACTGCTTTTTACAGTCAAATTAGTCTAGACTTGTTAATTGGCAAGCCCTCTTGAACATTAAGTTTCAAATATTAGATACTTTAGTTTCGTTTTCCTTTCTGAAATAAACGATTTTGAAATAAAGAAGACGAATATTTATATTTACTTTTCTAAAGTTACTTCACAGTTGGATTTAAACTGGAACACGCTCGGGATGTTCATATGAAACGATGACAGCTGGACCTGTGAAATCAATCTTCTTATTCAGTGAAGATGATTCAATAAAACTTTGCAATATCAAATACATGCCTCCATAGCTCAGGGGTTAGAGCACTGGTCTTGTAAACCAGGGGTCGTGAGTTCAAATCTCACTGGGGGCTTCGCTTTTTTTTCATATTGCGTTTCCCCTCTTTTTTTGTGACACTCCAATATCTTGTAGCAACTAAGCAGCCTTTATCGGGTTAATGTTCAGAATAGAGAACAACAGTTTTGTTTTTGGTCAACATTTAATTGAAATAAAATAAATATGCCTCTCACTTCTAGCATAAGACCGCGGACACCCCTTTTTTCAAAAGAAATAATTGATTTTATTGGTGATTCTTCAGGCGTTTCTTATCCAATCCGAAAGTGGATACTTAATGTGTGAAGAAAATCATTACGATCATTGGTCCTTCTTTGATGTCAACAACATTGAATCATGTTTTCTAATATTTTTGGGAAGATCGGTGATTCCTTCATATGCGACACTTTCATATTTGTTCCCAAATCACCACAAACAAATTATGACATGTGGAGACATTTTCAGAGGCACTGAAAACTAAAAACAGCCACCTTGAATTTTGGAGACATTTCCAGGCATAAATAAAAATTAAAAAAAATTAGTTGGGGCAAGTATGAAGAACAACAAGACGTGAAAGGAGAACATAAACTCCACGAATTTGTTTGTTAATTTAAATGTTGGAAAGTCATGTGTCATGATAAAAAGCAAAACAATTGTACTGTTACTGTTCTAATATTTATTTCGGCCCGATTCCAGTTGTCTGAAATATATAATATATTGCTTGCCACACATTATACTTCAAATTCAGCTTCCTGTACTTTCAAAGACCAAATCGTGAAAGCCATATTATTCATTGATTAGTGGCTAGAGGACAAGGGCTCGTATAAGGGTCACCGAAAGACCGAATATGACTTAGGCATCCTGTTATATCCTGTTATCTAATTATGAACAGGGAGCTAAACTATTTTCAATTCGTTACGATCCTTATATAATTGCAAGCTTCTTTTTGTTTTTCAGGTTTCTCTAAAATATCACAGCAAAAAAAAAAAAAAAAAAAAAAACACTGGAGAAAACAAACTGTGCCTTCTCAAAGATGTTTTTTTGAAAGCCCCTTGAAAGAGGGCACGTTACTTCGGCCACCATTTCCTTATAACTTCACTCTTTCTAGATATTAAACAAATATTGTACAGACTTAAAAACTTAAAACCGTCTTTACTTCAAAAATGGAAGTTCCTTGTTAAAAGAAGGCGGTACTATTCATATGAATTGTTTTTGCCCGGTCAGTTACTCATGTAGGACGAAGAGGATTCGATGAAACTTTAAAAAGGTAACACGAGCGTCCATAGCTCAGGGGGTAAAGCACTGGTCTTGTAAACCAGGGGTCCTGAGTTCAAATCTCACGGGGGGCTTCGTCCCTTTTTAAAAATTATGTATTTCGCTCTTTTTTTTATTTAAGTTACAAGTCAATATCATGTTTGCATCCAAACAGCTTTGAATGAATTAATGCTCGAAAGAGTCCAAGAACCGCATCACCTTATGATCCAAATTGAATGATATTTGATGGCCTTAATAGAAGAGTCAAATTGAGCTCCACTCTGGCATCTAATCCATTAACAAGGACATACAGTTATTTCAAAAAGGAAATATTTTTTCATGTGATTTATTTCCCGCCAAAAGGGGACACATGGTATCGGGCGGTCTACAGTCTTGGACACATTAAAATGACCTCTTTCTTTCAATATGGAATTTCCCTGTACAGACAGGCTGGTTCTCTTCAACGGTCTTTCGGGGTTTCTGTAATAACATAGTTTTAACCAAATTTCCTTCTCGGATTAATTCATACTGGAGCACAAACTGGTTATACATTCAAAGTCATGACAGCTGGACCTGTGAAATCAATCATCACACGTGGGATGAAGATAATTCAATGAAGCTTTGCAATACAAGCCTCCATAGCTCAGGGGTTAGAGCACTGGTCTTGTAAACCAGGGGTCGTGAGTTCAAATCTCACTGGGGGCTTCGTCTTCTTTTTCATGTTGCGTGTCTACTCCTTTATGTTACACGTCAATATCCTGTTCGCATCCAAGCAGACTTAGGCCTCTACATTTTCGAAAATAATGACAGTTTGACCTATGAAACCACCATTCTGGCGGGATGAAGATCATTGAGTGAAACATTGTGGTAGCGAATGCATGCCTCCAAAAGGCAGGGTTTCAGCAACGGTCTTGTAAACCAGGGGTCGTGAGTTTAAATCTCGCTGATGGGCATGGTCTCTTTTACTTAATTGTGCGTTTCTATACTCCTCTATGACACGTGCATATTATGTTTGCATTGATATCTAAAGGAAAATTTTGAATTTGTTGGTGTTCTACATGGGTTTCATTTTCCCGCCACAAGTTGAAACAAACTTCGGCCAAATTTCCTTGCTTGTGATCATTAATAATTTATCTACGAAATTTTATTTTGTTTAGCTTATTACAACACAATTTACTTTGTCGTGTGTGGTATTTCGAAAGCCGTTATAATCAGCTATTATAATAAAAGTTCAAATTTACAGAGTGACAGGTCTAATTTTTTCTTCAGTCCTCATGATTCTATATTTAAAATATGATTTTTCACACGCATTTCAATATTATCTTTCTTTACATTACAAAAATAAAATATGGTGAATCTCCTCAGGGGCTTCTAAAATAAAGGCTCTTGTAATCCAGAAATCGCTGTTTGGAAATGTCATTACGGCCTCGCCTTTCCATTTAATTTGCGTTTCATCTGCAGTGTCTAACAGACAATCAACATCGAGTGTATGTTCCTAAATAGAGTTCTATTCAAAGGTTTCTTAGTTACTCAATGCCACAGAACACAGAATGCCACAGCACAAATCTACTTCTGGTACCACAGGAAAGATAAAGAAACCAAAATATTTGAGATATGCAGATTATATATATATATATTTTGACACATATAAACCTCACACTACCTTATGCTATATTAGTACTGCTTTTTACAGTCAAATTAGTCTAGACTTGTTAATTGGCAAGCCCTCTTGAACATTAAGTTTCAAATATTAGATACTTTAGTTTCGTTTTCCTTTCTGAAATAAACGATTTTGAAATAAAGAAGACGAATATTTATATTTACTTTTCTAAAGCTACTTCACAGTTGGATTTAAACTGGAACACGCTCGGGATGTTCATATGAAACGATGAAAGCTGGACCTGTGAAATCAATCTTCTTATTCAGTGAAGATGATTCAATAAAACTTTGCAATATCAAATACATGCCTCCATAGCTCAGGGGTTAGAGCACTGGTCTTGTAAACCAGGGGTCGTGAGTTCAAATCTCACTGGGGGCTTCGCTTTTTTTTCATATTGCGTTTCCCCTCTTTTTTTGTGACACTTCAATATCTTGTAGCAACCAAGCAGCCTTTATCGGGTTAATGTTCAGAATAGAGAACAACAGTTTTGTTTTTGGTCAACATTTAATTGAAATAAAATAAATATGCCTCTCACTTCTAGCATAAGACCGCGGACACCCCTTTTTTCAAAAGAAATAATTGATTTTATTGGTGATTCTTCAGGCGTTTCTTATCCAATCCGAAAGTGGATACTTAATGTGTGAAGAAAATCATTACGATCATTGGTCCGTCTTTGATGTCAACAACATTGAATCATGTTTTCTAATATTTTTGGGAAGATCGGTGATTCCTTCATATGCGACACTTTCATATTTGTTCCCAAATCACCACAAACAAATTATGACATGTGGAGACATTTTCAGAGGCACTGAAAACTAAAAACAGCCACCTTGAATTTTGGAGACATTTCCAGGCATAAATAAAAATTAAAAAAAATTAGTTGGGGCAAGTATGAAGAACAACAAGACGTGAAAGGAGAACATAAACTCCACGATTTTGTTTGTTTATTTAAATGTTGGAAAGTCATGTGTCATGATAAAAAGCAAAACAATTGTACTGTTACTGTTCTAATATTTATTTCGGCCCGATTCCAGTTGTCTGAAATATATAATATATTGCTTGCCACACATTATACTTCAAATTCAGCTTCCTGTACTTTCAAAGACCAAATCGTGAAAGCCATATTATTCATTGATTAGTGGCTAGAGGACAAGGGCTCGTATAAGGGTCACCGAAAGACCGAATATGACTTAGGCATCCTGTTATATCCTGTTATCTAATTATGAACAGGGAGCTAAACTATTTTCAATTCGTTACGATCCTTATATAATTGCAAGCGTCTTTTTGTTTTTCAGGTTTCTCTAAAATATCACAGCAAAAAAAAAAAAAAATACTGGAGAAAACAAACTGTGCCTTCTCAAAGATGTTTTTTGAAAGCCCCTTGAAAGAGGGCACGTTACTTCGGCCACCATTTCCTTATAACTTCACTCTTTCTAGATAGTAAACAAATATTGTACAGACTTAAAAACTTAAAACCGTCTTTACTTCAAAAATGGAAGTTCCTTGTTAAAAGAAGGCGGTACTATTCATATGAATTGTTTTTGCCCGGTCAGTTAGTCATGTAGGACGAAGAGGATTCGATGAAACTTTAAAATGGTAACACGAGCGTCCATAGCTCAGGGGGTAAAGCACTGGTCTTGTAAACCAGGGGTCCTGAGTTCAAATCTCACGGGGGGCTTCGTCCCTTTTTAAAAATTATGTATTTCGCTCTTTTTTTTATTTAAGTTACAAGTCAATATCATGTTTGCATCCAAACAGCTTTGAATGAATTAATGCTCGAAAGAGTCCAAGAACCGCATCACCTTATGATCCAAATTGAATGATATTTGATGGCCTTAATAGAAGAGTCAAATTGAGCTCCACTCTGGCATCTAATCCATTAACAAGGGCATACAGTTATTTCAAAAAGGAAATATTTTTTCATGTGATTTATTTCCCGCCAAAAGGGGACACATGGTATCGGGCGGTCTACAGTCTTGGACACATTAAAATGACCTCTTTCTTTCAATATGGAATTTCCCTGTACAGACAGGCTGGTTCTCTTCAACGGTCTTTCGGGGTTTCTGTAATAACATAGTTTTAACCAAATTTCCTTCTCGGATTAATTCATACTGGAGCACAAACTGGTTATACATTCGAAGTCATGACAGCTGGACCTGTGAAATCAATCATCACATGTGGGATGAAGATAATTCAATGAAGCTTTGCAATATCAAACACAAGCCTCCATAGCTCAGGGGTTAGAGCACTGGTCTTGTAAACCAGGGGTCGTGAGTTCAAATCTCACTGGGGGCTTCGTCTTCTTTTTCATGTTGCGTGTCTCCTCCTTTATGTTACACGTCAATATCCTGTTCGCATCCAAGCAGACTTAGGCCTCTACATTTTCGAAAATAATGACAGTTTGACCTATGAAACCACCATTCTGGCGGGATGAAGATCATTGAGTGAAACATTGTGGTAGCGAATGCATGCCTCCAAAAGGCAGGGTTTCAGCAACGGTCTTGTAAACCAGGGGTCGTGAGTTTAAATCTCGCTGATGGGCATGGTCTCTTTTCCTTAATTGTGCGTTTCTATACTCCTCTATGACACGTGCATATTATGTTTGCATTGATATCTAAAGGAAAATTTTGAATTTGTTGGTGTTCTACATGGGTTTCATTTTCCCGCCACAAGTTGAAACAAACTTCGGCCAAATTTCCTTCCTTGTGATCATGAATAATTTATCTACGAAATTTTATTTTGTTTAGCTCATTACAACACCATTTACTTTTTCGTGTGTGGTATTTCGAAAGCCGTTATAATCAGCTATTATAATTAAAGTTCAAATTTACAGAGTGACAGGTCTAATTTTATCCTCAGTCCTCATGATTCTATATTTAAAATTTGATTTTTCACACGCATTTCAATATTATCTTTCTTTACATTACAAAAATAAAATATGGTGAATCTCCTCAGGGGCTTCTAAAATAAAGGCTCTTGTAATCCAGCAATCGCTGATTGGAAATGTCATTACGGCCTCGCCTTTCCATTTAATTTGCGTTTCATCTGCAGTGTCTAACAGACAATCAACATCGAGTGTATGTTCCTAAATAGAGTTCTATTCAAAGGTTTCTTAGTTACTCAATGCCACAGAACACAGAATGCCACAGCACAAATCTACTTCTGGTACCACAGGAAAGATAAAGAAACCAAAATATTTGAGATATGCAGATTATATATATATATATTTTGACACATATAAACCTCACACTACCTTATGCTATATTAGTACTGCTTTTTACAGTCAAATTAGTCTAGACTTGTTAATTGGCAAGCCCTCTTGAACATTAAGTTTCAAATATTAGATACTTTAGTTTCGTTTTCCTTTCTGAAATAAACGATTTTGAAATAAAGAAGACGAATATTTATATTTACTTTTCTAAAGTTACTTCACAGTTGGATTTAAACTGGAACACGCTCGGGATGTTCATATGAAACGATGACAGCTGGACCTGTGAAATCAATCTTCTTATTCAGTGAAGATGATTCAATAAAACTTTGCAATATCAAATACATGCCTCCATAGCTCAGGGGTTAGAGCACTGGTCTTGTAAACCAGGGGTCGTGAGTTCAAATCTCACTGGGGGCTTCGCTTTTTTTTCATATTGCGTTTCCCCTCTTTTTTTGTGACACTCCAATATCTTGTAGCAACTAAGCAGCCTTTATCGGGTTAATGTTCAGAATAGAGAACAACAGTTTTGTTTTTGGTCAACATTTAATTGAAATAAAATAAATATGCCTCTCACTTCTAGCATAAGACCGCGGACACCCCTTTTTTCAAAAGAAATAATTGATTTTATTGGTGATTCTTCAGGCGTTTCTTATCCAATCCGAAAGTGGATACTTAATGTGTGAAGAAAATCATTACGATCATTGGTCCTTCTTTGATGTCAACAACATTGAATCATGTTTTCTAATATTTTTGGGAAGATCGGTGATTCCTTCATATGCGACACTTTCATATTTGTTCCCAAATCACCACAAACAAATTATGACATGTGGAGACATTTTCAGAGGCACTGAAAACTAAAAACAGCCACCTTGAATTTTGGAGACATTTCCAGGCATAAATAAAAATTAAAAAAAATTAGTTGGGGCAAGTATGAAGAACAACAAGACGTGAAAGGAGAACATAAACTCCACGAATTTGTTTGTTAATTTAAATGTTGGAAAGTCATGTGTCATGATAAAAAGCAAAACAATTGTACTGTTACTGTTCTAATATTTATTTCGGCCCGATTCCAGTTGTCTGAAATATATAATATATTGCTTGCCACACATTATACTTCAAATTCAGCTTCCTGTACTTTCAAAGACCAAATCGTGAAAGCCATATTATTCATTGATTAGTGCCTAGAGGACAAGGGCTCGTATAAGGGTCACCGAAAGACCGAATATGACTTAGGCATCCTGTTATATCCTGTTATCTAATTATGAACAGGGAGCTAAACTATTTTCAATTCGTTACGATCCTTATATAATTGCAAGCTTCTTTTTGTTTTTCAGGTTTCTCTAAAATATCACAGCAAAAAAAAAAAAAAAAAAAAAAACACTGGAGAAAACAAACTGTGCCTTCTCAAAGATGTTTTTTTGAAAGCCCCTTGAAAGAGGGCACGTTACTTCGGCCACCATTTCCTTATAACTTCACTCTTTCTAGATATTAAACAAATATTGTACAGACTTAAAAACTTAAAACCGTCTTTACTTCAAAAATGGAAGTTCCTTGTTAAAAGAAGGCGGTACTATTCATATGAATTGTTTTTGCCCGGTCAGTTACTCATGTAGGACGAAGAGGATTCGATGAAACTTTAAAAAGGTAACACGAGCGTCCATAGCTCAGGGGGTAAAGCACTGGTCTTGTAAACCAGGGGTCCTGAGTTCAAATCTCACGGGGGGCTTCGTCCCTTTTTAAAAATTATGTATTTCGCTCTTTTTTTTATTTAAGTTACAAGTCAATATCATGTTTGCATCCAAACAGCTTTGAATGAATTAATGCTCGAAAGAGTCCAAGAACCGCATCACCTTATGATCCAAATTGAATGATATTTGATGGCCTTAATAGAAGAGTCAAATTGAGCTCCACTCTGGCATCTAATCCATTAACAAGGACATACAGTTATTTCAAAAAGGAAATATTTTTTCATGTGATTTATTTCCCGCCAAAAGGGGACACATGGTATCGGGCGGTCTACAGTCTTGGACACATTAAAATGACCTCTTTCTTTCAATATGGAATTTCCCTGTACAGACAGGCTGGTTCTCTTCAACGGTCTTTCGGGGTTTCTGTAATAACATAGTTTTAACCAAATTTCCTTCTCGGATTAATTCATACTGGAGCACAAACTGGTTATACATTCAAAGTCATGACAGCTGGACCTGTGAAATCAATCATCACATGTGGGATGAAGATAATTCAATGAAGCTTTGCAATATCAAACACAAGCCTCCATAGCTCAGGGGTTAGAGCACTGGTCTTGTAAACCAGGGGTCGTGAGTTCAAATCTCACTGGGGGCTTCGTCTTCTCTTTCATGTTGCGTGTCTCCTCCTTTATGTTACACGTCAATATCCTGTTCGCATCCAAGCAGACTTAGGCCTCTACATTTTCGAAAATAATGACAGTTTGACCTATGAAACCACCATTCTGGCGGGATGAAGATCATTGAGTGAAACATTGTGGTAGCGAATGCATGCCTCCAAAAGGCAGGGTTTCAGCAACGGTCTTGTAAACCAGGGGTCGTGAGTTTAAATCTCGCTGATGGGCATGGTCTCTTTTCCTTAATTGTGCGTTTCTACACTCCTCTATGACACGTTCATATTATGTTTGCATTGATATCCAAAGGAAAATTTTGAATTTGTTGGTGTTCTACATGGGTTTCATTTTCCCGCCACAAGTTGAAACAAACTTCGGCCAAATTTCCTTGCTTGTGATCATGAATAATTTATCTACGAAATTTTATTTTGTTTAGCTCATTACAACACAATTTACTTTGTCGTGTGTGGTATTTCGAAAGCCGTTATAATCAGCTATTATAATAAAAGTTCAAATTTACAGAGTGACAGGTCTAATTTTATCTTCAGTCCTCATGATTCTATATTTAAAATTTGATTTTTCACACGCATTTCAATATTATCTTTCTTTACATTACAAAAATAAAATATGGTGAATCTCCTCAGGGGCTTCTAAAATAAAGGCTCTTGTAATCCAGCAATCGCTGATAGAAATGTCATTACGGCCTCGCCTTTCCATTTAATTTGCGTTTCATCTGCAGTGTCTAACAGACAATCAACATCGAGTGTATGTTCCTAAATAGAGTTCTATTCAAAGGTGTCTTAGTTACTCAATGCCACAGAACACAGAATGCCACAGCACAAATCTACTTCTGGTACCACAGGAAAGATAAAGAAACCAAAATATTTGAGATATGCAGATTATATATATATATTTTTTGACACATATAAACCTCACACTACCTTATGCTATATTAGTACTGCTTTTTACAGTCAAATTAGTCTAGACTTGTTAATTGGCAAGCCCTCTTGAACATTAAGTTTCAAATATTAGATACTTTAGTTTCGTTTTCCTTTCTGAAATAAACGATTTTGAAATAAAGAAGACGAATATTTATATTTACTTTTCTAAAGTTACTTCACAGTTGGATTTAAACTGGAACACGCTCGGGATGTTCATATGAAACGATGAAAGCTGGACCTGTGAAATCAATCTTCTTATTCAGTGAAGATGATTCAATAAAACTTTGCAATATCAAATACATGCCTCCATAGCTCAGGGGTTAGAGCACTGGTCTTGTAAACCAGGGGTCGTGAGTTCAAATCTCACTGGGGGCTTCGCTTTTTTTTCATATTGCGTTTCCCCTCTTTTTTTGTGACACTTCAATATCTTGTAGCAACCAAGCAGCCTTTATCGGGTTAATGTTCAGAATAGAGAACAACAGTTTTGTTTTTGGTCAACATTTAATTGAAATAAAATAAATATGCCTCTCACTTCTAGCATAAGACCGCGGACACCCCTTTTTTCAAAAGAAATAATTGATT
>CM049319.1:68208416-68228416 GCA_026874595.1 Sipunculus nudus | reverse complement strand
GCTTATGTTGAATACTAAAGTGGAATCTGAATATTATATTGTATAATTAAATAACCTTTTTTAATATTAAGATCTAATGAGTTCACCTTAAGTTTAATCTGAAAATCAACTTAGCTAATGTTGAATACTTAAGTTGTCAACTTATTATGTTGAATAAATAAGTTGAATCTGATATTCAACTTTAGCTTATGTTGAATAATTTAAGAGAATTTGCATTTCAACTTAGGCATCCAACGTTAGCTTATGTTGAAAATCAGATTCAACTTAATCATTCAACATAAGCCCAAGTAGACATGAATATCAACTTAAGCTTAAGTTGAATACTTAAATTGTCAACTTCTTATGTTGCGTGTCAACTTAAGTTGTCAAATTATTCTGTACTTTCAACTTAAGCTTATGTTGAATACTAAAGTTGAATCTGAATATTATATTGTATAATTAAATAACCTTTTTTAATATTAAGATCAAAATGAGTTCACCTTAAGTTTAATCTGAAAATCAACTTAGCTAATGTTGAATACTTAAGTTGTCAACTTATTATGTTGAATAAATAAGTTGAATCTGATATTCAACTTTAGCTTATGTTGAATAATTTAAGAGAATTTGCATTTCAACTTAAGCATTCAACGTAAGTTATGTTGAAAATCAGATTCAACTTAATCATTCAACATAAGCCTAAGTAGACATGAATTTCAACTTAAGCTTATGTTGAATACTTAAATAGTTAACTTCTTATGGTGCGTGTCAACTTTAGTTGTCAAATTATTCTGTTGACTCTCAACTTAAGCTTATGTTGAACACTAAAGTTGAATCTGAATATTATGTTGTATAATTAAATTACTTTGTTCACGTTAAGATAAAAATGAGTTCACCTTAAGTTTAATCTGAAAATCAACTTAGCTAATGTTGAATACTTAAGTTGTCAACTTATTATGTTGAATAAATAAGTTGAATCTGATATTCAACTTAAGCTTATGTTGAATAATTAAAGAGAATCTGCATTTCAACTTAAATAGTCGACGTAAGCTTAAGTTGAAAATCAGATTCAACTTAATTATTCAACATTAGCCTAAATAGACATGAATATCAACTTAAGCTCATGTTGAATACTTAAATTGTCAACTTATTATGTTGCCTGTCAACTAAAGTTGTCAA
Source organism: Sipunculus nudus (assembly GCA_026874595.1). Taxonomy (NCBI): domain Eukaryota; kingdom Metazoa; phylum Annelida; class Sipuncula; order Golfingiida; family Sipunculidae; genus Sipunculus; species Sipunculus nudus. The sequence continues at coordinate 68,227,261 of CM049319.1, read as the reverse complement.
ATTAATCTGTTGACTCTCAACTTAAGCTTATGTATAATACTAAAGTTGAATCTGAAGATTATCTTGAATAATTAAGTTATCTTTTTAAATTTTAAGATCCAAATGAGTTCACCGTAAGTTTCATCTGAATATCAACTTAGCTAATGTGGCATCCTTAAGTTGTAAACTTATTATGTTGAATAAATAAGTTGAATCTGATATTCAACTTTAGTTTATGTTGAATATTTAAGTTGAAATGCATATTCTCTTTAATTATTCAACATAAGGTTAAGTTGATATTTAAATTCAACTTAATTAGATGAACTTTGCTATGTGGATACCTGTCCAAGAAAGCACATAAAATAATACATAAATGTAAAGATACCGCTCCTGTTAAAAATGTTATACATATATATTTATATATGTATATATATATGTATGTGTGTATATATACATATATATATATATATTATAGGACCATAACACTGTAAGTTTAGGACCATAACGCTGTAAGATACAAAAAATCAGCTGGGCCAAATATAAGAAAAATATTTATAAAGAATAGTTAAATTGATTATTCAACATAAGCTTAAGTTGAAATTCAGATTCAACTTAATTATTCAACTTATGTTTAAGTTGAAACTGAGTTTCAAATTAATGAGATGAATTTAGCTATGTGCATAATGGTCCATGTTAGTTCAGATAACAAGTACATCAGGTAAATATATTGGTCCGGTTAAAAATGTAATACATGTATATGTATATATATGTACATATATATATATATATATTTACTGGTCCAAGCATGTTTATATCACTGCATATATATACATGTGAATATATATATATAAATAAATTATTTCTCTATTTTAATAATGTAAGTAACGCCGATCAGTTATTTCAGAATTAGACTATAGTCAGTATTAACGATAAGTTTTTTTCAACATTTGAATATTGTCGTTATTACTGATAAGTTATTTCGGAATTTGATTTAAGTCTGTATTAGCATTAAGATATTTCAGTATATGAATATTGTCGGTATTACCAAAAATTTTTTTTGGTCTCAAATGTGAGCCGTTTAATTTTTCTATGGCGACATAGTTTACTTTTACTCAAACTCCAGGTACAATGGCTGAAATCAAAGATGCACTTATCTATGGACCATAACACAAAGTTTAGGACCATAACACTGTAATGATACCAAAAATCGGGTCGGACAAATACAAGGAAAATCCCTTTAAATAATAGTTAATTTCATTATTTAACATAAGCTTAAGTTGAAATTCAGATTCAACTCTATTATTCAACTTAAGTTTAAGTTGAAATTGTGATTCAACTTAATTAGATGAACTTAGCGTTATGCATAATGGTCCGTGTAAAAACATATAACAAATACTTATATGTAAAGATACCGGTCCCGTTAAAAATGTAATACATATATATATAATATGTATATATATGTGTGTATATATATAATATATATATATATTTACTGGTACAAGCATGTTTATATCTGTGCATATATATACATCTGAATATATATATATAAATAAGTTATTTCTCTATTTTAATAATAAGTATTGACGATCGGTTATTTATGAAATCGATTATAGTAGGTATTATCTATAAGTTTTTTCAGCATTTGAATATGGTCGGTAGTACCGAAAAGTTATTTCGGAATTTGATTATAGTCGGTTTCAGCAATATCTTATTTCAGTGTTTGAATATTGTCGATATTACGGATACGTTATTTGGGAATTTGATTATAGTTTGTATTAAGAACAAGTTATTTCAGTTTTTGAATATTATCAGTATTATTGATAAGTTATTTTGGTCTCAAATGAGAACCGTTAAATTTTCCAATGGCGACATAGTATACTTTTACTCAAAGTCCAGGTACAATGGCTGATATCAAAGATGCACTTATCTATGGACCATAACACTGTAAGTTTAGGACCATAACACTGTAATGATACCAAAAATCGGGTGGAACAAATATGAGGAAAATCCCAAAGAAGAGTTAATTTGATTATTCAACATAAGCTTAAGCTGAAATTGAGATTCAATTTAATTATTCAACTTAAGTTTAAGTTGAAATTAAGATTCTACTTAATTATTCAACTTAAAGTTAAGTTGACTTTCAAATTCAACTTAATTAGATGAACTTAGCTATGTGGATACTGGTCCAAGACAACACATAAAATAATATATAAATGAAAAGATACTGGTACCGTTAAAAAATGTAATACATATAAAGGCATATGTAAAAATATATTTATATATATATATAAATAATTTTACTGACACCAGTATGTTTATATCTGCGCATATATATATATATATATATATATATATATATATATAAATATATATATGTGTGTGTGTGTGTTTGTGTGTGTGTGTCAATATATAAAAATAAATTATTTCCGTATTTGAATATATGAGGTATTACTGATCAGTTATTTTAGAACTTAATCTTTGTCGGTATTATCGATAAGTTTTTTTGTCCTTTGATTATTGTCGGTATTACAAATAAGTCATTTTGTTATTTGAATATTGATAGTATTACTGATAGGTTATTTTGGCAGTTGATTATTGTCCGTGATACGGGTAAGTTAATTCATTCTGAAATAGTAACTGTTAAATCTTCCATGCTGACATAATTTTAATGTAAAGATACCAGTATGAGCTGAAGTTGAAAATAAGATTTAACTTTATTGTTCAACATAAGATTAAGTTGATAAATTAGATTCAACTTAAGTTTTCAACTTATTATTAAGTTGAATTGAGATTCAACTCAATTATTCAACATAAGGTTATGTTGATATTCAAATTCAACTTAACTAGATGACCTTTGTGGATACTGGACAAAGAAAGCACATAAAATAATACATAAATGTAAAGATACCCCTCCTGTTAAAAATGTTATACATATATATGTATGTATGTATATATATGTATGTAAATATATATATATATAGATATATATATATATATATTATATAAATATATATATTATAGGACCATAACACTCTAAGTTTAGGACCATAACACTGTAAGATCTGGGCAAAATACAAGGAAAATCTTTATAAAGAATAGTTAATTTAATTATTCAACATAAGCTTAAGTTGAATATCAGATTCAACTTATTTATTCAACATAATAAGTTGACAACTTAAGTATTCAACTTTACTTATGTTTAAGTTGAAATTGAGATTCAAATTAATGAGATGAATTTAGCTATGTGCATAATGAATATTGAATCATCGGTATTACCGATAAGTGATTTGGTCTCAAATGTGAACCGTTAAATTTTCCCATGCAGACATAGTATACTTTTACTGAAAGTTCAAGTACAATTGCTGATATCAAAGATGTACTTATCTATGGACCATAACACTGTAAGTTTAAGACAATACCACTGTAAATATACCCAATTGGGCAGAGCCAAATATAAGGAAATTTCCTTAAAAGAATAGATTATTCAACATAAGCTTAAGTTGAAATTCAGATTCAACTTAATTTTTCAACTCAAGTTTAAGTTGACATTTCAAATTCAACTAAATTAGATGAACTATATATCGATATATCCATCTCTGTTTCTCTTTATATCTGTCTCTCTTTCTCTATCTCTATATTTCTATCTCTATATATCTATATATCTATCTCTCTATATATCTCCTATTGGTTTACCAGAATCAGTCTTTTCAAACATACATATTTCGTGTATGAAGAAAGATTTGACATTTATTAATAATATATCATTAAACTCTACCGGTGTCACTATAATAAAAAAAATAATAATAATAAATAGCAATTATATAGTGCTGAACTCCGATATCAGTCGTAGTGTCAAAAATTTATTTTGGTCTTGAATGTGAACCGTTTAATTTTCCCATGCCGATATAATATAGTTTTACTCAAAATCAAGGTACAATTGCTGATATCAAAGATGTATTATCTATGTGCATTTCCTTAAGAATGATTACATGTGCTACATTTCAAATGTTATTAGCATGGGGAATGCAGGAGTTTCAGATCTGTGTCCATCTCTCACGTTTTTCATGTTGAAAACAGGCCTTCTTCATTCAAAATTATCTTTATTGGGCCAAATGTAAGCACAATGACAAAAAAAGGTTAGTAATTTTTTTTCAAATTCCAGGCAATTAGTTATTTCTGAGTACTTGAACATTGTCGGTACTGCCGATAAGTTATTCAGGTATTTGAATAATGTCGGTAGTGTCGATAATTTATTTTGGTCTTGAATGTAAAAATGTTTAATTTTCGTATGCCGACACAGTATTATTTTACTCAAAATCCTGGTACAATTGCTGATATTAAAGATGCACATATCTATGTGCATTTACTTATGAATGATTACAGGTGATACATTTCAAATGATATATGCATGGGGAATGCAGCATTTCCAAATCAGTGTCCATCTCTCATGTTTTCTTCTTAAAAACAGGTCTTTTTCATTCAAGATTATGTTTATTGGGCCAAATATAAATAAAATGGCTTTGAAAGAATAGTTATTTTGTTTAAATTCCAGGCAATAAAGCATTTTGTAAGTACTTGACATTGTCGGTATTACCAACAAGTTATTTGGGTATTTGAAAAATGTCGGTAGTGTCAAAAATTTATTTTGGTCTTGAAATATGAACCGTTAAATTTGTCCATGCTGACATAGTATACTTTTACTTAAAATCTAGGTGTCATTGCTGATATCAATGGGGAATGCAGCAGTTTCAAATCTATGTCCATCTCTCGGGTTTTTCATGTTAAAAACAGACCTTTTTCATTCAAGATTATGTTTATTGGGCCAAATATAAGTACAATGACTAAAAAAGATTAGTTATTTTGGTCAAATTCCTGGCAATAAGTTATTTTCTGAGTACTTGAACATTGTCGGTATTGTCAATAAGTTATTCAGGTATTTGAATAATGTTGTAGTGTCGAAAATTTATTTTGGTCTTGAACGTGAACCATTTAATTTTCCCATGCTGATATAATATAGTTTTACTCAAAATCAAGGTACAATTGCTGATATCAAAGATGCACTTATCTATGTGCATTTCCTTAAGAATGATTATGGGTGATACATTTCAAATGTTATTAGCATTGGGAATGCAGGAGTTTCAGATCTGTGTCCATCTCTAATTTTTTTCATGTTGAAAACAGACCTTTTTTTTATTCAAGATTATGTTTATTGGGCCAAATATAAGTACAATGACTAAAAAAGATTAGTACTTTTGTTCAAATTCCAGGCAATTAGTTATTTTCTGAGTACTTGAACATTGTCGGTGTTGCCGATAAGTTATTCAGGTATTTGAATAATGTCGGTAGTGTCGAAAATTTATTTTGGTCTTGAAGGTGAACCGTTTAATTTCCCATGCCGACATAATATACTTTTACTCAAAATCAAGGTACAATTGCTGATATCAAAGATGCACTTATCTATGTGCATTTCCTTTAGAATGATTATAGGTGATACATTTCAAATGTTATTAGCATGGGGAATGCAGGAGTTTCAGATCTGTGTCCATCTCTCATGTTTTTTCATGTTGAAAACAGGCCTTTTTAATTCAAGATTATGTTTATTGGGCTAAATATAAATAAAATGGCTTTGAAAGAATAGTTATTTCGGCTAAATTCTAGGCAATAAAGCATTTTGTAAGTACTTGACATTGTCGGTATTACCAACAAGTTATTTATGTATTTGAATAATGTCGGTAGTGTCGATAAGTTCTTTTGGTCTGAAATGTGAACCGTTAAATTTGTCCATGCCAACATAGTATACTTTTACTCAAAATCTAGGTATCATTGCTGATATCAATGGGGCATGTAGCAGTTTCAAATCTATGTCCATCTCTCAGGTTTTTCATGTTAAAAACAGACCTTTTTTTATTCAAGATTATGTTTATTGGGCCAAATATAAGTACAATGACTAAAAAAGATTAGTACTTTTGTTCAAATTCCTGGCAATAAGTTATTTTCTGAGTACTTGAACATTGTCGGTGTAGCCGATAAGTTATTCAGGTATCTGAATAATGTCGGTAGTGTCAAAAATTTATTTTGGTTTTGAATGTGAACCGGTAATTTCCAATGCCAACATAGTATACTTTTACTCAAAATCAAGGTACAATTGCTAATATCAAAGATGCACTTATATATGTGCATTTCCTTAAGAATGATTATATGTGATACATTTCAACTGTTATTAGCAGGGGGAATGCAGGAGTTTCAGATCTGTGTCCATCTCTCATGTTTTTCATGTTGAAAACAGGCCTTCTTCATTCAAAATTATTTTTATTGGGCCAAATATAAGTACAATGACTAAAGAAGATTAGTAATTTTGTTCAAATTCCAGGCAATAAGTTATTTTCTCAGTACTTGAACATTGTCGGTATTACCGACAAGTTATTTGGGTATTTGAATAATGTCGGTAGTGTCGATAAGTTCTTTTGGTCTTGAATGTGAACCGTTTAATTTCCCATGCCGACATAATATACTTTTACTCAAAATCTAGGTATCATTGCTGATGTCAATGGGGAATGATCCAGTTTCAAATCTATGTCCATCTTTCAGGTTTTTCATGTTGAAAACAGACCTTTTTTATTCAAGATTATGTTTATTGGGCCAAATATAAGTACAATGACTAAAAAAGATTAGTTATTTTGGTCAAATTCCTGGCAATAAGTTATTTTCTGAGTACTTGAACATTGGCTGTATTGCCGATAAGTTATTCAGGTATTTGAATAATGTCGTAGTGTTGATAATTTATTTTAGTCTTGAATGTGAACCGTTTAATTTCCCATGCCAACATAGTATACTTTAACTCAAAATCAAGGTACATTTGCTGATATCAAAGATGTATTATCTATGTGCATTTCCTTAAGAATTATTACATGTGCTACATTTCAAATGTTATTAGCATTGGGAATGCAGGAGTTTCAGATCTGTGTCCATCTCTCATTTTTTTCATGTTGAAAACAGACCTTTTTTTATTCAAGATTATGTTTATTGGGCCACATATAAGTACAATGACTAAAAAAGATTATTACTTTTGTTCAAATTCCAGGCAATTAGTTATTTTCTGAGTACTTGAACATTGTCGGTATTACCGACAAGTTATTTGGGTATTTGAATAATGTCGGTAGTGTTGATAAGATCTTTTGGTGTGAAATGTGAGCCGTTAAATTTGTCCATGCTGACATAGTATACTTTTACTCAAAAACTAGGTATCATTGCAGATATCAATGGGGAATGCAGCAGTTTCAAATTTATGTCCATCTCTCAGGTTTTTCATGTTGAAAACATACCTTTTTCATTCAAGATTATGTTTATTGGGCCAAATATAAGTACAGTGACTAAAAAAGATTAGTTATTTTGGTCAAATTCCTGGCAATAGGTTATTTTCTGAGTACTTGAACATTGTCGGTATTGTCAATAAGTTATTCAGGTATTTGAATAATGTCGTTGTGTCGAAAATTTATTTTGGTCTTGAACGTGAACCATTTAATTTTCCCATGCCGATATAATATAGTTTTACTCAAAATCAAGGTACAATTGCTGATATCAAAGATGCACTTATCTATGTGCATTTCCTTAAGAATGATTATAGGTGATACATTTCAAATGTTATTAGCATGGGGAATGCAGGAGTTTCAGATCTGTGTCCATCTCTCATTTTTTTCATGTTGAAAACAGGCCTTTTTCATTCAAGATTATGTTTATTGGGCCAAATATAAATAAAATGGCTTTGAAAGAATAGTTATTTTGGCTAAATTCCAGGCAATAAAGCATTTTGTAAGTACTTGATTTTGCCAGTATTACCGACAAATTATTTGGGTATTTGAATAATGTCGGTAGTGTCGATAAGTTCTTTTGGTCTTGAATGTGAACCGTTTAATTTCCCATGCTGACATAATATACTTTTACTCAAAATCTAGGTATCATTGCTGATATCAATGGGGAATGATCCAGTTTCAAATCTATGTCCATCTCTCAGGTTTTTCATGTTGAAAACAGACCTTTTTTATTCAAGATTATGTTTATTGGGCCAAATATAAGTACAATGACTAAAAAAGATTAGTTATTTTGGTCAAATTCCTGGCAATAAGTTATTTTCTGAGTACTTGAACATTGGCTGTATTGCCGATAAGTTATTCAGGTATTTGAATAATGTCGTAGTGTCGATAATTTATTTTAGTCTTGAATGTGAATCGGTTAATTTCCTATGCCAACATAGTATACTTTTACTTAAAATCAAGGTACAATTGCTGATATTAAAGATGCACTTATCTATGTGCATTTCCTTAAGAATGATTATAGGTGATACATTTCAAATGTTATTAGCATGGGGAATGCAGGAGTTTCAGATCTGTGTGTTTATTGGGCCAAATATAAATAAAATGGCTTCGAAAGAATAGTTATTTTGGCTAAATTCCAGGCAATAAAGCATTTTGTAGGTACTTGACATTGTCTGTATTACCAACAAGTTATTTGGGTATTTGAATAATGTTGGTAGTGACGATAAGTTCTTTTGGTCTGAAATGTGAACCGTTAAATTTGTCCATGCCGACATAGTATGACCATAACACTCTAATGATACCAAAAATCTTGTGGAACAAATATGAGGAAAATCACAAAGAAGAGTTAATTTGATTATTCAACATAAGCTTAAGCTGAAATTGAGATTCAATTTAATTATTCAACTTAAGTTTAAGTTGAAATTAAGATTCTACTTAATTATTCATCTTAAAGTTAAGTTGACCTTCAAATTCAACTTAATTAGATGAACTTAGCTATGTGGATACTGGTCCAAGACAGCACATAAAATAATACATTAATGTAAAGATACTGGTACCGTTAAAAAATGTAATACATATAAAGGCATATGTGAAAATATATTTATATATATATATACATATTTTTACTGACACCAGTATGTTTATATCTGCGCATATATATATATATATATATATATATATATATATATATATATATATATGTGTGTGTGTGTTTGTGTGTGTCAATATATAAACATAAGTTATTTCTGTATTTGAATATATGAAGTATTACTGATCAGTTATTTTAGAACTTAATCTTTGTCTGTATTATCGATAAGTTTTTTTGTCCTTTGATTATTGTCGGTATTACAGATAAGTTATTTTGATATTTGAATATTGATAGTATTACCAATAGGTTATTTTGGCAGTTGATTATTGTCCGTGATACGGGTAAGTTATTTCATTCTGAAATAGGAACTGTTAAATTTTCCATGCTGACATAAAATAAATGTAAAGATACCAGTATCAGCTGAAGTTGAAAATAAGATTTAACTTAATTGTTCAACATAATCTTCAGTTGATAAATTAGATTCAACTTAAGTTTTCAACTTAATATTAAGTTGAATTGAGATTCAACTCAATTATTCAACATAAGGTTAAGTTGATATTCAAATTCAAGTTAACTAGATGAACTATGTGGATACTGTTCAAAGAAAGCACATGAAATAATACATAAATGTAAAGATACCGCTCCTGTTAAAAATGTTATACATATATATGTATATATGTATATATATGTATGTGTATATATATATATATGTATATATATATAAATTATATAAATATATATTATAGGACCATAACACTCTAAGTTTAGGACCATAACACTGTAAGATGCAAAAAATCAGCTGGGCCAAATACAAGGAAAATCTTTATAAAGAATAGTTAATTTAATTATTCAACATAAGCTTAAGTTGAATATCAGATTCATCTTATTTATTCAACATAATAAGTTGACAACTTAAGTATTCAACTTTACTTATGTTTAAGTTGAAATTGAGATTCAAATTAATGAGATGAATTTAGCTATGTGCATAATGAATATTGAATATTATCGGTATCACCGATAAGTGATTTTGGTCTCAAATGTGAACCGTTAAATTTTCCCATGTCGACATAGTATACTTTTACTGAAAGTTCAGGTACAATTGCTGATATCAAAGATGTACTTATCTATGGAACATAACACTGTAAGTTTAAGACAATACCACTGTAAATATACCCAACTGGACAGAGCCAAATATAAGGAAATTTCCTTAAAAGAAGATAATTCAACATAAGCTTAAGTTGAAATTCAGATTCAACTTAATTATTCAACTCAAGTTTAAGTTGACATTTCAAATTCAACTTAATTAGATGAACTTAGCTATGTGCATACTGGTCCCAGTAATTACATATAACAAATACATAAATGAAAAGATACCGGTCCCGTTAAAATGTAATAAATATATATTTATATATTTATCTCTACATTTCTATATATGTATATATCTATATATCTCTATATCTCTATCTCTATATATCTACATATCTATATCTCTATATATCTATCTCTACATCTCTATATCTCTCTATATATATCTATATATATATATTTTTATATCTCTCTATATCTCTATCTGTCTTTAGATCTATATCTCTCTATCTCTCTCTATATATATATGTCTATATCTTTATATCTCTATCCCTCTCCCTCTGTCTCTCAATATATATATATATATATATATATATCATTATTTCCATATATCTATATATGGATCTATATATATATATATATCTTTATATGGATATATATATGTAAATATATATGTATATCTGTTTAGCTTATATCTATATATCTTTCTAGATATCTATATATCTATATGTCTGTGAACCTATATATCTATATCTATATATCTATATATCTATATATCTCTATATCTCTATATCTCTATATCTCTATATCTCTATATCTATATATCTATATATCTATATATCTATATATCTATATATCTATATATCGATATAGCGATATATCGATATATCGATATACCGTTATATCGATATATCGATATATCGATATATCAATATATCGAAATATCCATCTCTGTCTCTCTTTATATCTGTCTCTCTTTCTCTATCTCTATATAAATATGTAAATATCTATATATCTATCTCTCTATATATCTCCTATTGGTTTACCAGAATCAGTCTGTTCAAACATACATATTTCGTGTATGAAGAAAGATTTGACATATTAATAATATATCATTAAACTCTACCGGTGTCACTATAATAAAAAAATAATAATAATTAATAGCAATAATATAGCGCTGAACTCCGATATCAGACTTACAGCTGTGATGCATATACACATACATAGAGAGCACAGTCATCCTCACATGTCCATCCCAGTCACACTATATTTAGATATATAAGCACACACAGACTTTCTCTGACTCTCTCTCTGTCACACACATACACAGATTATATATTACTATGTATTACAAGATTATATATTACTTTACATACGAATACACACACACCAATATATATATATATATATGTAACACTGGTCGTATATTCAGTACTGGCATCAGCATGCAAAATGAATCGTTTGGAAAAGTCAGGAAAAGCTAATACAGGGGCAGAAGAACATCGTTCGAATATTTCGAAGGCTGTTTGATGTTGTTCTTCCCATATTATTTTCCAAGACTGCACCAATTGATTAACTATATCTTGGGCTAGAAACAATCCCAACTTCCGAACTGTTTTCCAGACCACGTACCGCCTCGTTTCATCAGAAAACTTGACACACTGTAACTTACGAGCTTTTTCCAATTTTACAAATGTGCTCAGACACCAAACTTTTAGCTGATCTTCTGTCTCTTAACGATAAATTATTTCAGTTTTTTAATATTATTGGTATTATCGATAAGTTATTTTGGTCTCAAATAAGAACCGTTAAATTTTTACATGTCGACATAGTACCGGTCGCGTTAATAATGTAAATCATATATATGTATATATATATGAATGGATATATATATATAGAAATACATATATATAATATATATATATATTTATATATTTACTGGTACGAGCATGTTTATATCTGTGCATATATATACATGTGGATATATATTTATATATATATAAGTTATTTCTCCTTTTTAATAGTATTGCCCATCAGTTATTTCTTATTTTTTATTATAGGTGGCAACAACGATAAGTTATTTAAGTGTTTGTATATTGACAGTATTACTGATAATTTATTTTGGAATTTGATTATAGTCGGTATTAACAATAAGTTATTTCAGTATTTGAATATTGTCGGTGTTACAGATAGGTAATTTTGGTCTCAAATGTGAACCGTTAAATTTACCAATGCCGATATTGTACACTTTTACTCAAAATTCAGGGATAATTGCTGGTATCATAGATGCACTTATTTATGTGCATTTGTTTAAGAATATACGTACAAATATAAGTACAATGCCTTCGAAATAAAAGTTATTTTGGTGAAATTCCAGGCAATAAGGCATTTTCTGAGTACGTAAACATTGTCCGTATTGCCAATGAGTTATTTGGGTATTTGAAAAATGTCGGTGAGTCTATAAGTTATTTTGATCTCAAATGTGAACCGTTAAATTTTCCCATGCGACATAGTATAATATAACTCAAAGTCCAGGTGCAATTGTTGATATCAGAGATGCACTTCTCTATGGAACATAACACTGTAAGTTTAGGACCATAACACTGATAAGATACAAAAATTAGGAAGTACAGGTTCATCAGCCAGGGGGCGCCACGTCCTAGAGTGACATATATATGTGTATATGTATATGTGTATGTATGTGTATGTATGTGTATGTATGTGTATGTATGTGTATGTATGTATATATGTATATATGTATATATGTATATATGTATATATGTATATATGTAAATATGTAAATATGTATATATGTATATATGTATATATGTATATATGTATATATGTATATATGTATATATGTATATGTGTATATGTGTATATGTATATATGTATATATGTATATATGTATATATGTATATATGTATATATGTATATATGTATATATGTATGTATATATGTATATATGTATATATGTATATGCGCATATATGTATATATGTATATATGTATATATGTATATATGTATATATGTATATATGTATATATGTATATATGTATAAATGTATATATGTATATATGTATATATGTATATATCTTTTATAGGACAATTACATTGTAAGTTTAGGACCATAACACTGTAAATATACAAAAAATCGGCAAGTACACGTTCAACAGCCAGACATGTCTGGACAATAATACCATTCACTGTTCAATACACCTTTTCAACTTAAGACCGTATTCAACCTTAAGGGAAAATATACTGTTTAAATTTGTTTTTTAACACTTTATATATGCGCTTTTATTTTTCTTATATCCAGAAGGAAAGGCCGCAATACTCTGACCACATCGACGCTTGAAATGTTGCTATTTACCTCATATATAACCCAAAAAAGCTTAAGTTCATGACCATAACAATCTAAGTTTAGGACCATAACATTGTAAGTTTAGTACCATAACACTGTAAAGATACCAAAAATTACCAAGTATACGTTCAACAAGCAGGGGGCGCCACGTCCTACAGTGACATATATATGTATATATGTATATATATGTATATATATATGTATATATATTTATGTAAATATATTTATATATCTTTTATAGGACCATAACACCTAAAAAAAACAAAAAAATTGGTAATCACACGTTCAACAGCCAGACATGTCTAGACAATATTACCATTTACCGTTCAATACAGCTTTCAACTTAAGATCGTATTCAACCTTTCAGGATAAGTTACTGTTTAAAATGTTTTTTTTTTCACATATGATATGCGCTTTTATTTTTCTCATATTCAGAAGGAAAGGCCGCATTATTATGACCACTTGGACGCTTGAAATATTGCCAATAATTCCCATTTACCATTCAATACAACATTTTAAAGTTAGACCGTATTTAACCTTGTGTGAAAAGGTACTGTTTAAAATTGTTTTTTTCACCTATGATATATGCGCTTTATTTATATCACATCCAGAAGGAAAGGCCGCATTACTATGACCACTTGGACGCTTGAAAGGTTGCCATTTACCTAATATATATACAAAAAAAACTTAAGTTTAGGACCATAACGCTGTAAGTTTAGGACCCTAAAACCCTAAGTTTAGGACCATAACACTGTAAAGATACCAAAAATTACCAAGTACACGTTCAAGAGCCAGGGGGCACCACGTCCTAGAGTGCTCTCACAAGAACTGGACACATAAAACTTGACTTCTGAATCAACTTAGGCACAAGTTGAATAAACTTTAAAAGGTTAAGTTGACTCCTAAGTTGAAACTGAAGGACCAAATCTAAATTAAGTCGAATGTAATTTCAACCTAAAAAATGCTCGAAATTAAGTCGAAAATTACACTTGATAAGTTGAAAATAGGACCAAAATAACAAGTTTTCAACTTACCTTAAGTCTAAGACCATAGCCCTAACCCAAACCTAACCCTAACCCTAACCTAACCCTAACCCTAACCCTAACCCTAACCCTAACCCTAACCCTAACCTAACCCTAACCCTAACCCTAACCCTAACCTAACCCTAACCTAAAACCTAACCCTAACCCTAACCCTAACCCTAACCCTAACCCTAACCCTAACCCTAACCCTAACCCTAACCCTAACCTAACCCTAACCCTAACCCTAACTAGGGTCCTCAAACTTAAAAATCACATAAACATTAACCATGTCTTTATATTTCAGTCGTTTAGATCCGTTTTTTTTGGCATTTTTTTATTTGCATGCTATTGTATATTATTCTAGTAAAAACTTGTCTAACCGCTTTTTTTTTTTTTTTAAATTTTGAAAAAACGAAAATTATTGTAAGGGTTAGACATAACTGACCACTGGTCAGTGGTCACTTGACCATTGGTCAAAAGCACTTTTATAATGATGCAATCTAACAAATATCTAACAAAAATGGTTTCACGTTAAAGTAAAATGGTTAATTACTCACGTTTTTTGGTCTTAATTATTATTAACTGTTAATCAATAAGGTCTTCTTCTTAATCAAGCTTCCCACCCCCCTTGACCTTTGAATCAGTGGCAAATTGAGCTGAGATGGTACTTTTTTTTAATTTGCATGTAACTTTATTATTTTTTAAGCTTCGATCTTTAAACTCAGGATATTTTTCAAAATCAAGAAAATTTATATTTTGGAAAAGAAAAAAAAATTTTAACTTTAAAACTTTAAGAGAAAATGAATTTTAAAAATTAAGGACCAAAAGTTCAAATTTCAACTTAAGGCTAACCCTGAATGATACCAAGCGTTAAAAAACACAGTAAAAACACAGAAAAACTCATATTTTTTGTTGACTGTCGTTTGCTATCGATTTATATCAGCGTCTGAGACCATGAAATAGAAAATTTAAATTAGAATTAAAAATAATAAAAAATTTTAATTTTAAGTTTTTCAAATTGAAATTTGTTCCCAAATTCTGCAAAATCGCATATTTCCTTTTTTTTCTTTTGCAAAGTCTAACTGGCTTGTAATTTCTGAACAAACCCTTCCGAAAAATTGCCTTTTCCACATTTATTTGAAAAGTTATTAGCATAATTTAAAATTTGAAAAAAAAAAAATTTTTATGAATTTAACTTTAAATTTCGACTTTATATAAATGTATTAACGTTTCTTATTTCCACTGTTCGTTGAAACAAAGTGAGTTTCAATTATTTTGAGCGTTTGTACACTTTTAATATCGTTTCTCTAGCTTTTTAACGACTTTCAAGAATTGGCGCTCTTTTTTAAAAATAACCCTAGCTTTATATAACCCCAACGGTTACAACCCTAGTTGTAATTTTCAACTTAAGCTTAAGTTGAATGTGAACGTTATTGCCATTATGACCTCATATCTGATCTTTTAAATCGGGTTGGTCAGTCCATGTCCGTCGGGTCAAGATAAGAGATCAGTCCACCTTAAGTTGAATCTGAATATCCACTTAACCTTAAGTTGGAAAAAGGAATTTTTCAACTTAAGCTTAAGTTGAATGTTAATGTTATTGTCTTTGTCGACCCCAGATCTCAGTTTTACCTTAAGTTGAATATGAATGTCAACTTAACCTTATGTTGAATAATTAAGATAAAAATCAGATTCAACTTAATTATTCAACATAAGCCTAAGTTGACATGAATATCAACTTAAGCTTATGTTGAATACTTAAGTTGTCAACTTATTATGTTGAATAAATAAGTTGAATCTGATATTCAACTTTAGCTTATGTTGAATAATTAATGAGAATCTGCATTTCTACTAAAGAATTCGACGTAAGCTTAAGTTGAAAATCAGATTTAACTTAATCATTCAACATAAGCCTAAGTTGACATGAATATCAACTTAAGCTTATGTTGAATACTTAAGTTGTCAACTTATTATGTTGAATAAATAAGTTAAATCTGATATTCAACTTTAGCTTATGTTGAATAATTATTGAGAATCTGCATTTCTACTAAAGTATTCGACGTAAGCTTAAGTTGAAAATCAGATTGAACTTAATCATTCAACATAAGCCTAAGTAGACATGAATATCAACTTAAGCTGATGTTGAATACTTAAATTGTCAACTTCTTATGTTCCATGTCAACTTTAGTTGTCAAATTATTCTGTTGACTCTCAACTTAAGCTTATGTTGAACACTAAAATTGAATCTGAATATTATGTTGTATAATTAAATTACTTTTTTCAATGTTAAGATAAAAATGAGTTCACCTTAAGTTTAATCTGAAAATCAACTTAGCTAATGTTGAATACTTAAGTTGTCAACGTATTATGTTGAATAAATAAGTTGAATCTGATATTCAACTTTAGCTTATGTTGAATAATTAAAGAGAATTTGCATTTCAACTTAAGCATTCAACGTAAGCTTAAGTTGAAAATCAGATTCAACTTAATCATTCAACATAAGCCTAAGTAGACATGAATATCAACTTAACCTTATGTTGAATACTTAAATTGTCAACTTATTATGTTGCAAATCAACTTAAGTTGTCAATTTATTCTGTTGACTTTCAACTTAAGCTTATGTTGAATACTAAAGTTGAATCTGAATATTATCTTGAATAATTCAGTTCCCTATTTCAATGTTAAGATCAAAATGAGTTCACCTTAAGTTTGATCTGAATATCAACTTAGCTAATGTTGAATACTTAAGTTGTCAACTTATTATGTTGAATAAATAAGTTGAATCTGATATTCAACTTTAGATTATGTTGAATAATTAAAGAGAATCTGCATTTCAACTAAAATATTCGACGTAAGCTTAAGTTGAAAATCAGATTCAACTTAATCATTCAACATAAGCCTAAGTAGACATGAATTTCAACTTAAGCTTATGTTGAATACTTAAATTGTCAACTTCTTATGTTCCGTGTCAACTTTAGTTGTTAAATTATTCTGTTGACTCTCAACTTAAGCTTATGTTGAACACTAAAGTTGAATCTGAATATTATGTTGTATAATTAAATTACTTTTTTCAAAGTTAAGATGAAAATGAGTTCACCTTAAGTTTAATCTGAAAATCAACTTAGCTAATGTTGAATACTTAAGTTGTCAACTTATTATGTTGAATAAGTAAGTTGAATCTGATATTCAACTTTAGCTTATGTTGAATATTTAAGTTGAAATGCAGATTCTCTTTAATTATTCAAAATAAGGTTAAGTTGATATTTAAATTCAACTTAATTAGATGAACTTTGCTATGTGGATACCTGTCCAAGAAAGCACATAAAATAATACATAAATGTAAAGATACCGCTCCTGTTAAAAATGTTATACATATATATGTATATATGTATATATATATATGTATGTGTGTATATATACATATATATATATATATATATTATAGGACCATAACACTGTAAGTTTAGGACCATAACGCTGTAAGATGCAAAAAATCAGCTTCGGCCAAATATAAGGAAAATCTTTATAAAGAATAGTTAAATTGATTATTCAACATAAGCTTAAGTTGAAATTCAGATTCAACTTAATTATTCAACTTATGTTTAAGTTGAAATTGAGATTCAAATTAATGAGATGAATTTAGCTATGTGCATAATGGGCCATGTAAGTTCATATAACAAGTACATCAGGTAAATATATTGGTCCGGTTAAAAATGTAATACATGTATATGTATATATGTATATATATGTACATATATATATATATACATTTACTAGTCCAAGCATGTTTATATCACTGCATATATATACATGTGAATATATATATATAAATAAATTATTTCTCTATTTTAAAAATGTAAGTAACGCCGATCAGTTATTTCAGAATTAGACTATAGTCGGTATTAACGATAAGTTTTTTCAGCATTTGAATATTGTCGTTATTACTGATAAGTTATTTCGGAATTTGATTTTAGTCTGTATTAGCATTAAGATATTTCAGTATATGAATATTGTCATTATTACCAAAAATTTATTTTGGTCTCAAATGTGAACCTTTAAATTTTTCTATGGCGACATAGTTTACTTTTAATCAAAGTCCAGGTACAATGGCTGATATCAAAGATGCACTTATCTGTGGACCATAACACTGTAAGTTTAGGACCATAACGCTGTAATGATACCAAAAATCGGGTGGAACAAATATAAGGAAAATCCCAAAGAAGAGTTAATTTGATTATTCAACATAAGCTTAAGCTGAAATTGAGATTCAACTTAATTATTCAACTTAAGTTTAAGTTGAAATTAAGATTCTACTTAATTATTCAACTTAAAGTTAAGTTGACTTTCAAATTCAACTTAATTAGATGAACTTAGCTATGTGGATACTGGTCCAAGACAGCACATAAAATAATACATAAATGTAAAGATACTGGTACCGTTAAAAAATGTAATACATATAAAGGCATATGTGAAAATATATTTATATATTATAT
>CM049319.1:67815916-68205916 GCA_026874595.1 Sipunculus nudus | reverse complement strand
AATAATATATCATTAAACTCTACCGGTTTCACTATAATAAAAAAATAATAATAATTAATAGCAATTATATAGCGCTGAACTCCGATATCAGTCGTAGTGTCGAAAATTTATTTTGGTCTTGAATGTGAACCGTTTAATTTTCCCATGCCGATATAATATAGTTTTACTCAAAATCATGGTACAATTGCTGATATCAACGATGCACTTATCTATGTGCATTTCCTTAAGGATGATTATATGTGCTACATTTCAAATGTTATTAGCATGGGGAATGCAGGAGTTTCAGATCTGTGTCCATCTCTCATGTTTTTCATGTTGAAAACAGGCCTTCTTCATTCAAAATTATCTTTATTGGGCCAAATGTAAGCACAATGACAAAAAAAGATTAGTAATTTTTTTCAAATTCCAGGCAATTAGTTATTTTCTGAGTACTTGAACATTGTCGGTACTGCTGATAAGTTATTCAGGTATTTGAATAATGTCGGTAGTGTCGATAATTTATTATGGTCTTGAATGTAAAAATGTTTAATTTACCTATGCCGACACAGTATTATTTTACTTAAAATCCTGGTACAATTGCTGATATTAAAGATGCACATATCTATGTGCATTTACTTGGGAATGATTACAGGTGATACATTTCAAATGATATATGCATGGGGAATGCAGCATTTCCAAATCAGTGTCCATCTCTCATGTTTTTCTTCTTAAAAAACAGGTCTTTTTCATTCAAGATTATGTTTATTGGGCCAAATATAAATAAAATAGCTTCAAAAGAATAGTTATTTTGGCTAAATTCCAGGCAATAAAGCATTTTGTAAGTACTTGACATTGCCGGTATTACTGACAAGTGATTTGGGTATTTGAATAATGTTGGTAGTGTCGATAAGTTCTTTTGGTCTTGAATGTGAACCGTTTAATTTCCCATGCCGACATGATATACTTTTACTCAAAATCTAGGTATCATTGCTGATATCAATGGGGAATGCAGCAGTTTCAAATCTATGTCCATCTCTCAGGTTTTTCATGTTGAAAACAGACCTTTTTCATTCAAGATTATGTTTATCGGGCCAAATATAAGTACAATGACTAAAAAAGATTAGTTATTTTGGTCAAATTCCTGGCAATAAGTTATTTTCTGAGTACTTGAACATTGTCGGTATTGTCAATAAGTTACTCAGGTATTTGAATAATGTAGTAGTGTCGAAAATTTATTTTGGTCTTGAACGTGAACCATTTAATTTTCCCATGCCGATATAATATAGTTTTACTCAAAACAAGGTACAATTGCTGATATCAAAGATGCACTTATCTATGTGCATTTCCTTAAGAATGATTATAGGTGATACATTTCAAATGTTATTAGCATTGGGAATGCAGGAGTTTCAGATCTGTGTCCATCTCTCATGTTTTTCATGTTGAAAACAGACCTTTTTTTATTCAAGATTATGTTTATTGGGCCAAATATAAGTACAATGACTAAAAAGATTAGTACTTTTGTTCAAATTCCAGGCAATTAGTTATTTTCTGAGTACTTGAACATTGTCGGTGTTGCCGATAAGTTATTCAGGTATTTGAATAATGTCGGTAGTGTCGAAAATTTATTTTGGTCTTGAATGTGAACCGGTTAATTTCCCATGCCGACATAATATACTTTTACTCAAAATCAAGGTACAATTGCTGATATCAAAGATGCACTTATCTGTGTGCATTTCCTTAAGAATGATTATAGGTGATACATTTCAAATGTTATTAGCATGAGGAATGCAGGAGTTTCAGATCTGTGTCCATCTCTCATGTTTTTTCATGTTGAAAACAGGCCTTTCTAATTCAAGATTATGTTTATTGGGCCAAATATAAATAAAATGGCTTCGAAGGAATAGTTATTTTGGCTAAATTCTAGGCAATAAAGCATTTTGTAAGTACTTGACATTGTCGGTATTACTGAGAAGTTATTTATGTATTTGAATAATGTCATTAGTGTCGATAAGTTCTTTTGGTCTGAAATGTGAACCGTTAAATTTGTCCATGCCGACATATTATACTTTTACTCAAAATCTAGGTATCATTGCTGATATCAATGGCGAATGTAGCAGTTTCAAATTTATGTCCATCTCTCCGGTTTTTCATGTTGAAAACAGACCTTTTTTTATTCAAGATTATGTTTATTGGGCCAAATATAAGTCCAATGACTAAAAAAGATTAGTTATTTTGGTCAAATTCCTGGCAATAAGTTATTTTCTGAGTACTTGAACATTGTCGGTGTAGCCGATAAGTTATTCAGGTATCTGAATAATGTCGGTAGTGTCAAAAATTTATTTTGGTCTTGAATGTGAACCGGTTAATTTCCAATGCAGACATAGTATACTTTTACTCAAAATCAAGGTACAATTGCTGATATCAAAGATGCACTTATATATGTGCATTTCCTTAAGAATGATTATATGTGATACATTTCAAATGTTATTAGCAGGGGTAATGCAGGAGTTTCAGATCTGTGTCCGTCTCTCATGTTTTTCATGTTGAAAACAGGCCTTCTCCATTCAAAATTATTTTTATTGGGCCAAATATAAGTACAATGACTAAAAAAGATTAGTAATTTTGTTCAAATTCCAGGCAATAAGTTATTTTCTCAGTACTTGAACATTGTCGGTATTACCGACAAGTTAATTGGGTATTTGAATAATGTCGGTAGTGTCGATAAGATCTTTTGGTCTGAAATGTGAACCGTTAAATTTGTCCATGCTGACATAGTATACTTTAACTCAAAAACTAGGTATCATTGCCGATATCAATGGGGAATGCAGCAGTTTCAAATCTATGTCCATCTCTCAGGTTTTTCATGTGTAAAACAGACCTTTTTTCATTCAAGATTATGTTTATTGGGCCAAATATAAGTACAAAGACTAAAATAAATTAGTTATTTTGGTCAAATTCCTGGCAATAAGTTATTTTCTGAGTACTTGAACATTGTCGGTATTACCGATAAGTTATTCAGGTATTTGAATAATGTCGTAGTGTCGAAAATTTATTTTGGTCTTGAATGTGAACCGTTTAATTTCCCATGCCGACATAATATACTTTTACTCAAAATCAAGGTACAATTGCTGATATCAAAGATGCACTTATCTGTGTGCATTTCCTTAAGAATGATTATAGGTGATACATTTCAAATGTTATTAGCATGAGGAATGCAGGTGTTTCAGATCTGTGTCCATCTCTCATGTTTTTTCATGTTGAAAACAGGCCTTTTTAATTCAAGATTATGTTTATTGGGCCAAATATAAATAAAATGGCTTCATAAGAATAGTTATTTTGGCTAAATTCCAGGCAATAAAGCATTTTGTAAGTACTTGACATTGCCGGTAATACCGACAAGTTATTTGGGTATTTGAATAATGTCGGTAGTGTCCATAAGTTCTTTTGGTCTTGAATGTGAACTGTTTAATTTCCCATGCCGACATGATATACTTTTACTCAAAATCTAGGTATCATTGCTGATATCAATGGGGAATGCTGCAGTTTCAAATCTATGTCCATCTCTCAGGTTTTTCATGTTGAAAACAGACCTTTTTTATTCAAGATTATGTTTATTGGGCCAAATATAAGTACAATGACTAAAAAAGATTAGTTATTTTGGTCAAATTCCTGGCAATAAGTTATTTTCTGAGTACTTGAACATTGGCTGTATTGCCGATAAGTTATTCAGGTATTTGAATAATGTCGTAGTGTCGATAATTTATTTTGGTCTTGAATGTGAACCATTTAATTTCCCATGCCAACATGGTATACTTTTACTCAAAATCAAGGTACAATTGCTGATATCAAAGATGCACTTATCTATGTGCATTTCCTTAAGAATGATTATAGGTGATACATTTCAAATGGTATTAGCATGGGGAATGCAGGAGTTACAGATCTGTGTCCATCTCTCATGTTTTTTCATGTTGAAAACAGGCCTTTTTAATTCAAGATTATGTTTATTGGGCCAAATATAAATAAAATGGCTTCGAAAGAATTTTTATTTTGGCTAAATTCCAGGCAATAAAGCATTTTGTAAGTACTTGACATTGTTGGTATTACCGACAAGTTATTTGGGTATTTGAAAAATGTCGGTAGTGTCAAAAATTTATTTTGGTCTTCAAATTGAACCGTTAAATTTGTCCATGCTGACATAGTATACTTTTACTTAAAATCTACGTGTCATTGCTGATATCAATGGGGAATGCAGCAGTTTCAAATCTATGTCCATCTCTCAGGTTTTTCATGTTGAAAACAGAACTTTTTCATTCAAGATTATGTTTATTGGGCCAAATATAAGTACAATGACTAAAAAAGATTAGTTATTTTGGTCAAATTCCTGGCAATAAGTTATTTTCTGAGTACTTGAACATTGTCGGTATTGTCAATAAGTTATTCAGGTATTTGAATAATGTCGTAGTGTCGAAAATTTATTTTGGTCTTGAACGTGAACCATTTAATTTTCCCATGCCGATATAATATAGTTTTACTCAAAACAAGGTACAATTGCTGATATCAAAGATGCACTTATATATGTGCATTTCCTTAAGAATGATTATAGGTGATACATTTCAAATGTTATTAGCATTGGGAATGCAGGAGTTTCAGATCTGTGTCCATCTCTCATGTTTTTCATGTTGAAAACAGACCTTTTTTTATTCAAGATTATGTTTATTGGGCCAAATATAAGTACAATGACTAAAAAAGATTAGTACTTTTGTTCAAATTCCAGGCAATTAGTTATTTTCTGAGTACTTGAACATTGTCGGTGTTGCCGATAAGTTATTCAGGTATTTGAATAATGTCGGTAGTGACGATAAGTTCTTTTGGTCTGAAATGTGAACCGTTAAATTTGTCCATGCCGACATAGTATGACCATAACACTGTAATGATACCAAAAAATCGGGTGGAACAAATATGTGGAAAATCACAAAGAATAGTTAATTTGATTATTCAACATAAGCTTAAGCTGAAATTGAGATTCAATTTAATTATTCAACTTAAGTTTAAGTTGAAATTAGGATTCTACTTAATTATTCAACTTAAAGTTAAGTTGACTTTCAAATTCAACTTAATTAGATGAAATTAGCTGTGTGGATACTGGTCCAAGAGAGCACATAAAATAATACATAAATGTAAAGATACTGGTACCGTTAAAAAATGTAATACATATAAAGGCATATGTGAAAATATATTTATATATATATATAAATATTTTTACTGACACCAGTATGTTTATATCTGCGCATATATATATATATATGTGTGTGTGTGTGTGTGTTTTTGTGTGTGTGTGTGTGAATATATAAACATAAGTTATTTCTGTATTTGAATATATGAAGTATTACTGATCAGTTATTTTAGAACTTAATCTTTGTCGGTATTATCGATAAGTTTTTTTGTCCTTTGATTATTGTCGGTATTACAGATAAGTCATTTTTTTATTTGAATATTGATAGGATTACCGACAGGTTATTTTGGCAGTTGATTATTGTCCGTGATACGGGTAAGTTATTTCATTCTGAAATAGGAACTGTTAAATCTTCCATGCTGACATAATATATATTGTAAAGATACCAGTATCAGCTGAAGTTGAAAATAAGATTTAACTTAATTGTTCAACATAAGCTTCAGTTGATAAATTAGATTCAACTTAAGTTTTCAACTGAACTATGTGGATACTGGTCAAAGAAAGCATAATAAATGTAAAAATACCGCTCCTGTTAAACATGTTATACATATATATGTATATATGTATATATGTATATATATGTATGTGTATTTATATATATATATATATATATATTATATATATATATATATATATATATATATATATATTATAGGACCATAACACTCTAAGTTTAGGACCATAACACTGTAAGATGCAAAAAATCAGCTGGGCCAAATATAAGGAAAATCTTTATAAAGAATAGTTAATTTAATTATTCAACATAAGCTTAAGTTGAATATCAGATTCAACTTATTTATTCAACATAATAAGTTGACAACTTAAGTATTCAACTAAACTTATGTTTAGGTTGAAATTGAGATTCAAATTAATGAGATGAATTTAGCTATGTGCATAATGAATATTGAATATTATCGGTATTACCGATAAGTGATTTTGGTCTCAAATGTGAACCGTTAAATTTTCCCATGCCGACATAGTATACTTTAACTGAAAGTTCAGGTACAATTGCTGATATCAAAGATGTACTTATCTATGGAACATAACACTGTAAGTTTAAGACAATACCACTGTAAATATACCCAAATGGACAGAGCCAAATATAAGGAAATTCCCTTAAAAGAATAGATTATTCAACATAAGCTTAAGTTGAAATTCAGATTCAACTTCATTATTCAACTCAAGTTTAAGTTGACATTTCAAATTCAACTTAATTAGATGAACTTAGCTATGTGCATACTGGTCCCAGTAATTACATATAACAAATACATAAATGAAAAGATACCGGTCACGTTAAAATGTAATAAATATATATTTATATATTTATCTCTACATTTCTATATATCTTTATATCTCTATATATCTCTATATATCTACATATCTATATCTCTATATATCTATCTCTACATCTCTATATCTATATATATATATATATATTGTATCTCTCTATATCTCTATCTGTCTATATATCTATATCTCTCTATCTCTCTATATATATATCTATATCTCTATATCTCTATCCCTCTCGCTCTGTCTCTCAATATATATTTTATATCTCTCTATATCTCTATATATCTATATATCTATATATCTATATATCTATATATCTCTATATCTCTATATCTATGTATGTATATATCTCTATATCTCTATATCTCTATATCTCTATATCTCTATATCTCTATATCTATATATCTCTATATCTCTATATCTCTATATCTCTATATCCATCTCTGTTTCTTTTTATATCTGTCTCTCTTTCTCTATCTCTGTATTTCTATCTCTAAATATCTATATATCTATCTCTCTATATATCTCCTATTGGTTTACCAGAATCAGTCTGTTCAAACATACATATTTCGTGTATGAAGAAAAATTTGACATTTATTAATAATATATCATTAAACTCTACCGGTGTCACTATAATAAAAAAATTATAATAATTAATAGCAATTATATAGCGCTGAACTCCGATATCAGACTTACAGCTCTGATGCATATACACATACATAGAGAGCACAGTCATCCTCACATGTCCATCCCAGTCACACTATATTTAGATATATAAGCACACACACACTCTCTCTCTGACTCTCTCTGTCACACACATACACAGATTATATATTACTATATATTACAAGATTATATATTACTTTACATACGAATACACACACACAAATATATATATATATATATATATATATATATATATATATATATATGTAACACTGGTCGTATATTCAGTACTGGCATCAGCATGCAAAATGAATGGTTTGGAAAAGTCAGGAAAAGCTAATGCAGGGGCAGAAGAACATCGTTCGAATATTTCGAAGGCTGTTTGATGTTGTTCTTCCCATATTATTTTCCAAGACTGCACCAATTGATTAACTATATCTTGGGCTAGAAACGATCCCAACTTCCGAACTGTTTTCCAGACCACGTACCGCCTCGTTTCATCAGAAAACTTGACACACTGTAACTTACGAGCTTTTTCCAATTTTACAAATGTGCTCAGACACCAAACTTTTAGCTGATCTTCTGTCCCTTAACAATAAATTATTTCAGTTTTTTAATATTATTGGTATTATCGATAAGTTATTTTGGTCTCAAATAATAACCGTTAAATTTTTACATGGCGACATAGTACCGGTCGCGTTAATAATGTAAATCATATATATGCATATATGTATGAATGGATATATATATAAAGAAATACATATATAATATATATATATATATTTATATATTTACTGGTACGAGCATGTTTATATCTGTCCATATATATACATGTGGATATATATTTATACATATATATAAGTTATTTCTCCTTTTTAATAGTATTGCCCATCAGTTATTTCGTTATTTTTTATTATAGGTGGCAACAACGATAAGTTATTTCAGTATTTGAATATTGTCGGTGTTACAGATAGGTAATTTTGGTCTCAAATGTGAACCGTTAAATTTACCAATGCCGATATTGTACACTTTTACTCAAAATCCAGGGATAATTGCTGGTATCATAGATGCACTTATTTATGTGCATTTGTTTAAGAATATAAGTACAAATATAAGTACAATGCCTTCGAAATAAAAGTTATTTTGGTGAAATTCCAGGCAATAAGGCATTTTCTGAGTACGTAAACATTGTCCGTATTGCCAATGAGTTATTTGGGTATTTGAAAAATGTCGGTGAGTCTATAAGTTATTTTGACCTCAAATGTGAACCGTTAAATTTTCCCATGCGACATAGTATAATTTAACTCAAAGTCCAGGTGCAATTGTTGATATCAGAGATGCACTTCTCTATGGAACATAACACTGTAAGTTTAGGACCATAACACTGATAAGATACAAAAATTAGGAAGTACAGGTTCATCAGCCAGGGGGCGCCACGTCCTAGAGTGACATATATATGTGTATATGTATATGTGTATGTATGTGTATGTATGTGTATGTATGTGTATGTATGTATATATGTATATATGTATATATGTATATATGTATATATGTAAATATGTAAATATGTATATATGTATATATGTATATATGTATATATGTATATATGTATATATGTATATATGTATATGTGTATATGTGTATATGTATATATGTATATATGTATATATGTATATATGTATATATGTATATATGTATGTATATATGTATATATGTATATATGTATATGCGCATATATGTATATATGTATATATGTATATATGTATATATGTATATATGTATATATGTATATATGTATATATGTATATATGTATATATGTATATATGTATAAATGTATATATGTATATATGTATATATGTATATATCTTTTATAGGACAATTACATTGTAAGTTTAGGACCATAACACTGTAAATATACAAAAAATCGGCAAGTACACGTTCAACAGCCAGACATGTCTGGACAATAATACCATTCACTGTTCAATACACCTTTTCAACTTAAGACCGTATTCAACCTTAAGGGAAAATATACTGTTTAAATTTGTTTTTTAACACTTTATATATGCGCTTTTATTTTTCTTATATCCAGAAGGAAAGGCCGCAATACTCTGACCACATCGACGCTTGAAATGTTGCTATTTACCTCATATATAACCCAAAAAAGCTTAAGTTCATGACCATAACAATCTAAGTTTAGGACCATAACATTGTAAGTTTAGTACCATAACACTGTAAAGATACCAAAAATTACCAAGTATACGTTCAACAAGCAGGGGGCGCCACGTCCTACAGTGACATATATATGTATATATGTATATATATGTATATATATATGTATATATATTTATGTAAATATATTTATATATCTTTTATAGGACCATAACACCTAAAAAAAACAAAAAAATTGGTAATCACACGTTCAACAGCCAGACATGTCTAGACAATATTACCATTTACCGTTCAATACAGCTTTCAACTTAAGATCGTATTCAACCTTTCAGGATAAGTTACTGTTTAAAATGTTTTTTTTTTTCACATATGATATGCGCTTTTATTTTTCTCATATTCAGAAGGAAAGGCCGCATTATTATGACCACTTGGACGCTTGAAATATTGCCAATAATTCCCATTTACCATTCAATACAACATTTTAAAGTTAGACCGTATTTAACCTTGTGTGAAAAGGTACTGTTTAAAATTGTTTTTTTCACCTATGATATATGCGCTTTATTTATATCACATCCAGAAGGAAAGGCCGCATTACTATGACCACTTGGACGCTTGAAAGGTTGCCATTTACCTAATATATATACAAAAAAAACTTAAGTTTAGGACCATAACGCTGTAAGTTTAGGACCCTAAAACCCTAAGTTTAGGACCATAACACTGTAAAGATACCAAAAATTACCAAGTACACGTTCAAGAGCCAGGGGGCACCACGTCCTAGAGTGCTCTCACAAGAACTGGACACATAAAACTTGACTTCTGAATCAACTTAGGCACAAGTTGAATAAACTTTAAAAGGTTAAGTTGACTCCTAAGTTGAAACTGAAGGACCAAATCTAAATTAAGTCGAATGTAATTTCAACCTAAAAAATGCTCGAAATTAAGTCGAAAATTACACTTGATAAGTTGAAAATAGGACCAAAATAACAAGTTTTCAACTTACCTTAAGTCTAAGACCATAGCCCTAACCCTAACCTAAACCCTAACCCTAACCCTAACCCTAACCCTAACCCTAACCCTAACCCTAACCCTAACCCTAACCCTAACCTAACCCTAACCCTAACCTAACCCTAACCCTAACCCTAACCCTAACCCTAACCCTAACCCTAACCCTAACCTAACCCTAACCCTAACCCTAACCCTAAACCCTAACCCTAACCCTAACCCTAACCCTAACCCTAACCCTAACCCTAACCCTAACCCTAACCCTAACCCTAACCCTAAACCCTAACCCTAACCCTAAACCCTAACCCTAACCCTAACCCTAACCCTAACCCTAACCCTAACCCTAACCTAACCCTAACCTAACCCTAACCTAACCCTAACCCTAACCCTAACCCTAACCTAACCCTAACCCTAACCCTAACCTAAACCTAACCTAACCTAACCCTAACCCTTAATTTTATTCACCAAAATAAAATAAAAGTAAATTTGATAAAATAAAACATCTTTTAAAATAAAGTTTACACACTGTTGGTTGAATGAGGGACAAACCATATCATTGTGCTAATTACTATCCCAGTTTTAAATAATTACTGTTATTAATAGTCAATTTCACACCTGATGAAGTTTTTACTCTTCTGAGGTAAGGAATTACTTAACTCATGAACATCCACACTTTCACATGTAGCTGCGACTAGTGCAGCTCACAAATTTAACATCCCAATAAAGCAATTATAGCTTTTTTTGGACTTCAGTTTTCTTTCTGGATTGTTACAAGAGCTTTACACTGGACTGTCATTCCTCGAGAGTATACATTTAAAGAACTTATCGTTGTGACGGTGGTGGTATCCAGGTACTGTGCACATCGTTTATTTTACTGTGTGATTGTATTGATTTGTTGTAATACAGCTGTTATACTGTTTAATTGTATTGATTTAGTGTATTGTACTGTTAGGGTTGTTTTACAAATAAATTATAGTTATTTGTTAACAAAAAACACTGACTTCTTTGTTCATTCCTGGCGGCCACCAAACATTTCACGCTGCCTAGTGTTACAAAATCTGATTTTTTTATCTCCATTACAAAATTTGTGTTCATCACAAATACGTGATCTGTTTATATTAGGTTCTGTAAAATGAATAAAGATGTGCTTTGCACAATAAGTCTGTCAGAAAAGTTAGAAACAACAGAAACAATCATTGCACATTACCCCTGCATGAAGATAAGTGCATTTTCCACAGATAATGACACATGCAGAATATTATCATATCAACCCTCTGGCATTACTACCAGATTACTGAGTGTCATGAAATCTAAGTGTGAGGAATGCATTATAAGGCCTTATGAAGATGCAAATATTTTCGTCAGTTCTGACAATGCTTCATGGCCCACAGGTGCACTGTCAATCAACATAAACCAGACCAATCGTTACATTTTTTGTGTACTTTCTAATAATACCAAACATGAATGAGAAAAATTGTGTTTTTTATCAATTTATGACCATATGAACACAAGCATGGCTTGCACAGGTTACAGGATGCAGGCAGCTTGCAGGCAATACAGGAAATGACCCGTGTCCATGGAGACGGTGTTTCAGTTTGGGTTGTGAGCTCACATGTATACTATTGTGTAAATTCATTATTTTAGCATAATATTGAGATTATGGGCCACAATATGAATGCAACCCGATGCAAGACCATTGCGATACATTCCTAGATATAACTTGTATCACGACTCGAGTAGGCTTACCAGCCAAATTATCAGTTTGCCTACTAAGTGGGGTTGTGACGGCTAGCAGGTTATTTACACACACAAGAACTGCACAGCGTTTCATAAGAGAAAGAAAGACTGCTGCTAAAAATAAGAGTGAAGAAAGAGTAATTAGCTTCATTTTCTGTTAATCCTCAAAAAAAGAGTGTATTTTTTTAAAAAGAGTATTTGGCAGGCCTGGAGTAATAATAATCTTAAACATTGTTACACATTACAGGGAATCTCTTGAGGTTCTATTTTGCCTTTGAGGCATTGGCCAGGTTTAAAGTCATGAAATTCTCTGAACTGGTGATCCTTACCACATATTGCACGTTCCTCAGATTCTTGCACGGACTGGTGGAGGTGCTGGGAACACACAGAGTTCCACTGGTTCTGTCTGTTCCTGGTTGCTTTGCAAGCCAGCATCTCAGTAACTGTCATGTTGGCTGATGTTTGGCTTTATGGCTCTCCCAGCAAGCTGTGTAGTGTTGCAGAATAACTGACTATTTAAATTTATCTTATCACAATAAACTTTAAATTTTCTGTATACATGAAAATCTGAATGAAATATGAAAGGTTACATTTGATGAAAATTACAACATTAATTCAAAATTCAAGATCTATTTAAAACAAATATTATATTTGTGCTGTATTAAAAAGTCCCCATTCAAAAAGATTTTACATCAGTTTGACCTATTATAATTATTAAAGACACTTGTTTATCCTCCAAAATGTGACTTATCTTAAATCAAAACTTTTCCTGTTGAGGTTTTTTCACTTTAAACTTATCTTTAAATATTAACTTGCATTTGATGTTCCCAAATATAAAATCAGACCTCAAGATAAACATTTCTGTTGTTCCTGGCAATGCTTAAATTTATCCCTGGTGTTTTTATCAGTGTTTTTCATTCATCATATGCGTATCAGAGATACCGGTATTGGTGTATTTCATTTATTAAAGATTGAACCTTGCAAAATGTCCTTTGTTAGAAAGTTTCATATGAGCTATTTGACATTTTGTTTTTCTATTAATGTGACAATATTTATATATAAAATGAACGCATAACTCCTTTATCTTACCCTAATATCAATATAAATATACTGGAATATTTAAGTATAATGCACTCTAATGGCCAGTTTTAAGCATTTTATTTTCAAATTTTACATAGGTATCTGTTTGCCCTACTGGTAAGACAATGTGATGATGCATATCCTGGTCCAACCTGCAGGAACTTTGTCTGTAGATGGCGCCAAGATACCGTCAGCAACATCTTCCTCCCGAGTAGACCAGCAACTGATTGCGCCTGCCCCCTGGTGGCCAACTGCTATACCTTTCAGTTATCATCTGGAACCTTTTATGAATTTCAAAGATATCATCAAGGAAGTATTCACAAACAACTGCTGTTTCAAACTTTTTTCTGAATCCTTAATGCTGATACATGAAACTTTCTTATGATTATGTAGGATTAAATATAAGCTCTTGTAACCAAAACAGTTATTCCCCTGAAGTTCATTTTGCTCTCTTTCTCTTTCTACACACACACACACACACACACACACACACACACACACACACACTGATTTGGTTCATACAGAAATACAGATACATGCAACAGCTGACAACCCTTACCAACATGTACACATAAGGATAAATATGTTAAAGACCTGGTATAAACACCAACCTTGATGGATATACACAAAAAACTTTCATAACTCAAAATAAAAAGAGCACTGCAAACATGCATAATACGCTCATTTTGGATCTGGTGACTTGTGACCTCATTAAATATGCATTTGTTTTTTTTATGAACATGTAATTCACGAGAGAAACTATTGGTAAATATGTATGAGCTTCATGTAAATCCAAAGGATTTTCCTAAATCACCAAGGTACCGGTGACCACTGACCTCATTAAATATGGTTGAATTTTGATGAGAGAGTAAATCAGGTGAGATAGTCTTTTGGTTTATACTATAAATTCAGAAATTTTATTTTTGTGTTTTCAAAGATCAAGGTTTCCACAAATTCAAGATTCCAACGATAAAACAAGGGACCCATGGGTCACATCGCTCAGCTGAATTTTGGAAAATATAAGTAACTGCAAAATATTTTTATTCCTTTTGGTTTTTCATGTATATTATCATTTGAAAAGCTATGAGGAAATGGCCCTGCAAAAATGAAACTGTAAATCATAGGATAATGGACATGAGCTAAACCATTTAAGTGATGCACCAAGGGAAACTAGTGACCCATGGATCATGACGCTCAGCCAACTGACATGTTGATAATTAATATGTCCTTGCACAGACAACTAATTAAAATAGGTGGCATCATTGTTCATGTATATTAGCTTAAGTTCATCAAGACCCATAAGCACAACAAATTTGATGACAATCCAACCAGCCTTTTATGAGGAATCTGGCAACTTGTGTAATTTGCATTATTTCTGGGGTGCTCAAACATGCCCCAAAACTCAATTTCATGTTTCTGGATAGATCTTCTGAGGAACTCTAAGGATGTCAAGTTAGAAGATTCTGGGCCCCATGGTTATGATTTGTGCCCTACTTTGGTATCAAATTTTCACTTATTCTGGGGGTACTTCTGAGCCCCATAGCTTGGACAATATGGGTGACAGAGACCTAATTTCAGATTATGAAAACATAGTATCCCCCGACTTTGTCTGGGGATACAATATTAGGTGGCGCCACCAGTTTCTGGAACATGACAACCCTATCCATGATCTTCAATCAATTTGATTTTGGGATCAATCCATGCAGGATTTTTTGAGATATTTAAGAATTTGTGTGATTTTCCCCAAAATTGGACCTGTTCAAGGTCAAGAACACTCTCCTAGTAAAGATCATGACTTCATTTTTAATAGGGGTCGTCCTCTCACCAGACATGGGGTAATAGTAATAGATAATAGTAATAGGCAGTAATTCAATTACTTTTCATCAGTAATAGGCAATAATAGATAATAGGCAGTCCAAAAATGTTGAATAATAGTAATAGTAATATGCAGATGAGTAATAGATTAACTATTACTAGCCTGGGGGTAATTAAGAGTGTGTTGGTCTGAGTGCAAGTCAGCAGCAAGACTGATAATCCCCAAGCTGAGAAGTACCTGCATGCTTTTATGTTCATTAACAGGTGGCACAGGCTTATCCTGGACCGTGAAGTTCTCACTAACAACTAGGGCTGAAACGGGTACACGTTTTTGGACTCGAGTACCCAATAGGCATAACCCGACTCAGACTCAAGTATTCGTTACCATGGCAACGCTGTAAGATAAAACGGACATCTCTTTACCGATTCAAAATCATAGTATGCGTATATTTGAATTCGTGACGGATTAACTTAAACCCGACGAAGGAATAGATATATGTCATTACAAGAAATTTGTTAATTTAACTAGCATATGTTTAGAACCATATGCTAGGCTATGATAATGAATAAATAGGCCTAGAGACTGTCCATACATTTGCAGTAATATTTAGATATGCATGTACATACACGAGTACTCGAGTACTCGAATTTTTTGCTCAAGTACTTGGTAAGTATTACCGGGACTCGAGTACTTGAGTACTCCTTTCAGCCCTACTAACAACAATAGCGCAGGAAAACTGCATTGCTGGTACATCACTTTAGGTGTTTTCCTTGGATACTGATAGCTCTTTACAATCAAAGCACAGTACAATCATGCCCTTTCATGTTTGTGTATAAGCAACTGATAGCCAGGTGGTCAGGCAGAACACCAAAGGTTAACTCATACCTAATGATTGTTTACCCAACTAAAAATTGTGATTAAAACTGTAACTTTTTAAACACAAATGTGTGACCAATTCGTAATGACTTTATTTCCTACCCAAACAGTGACTATATTTCCTTTGTGTGACATATTTCTTGCAATCATATTGTCACCAGTCAGAAAAGAACACTCCTTGGAAACCTTGTTTGTCTTATGTTTATAAACATGACTCATCTCCCAAATGAAACTGGATGACATGAGTGACTTATCCATTATAATGCTGAAGTACATTTGATTTCAAGCAGAAAATGAAATGTTAATGTAATCTGAAATAGTGTTTCTTTCAAAGTAATTTATGCAACTGCATTCAGTTGCAATTTGAATATTGTTGAATTACAAAGAATTTTTAGTTATGTGAAACAGGTAAAAATTAATAGTAACATGTTCAGATACCCATCCTGATACAATGAGCAAAACCATACTCTTATGATAAGGACAACTCACTGATTACTGCAGCATCTAAATAAACTAGGTATCTATGAGTAGGCAAAAGAGAAACCCCCTAAAAGAGCCCTGAGAAGCCCCTTATCTTGCCCCTCTTGCCTAATTCAGCCCCTGTTGAATGCGTCTTTAGGATTGCAGGAATAACCTTATGATAAGGACAAGTTCACTGATTATTGCAGCATCTAAATAAACTAGGTATCTATGAGTAGGCAAAAGAGAAACCCCCTAAAAGAGCCCTGAGAAGCCCCTTATCTTGCCCCTCTTGCCTAATTCAGCCCCTGTTGAATGCGTCTTTAGGATTGCAGGAATAACCTTCAGACCAGATTGTTGCTGGGTGTAGGACAAAGGCCTCCCCCCAGATTAATCAGTCCAAAACTACTAAAAATTAAAAATTACTATAAATTTTATATTTTTGGGTAAATATACAAAAGCAATATTAATGTATACCTCACATAATTACATGAAATACACTAGTAAGGTTATGAAAATACAAATAATCAGTTAAATGAAAATGCAAATAATCAGTATTTTGATGAAATATTCATAATAATAAATGATGTATATATTGTTGACATTTATATTGTTGATAATAATTAAGTGACTCACTAATTATCCATATATACAATATTCTTATACTGCACATATTTACTCATGCACTGTAACAGGTTTAACTTTATAGAATTTTAAATGTAGCCATACATTATAAGAAGTGGCCCATGGGCCATGACACTCAGCTTAATTCAAGGAATGTTGAACAATGAGCAAAATGACTGCCAGAGTGCAAACAATCAATTTTGTGAAAAGTCCTTAGAAATGGGATTCAGTGGGCTTTTGGACAGATGACAACTTCATTTGAAGGTCTCTTAAATAGAAAAAAAATGCATAAAAATTTGAAAAAAAATACAGGTAGTGCCACTAGTCTGCAGGATCTGATGACACAGTGCATGATCAATATATACCCAAAGAATCATGGCTATCAAGGCATTAGTTATTCAGATACTGGAGCTTTTGTTTGTATCAAATTTTTAATTATTCTTGGGGGTATTTATGAGCCCTATAGCTCGGAGAATATGGGTAACAGAAACCTAATTTCAGGTTTCCAAGGAGATTTTTCATTAGTCTTCCTGGATGTCAAGTAAGAAGATTCTAGGTACAGCAGTTACAGTTTGTGGCATGTTAACAGATGACCACTTCATTTGAAGGTCTAAATAGAGAAAAAAATGCCTAAAAAATTGAAAAAAATACAGGTGGTGCCACCAGTTTCCAGGAACTGATGGAACACTCCATGATTAATATGCCTGCAACGAATCATGGAGATCAATGCATTGGTTATTCAGATACTGGAGTTTAAATTTGTATCAAATTTTTAATTATTCTGAGGGGTACTTACTACGAAGGATATGGGTAACAGAGACCTAATTTCATGTTTTCACAGATACTTTTCATGAACCTCCCTTGATGACAGACCTATGGTGTCAACATGGTGGCAAACGGCGACAGAAACCAGTTTACTTGTCTGGCAGCATAACCTGCATCTGATGATGATGTGTTTCAATGTGTCAGTGGCAGTGCATGACGCTGTGAAAGCCTTGGTGAGTGACTTGAGCACGGTCACAAGTGGAAATAAGGGGAGGAAAACCTCTAAAAATGTATCAGGGGCGACAATAGGGGAAGTTGTAGCGCAAGTGATGGCACAAGTTCAACCTATGCTTGTAGAGGCCTTCACCTCAGCTGTAACGTCTGCAGTTACAACCACTGCAAAACAGTTACTGAACGATATGAAACTGGATATAAAAAAAGAGTTGGAGGAAAGCAGGAAGGAAGTTGTGGCACTGAGGAGAGAACTACAAAAACAAAGGTTTGATTTTGATCGACTGGAAGGCTCAATGGGGATCATTGGGGTGACTCAGTCACCAGATGAAAATACGAATTACATTGTCATAAACTTGGCTAAAGCGGCAGGAGTCACAATCAAACCTGAGGATATCAGTGTCAGTCACAGGTTACCCAGCAGAGGAGAAAAGCGACCTATTATAGTCAGATTCGTGAGGACTAAATATCTGTTCTCACATGGATGTATATCTGTACATGTCTGTTATAAATTTAAAATGGAGAGGTATGTACCATGATTCATAACAATCCACCAAATGCTTCCTGAAAAATAAGCTTCTAAGTTTTATTCTATTATAAGCTCTGTGACCATGAAAAGAAGGTCAAGGTCACCGATATTCGAAAATGAACAAGATTTTTGTCGATATACATCTTCACCAAAGTAATGAAATTCCTATTGTGAATCCTTTTAGAGATATCCCACTCACTAGGCCAAAGTTGAAAAATCCAAGAAAAAATCAATAAAAAATCAGAAATTGCAGGTGGCGCCCCCAAACTTGTGCAGCAGTTACAGACCATCAGTCCCTATGATCATAGTAAGTATTGTGAAAATCCATCCAATGGTTCCTGAGAAATAAGCTTCTAAATGTTTTTTCTATAATCAGCTCTAAAACGTTAAAAATTGGTCAAGGTCACCCATCTCGAACTTGACCGAGATTTTGTCAATATACATCTTCACCAAAAATATAAAATTCTTACGGTGAATCCTTTTTGAGATATCCCGCTCACAAGCCCAAAGTTGAAAAATCCGATAAAAATTCATTAAAAATCAGAAATTGTAGGTGGTGCCACCAAACCTGTATAGCAGGTACAGACTATCAGTCCCAATAATCATAGTAAGTTTTGTGAAAATCCACCAAATTGTTCCTGAGAAATAAGCTTCTAAATGTTTTTTCTATAATCAGCTCTAAAATGTAGAAAAAAAGGTCAAGGTCACCCATCTTCGAACTTGACCGAGATTTTGTCGATATACATCTTCACCGAAGAAATAAAATTCTGAAGGTGAATCCTTTTCAAGATATCCCACTCACAAGGTAAAAGTTAACGGATGCCGGACGGACGGACCGACCGACAGCATGGGTGACGACAAAAGCCCATCAGCCTAAGGGCTGAGGCTAACAAGAGGAAGCTTAGAAATGTGAGTGCCTATCAACATATGTTCTTGAATGATGATCTGACTCAGCTAAGGAGTAGACTTGTCTATGAGCTGAAGAAGGATACTAACATAAAGAAGCTTTGGACCATAGAGGGTAGAATATTCTGCATCGTATCAGAAAATGGCGAGAACCAGAAGAAAACCATTGACTCCCCAGAGGATCTCCTTCAAATTGGCTGGAATGAAGAGAAGGTTATGGGACTAGGAATTTATTTGAATTGTTAGGACAGAACTGACCCCTGTGCTTCAAAGTTATTAAAATGTACAATAGAATCTAAGAGCTGTAGCATCCAAGAAAAGGTAAGAGAAAAAACGCATATGATAAATTTTGATCATTGCTATTCACAAACACAAAATAATGGACTGTTAAAAGTACTCAATTTGAATGTTTGTGGTTTACAAAGTAAACTGAATTGGGGGATTTTGGAATAGTATGTCCAAGATTTTGATCTTGTAGGCTTAACCGAAACTAAGGCTGATACAGCTGATCATGATTGTATACCAAACTTTGTACCAATAACAATGTCTAAAAAATGTAGTACCCATAGGTTTGGGGGTATTCATGGTATATGCATTCTGGTGAGAGATAAATATCATAATTTTGTTCATGTTATTCATGACACATGTTCTGAAAGTGTTTTATAGGTCAAACTTGACAAAGAAGCGTTTGGTTCAGAGTGTATTATAGGTATTGCTTATCTACCATGTGAAAGTTCAGTCCACTTTCATGATAATGTGTATGACAACTTGTTTAATGATATTGTTTTTCTCAGTAGTATGTATGATTATCCCGTTATAATTACTGGTGATTTTAATGCTCGCACTGGGCTACTTGATGATTTTCTTTCTGATATTTATGTAGCTGATAACACAATAGGTCAGTGTGTCAATGTTGATGAATTGTTTAGATCTAGAGATAAGCTTGACAGTCTTGGAATTAATACAGAAAGGTGTAATATGGATGTAAGTACCAATAAAAATGGCCGTAGCTTAATTGACTTGTGTAGAAGTACTGATTTAAAAATAGTAAACGGTAGGGTTGGCGAGGATGAAGGTATCGGCCAATTTACATGTCGAAATGCCAATGGTCATAGTGTTATTGACTATGTTGTAACATCACCTTGTTTATTCTCCAAGATTAGAGGTTTTAAAATTGACATCCATGATAAATTTTTATCTGATGTACACAGTCCAGTATGCATCACACTGTCAATGGCAGACTCAAATTTTGACTTCTCAGATAAAGTCAACAGAAATGATGTGTGTGGCACATCTAATTACAATTGAGAAAGAGAACAAAATACATCTATTATAACATCAAGGTGGCAAAATAATCTCACTGTTCAATATAAGCGTGCGTTTGAGTCAGATTTGATTGAAAGCTTAAAGTCTAAGCTAGAAAATACACAGTCGGAATCATTGGACCAAAAATATATTGATGAACTAACAGCAAACCTCTGTCAAATTTTATTAAATCCAGCCAAAATTACAGGGATCACTAAATTAATACAAGTAAATGGACAAAAGACAAAAAAAAGTAAAAACAGATAGATTGGTCACAAACCATGGTTCAATAAAGACTGGGAAAACAAAAGAAGGGAGTATCTGCAAGTTAAGAAGTAAGGGAGCTAACTCACCAGATACTAAATTATTTATCAAACAGAAAGCAAAAGAATATAAAAATTTCATTGAAGGGATTTCAAAAAAATATTACAGAGAAATACATAATCGTTTGAGAAACCTCAAAGGCAATAATCCGAAAGAATACTGGAATACCATCAACAGTGCATCTTGTTCTCTGAGAAAACAGAACAATATTAATATAGAGACCTTTTCTGAGCACTTCAAAAACCTGAATCAGTGTGCATCTGACAACAGAAACAGAGGGTCTAAACAATTTGATCTCAGAAAGATTAATCACTCAATTAATGAATTCATTAACGATGACTTTACTTTTGAAGAAGTGCAACTACAAATCCGCAAATTAAAAACATCAAGGCTTGTGGCATTGATAATATTTTAAATGAGTTCATTAAAAATTGTCCTAGTGATATAGTGTCCCTTATAGTCAACTTGTTTAATATTATTCTACATACTGGAATGGTGCCAAATGACTGGTGTGTTGGAGTTATCCAGCAACTATACAACAACAAAGGGTCTGTTGATGATCCCGATAACTATCGGGGCATTACAATGCTAAGTTGTCTTGGCAAACTATTCACATCAACCATAAACTGTAGATTATCAAAATATATTGAAGCATGTGGAATTATTGGTGATGAGCAGGCTGGGTTAAGAGAAGGCTATTCTAATCTTGATAATATTTTCACCCTCCACACATTAATAGAGCTTTACTTACATAATAAAAAGAGAATCTACTGTGCATTTATTGATTATAAAAAAGCCTTTGATTTAGTAGACAGATCATCTTTGTGGGTCAAGCTACTTAATAATGGTATTAACGGTAAACTCATGACTGTGATCTATAATATGTACAGTAATGCTATATCATGTGTAAAAAAGGGAAAATGCTTGTCTTCTTTTTTCACTTGCAATACTTGAGTACGTCAAGGTGAAAACCTTTCACCACTATTATTTGCTATGTATTTAATTGATTTTGAATATTTCATAAGCCGCAGTTATAAAGGTTTAGATTTCTTAGCGAATACTATCAGAGACAAGCTGAGTGATGATGATACAGAATTATATCTAAGAATGTATGCTCTGCCGTATGCTGATGATACCATTGTAATGGTCGAGTCTGCAGAGGAGCTACAGACTGCCTTGAATGCTGTGTGTGAATATTGTAAGAAATGGGTGCTCCATGTCAACACCAGTATAACGAAAGTGGTAATATTTTCAAGAAGTAAGATTAGATCTTCATCATCCTTTCTCTTTGGGAAAGAAAAACTTGAGGTGGTAGATGATTATGTTTATCTGGGCACAACCTTCAATTACAATGGTCTATACAACAAGGCTATAAACAAACAGGTCAGTAAAGTCAAGCTAGCCATGTTCAGTCTAAACACCAAAGCACGAAAATTGAGACTTCCAGTTGACATCAACTGTGAACTATTTGACAGCCTTGTCACCCCAATACTGTTATATGGATCTGAAATATGGAGTTTTCAGAAAATGGGTCACATCGAAATATTTGAAAGAAATTTCTTTAAGAATCTACTGAAAGTACCTAGGAAAACAGCTAATTGTATGGTTTATGGTGAATTAGGCAAAATACCTATAAACTACCTTGTGGAACGAAGAATGATTAATTTTTTGGATAAAATTAATTGGAGGAAAACAGTCCAAATTGTCTAGTATAATGTTTAAGCTTCAAAAATGTTTATATGATAATTCAGATTTTAAACCAAAATGGGCTTCAAAGATTAAGAATATTCTTGATAAATGTGGTTACTCAATCATGTGGCATATTGGTAATGATGTGAACAAAAAATGGTTACGCAACAGTATTGAACTCAGACTCAAGGATATTAATCTGCAAGACTGGCACAATGAATAAGAAGGCAACAGGTTATGTACTAGTTATAGAATCTTTAAACAAGATTTAGGTCTAGAAGTTTACTTGAAACAGCTTAATTACACAGATAGGATAAACTTAGCCAAATTTCGTTGTGGAGGTCACAGATTACCTGCATCATGTAATAATTAAAACTATTTGTCTTATTCAAATATATGTGATTTATGTAACTTAAATGAACAAGGTGATGAATTTCATCATTTATTTAAATGTCCACAGTTTAAAAAGGAGAGATCTAGTTTATTAAACAGTTATTTTTGGAGCAGACCAAATACTTTAAAAATGTATGAATTGTTTGATATTATAGACCCATTACAACTATCAAAGTTGGCCAAGTTTGTAAAAATTATCATGCCTAGATTTAAGTAGTGAAGCAGACCTTAGTTTCATCAATTTATATTCTATAGGATTACATTTTTTCTTTTGCACAGTGATACATATATAGCTGTTTATGTTGTCTATATCTTTTTTATGTACAGATTTAGTGTTACTCACAGTTGTCTACCGATGTTATTTTGCTCATGATGTTACGTATAGCTGCTTGTTTAGATTATAGAAACTTTCTTTAAAATAATGATTAAATAGGTGTTCTTTGCTTATAGATAATAGTAACTTTAATTAGTTCAAGCTCAACTACATGTCAGTATTATTTTATTAGCAATTATATGTAAGAATTAATTTGTATAAATGTTCTGCGTAACAGCTATGTACCAAAAGGGAAAAAAGTGTATTTAGACACTTGTGTCTTTGTAATAAAAACAGTTTTACTTTTGTCATTATACCAATATAAATTCAAATTGAATTGGATTATAAAATTTTTGATACACTAGTCAATATTTAAATATATCTCGTTATTTGCTGTAATTTTATACTTTTTTACATGGTACCACTACCTCGTGTATTGTTTCATGTACATTGCCGTGTCATTTATGTATCATATCACATTGCATTGTCATTTTTCCATGTATAGTGGCTTTTTACTACAGATGTACAGAACACTGTATACCTCGAAAGGGGTCTTTGAGTTAAATTATTATTATTATTATTATTAATATT
The DNA here is from genome assembly GCA_026874595.1 of Sipunculus nudus. Taxonomy (NCBI): domain Eukaryota; kingdom Metazoa; phylum Annelida; class Sipuncula; order Golfingiida; family Sipunculidae; genus Sipunculus; species Sipunculus nudus. The sequence goes on along the minus strand of CM049319.1, from coordinate 68,181,938 downwards.
ATGTCAAGTTAGAAGAATCTAGGTCCTGCGGTTACGATTTGTGCCCTGTTAACAGATGACAACTTCTTTGAAGGTCTCAAAAATAAAGAAAAAAATTCGTAAAAATTGAAAAAAAATACAGATGGTGCCACCAGTTTGCAGGAACTGATGGAACATCCCATGATCAATATTCATGCAAAGAATCATAAAGATCAATGCAGTAGTTATTCAGAGACTTGAGCTTTTGTATCAAATTTTGCATTATTCGGGGGGGGGGGGGGTACTTCGGAGCCCCATAGCTCCAAGGATATGGGTAACAGAGGCCTAATTTCAGGTTTTCAAGGAGATTTTTCATGGACCTCCCTGGATATTAAGTTTGAAGATTCCAGGTCCATTGGTTACGATTTGTGCCCTGTTAACAGATGACAGTTTCATTGAGGTCTGAAAAAAAGAGAAAAAAATTGTAAAAATCGAAAAAATACAGGTGGCCCCACCAGTCTGCAGGAACTGATGGAACATCCCATGATCAATATTCATGCAAAGAATCATGGTGATCAATGCAGTGGTTATTCAGATACTTGAGCTTTTGTATCAAATTTTGCATTATTCTGGGGGGTACTTCGAAGCCCCATAGCTCCAAGGATATGGGAACAGAGACCTAATTTCAGGTTTTCAAGGAGATTTTTCATGGACTTCACTGGATATTAAGACTGAAGATTCCAGTTCCAATGGTTATGATTTGTGCCCTGTTAACAGATGACAGTTTCATTGATGTTTGAAAAAAAAAGAGAAAAAAATTTGAAAAAATATTAGGGATCGAAATATTACATTCCCGATTTCCCGAGGAAGCTAACTTTGCTGTCGGGAATGCCAGGTTTTGACTCGGAATTCCCGATCGGGAATGTAGAATTTTTTTACTTGACACTTAGCCTCGATAAACGGAAAAACATATGTAGAATTGTTAAATTATTACTTAGTTGCTTGAAATAGCCTTATTTTAATTTAGCAGTGAGCTTAGAAAGCCATAATTGTTTAATATTAATTCACAATGGTGCAGTTGTGACCACATTTATTGTCACATAAGCACGCCTTCCATTGCAAACAGTACCGGGAGCTCACTTGGTTGGACGCAATGATCCTAATACAGGTGTCACCTGCTCCGCGAGTGTACCCAAAATGCCACAAGGTTGACCTTTATTCAAATTCCGGCGTATGACCCTATTCGATCAGGGGAATATCCTTCCCCTAATTGGCAATGCTAGGAACGGAAGCTTTTTTTTTTTCAATCTGTGCACAGAGTACGATTATGGCGTAATCATCAAGATGCATTACGTTACAGTATGCTATTACGATTAGAAGTAACATAGTGCGGGTCTCCCCAATCTCAAAGTCTCACGGCAGACCAATCGAGCCAGTCAAAGGTCGCCATTTCTTTATTTGCATATTTCTACTCTTGACTGAACGTGTCATGTGTTTTAATTTGAATAGGAATTCCCCTCATACCATTCGTGCCTCACGGCGATGAGACCTCGCTGAAGCCCAGTATTATAATAAGCCCTAGCCCGGGAATATACCTTGACGAAAGTGAGATGTTTCTTGTGAATAAATGACTCACTATCACAGTATAAACGTCACAACTCAGAAGAACTGAACTTTTCAATTGTCGACCTTTTTATATTTTCTCGGATCTGGAATCGGGACGTTTAATCGTTTGATACTTGTCAAACAAGTATGCTGTGGCGACCTTCAACGCCACCAGCTAGATTTTCCCGGTCGAATTGACATAGTTTCCATGGCTACGTAACACAAAAATGTCATGAATTAGGTGTACAGACAAAAAGACTATCTTTACAATAATCAGTTTGATTTTTTTTTAAAATGGTGGTGTCTGCCAAACTATTTTAATAAGGAAGCGCTTGCCGCAAATTTTCAAGGCTCACAGCACAAGTAGCTTAGTTCCGTGCGGCTATACGCTCACGCATAAATGACACGGAAAAGTTCCATTTAGTTCCAGTTACCGATTGTTTTAAATTTATTGGGAAAAGAAATTTGGGCGTTTATTTATTTTATACTTGTCAAAGAATTACTTCTTATAGCCACAGACCTGAACAGACAGACATCGTACCAGGGCAACGTACGCTGGCACGGCCAACTGCCTAAATTGCATTTATCTTTTTTTTTAATTAATCAATTTAATGGCGAATAGAGCCTTACATAAATGTACACGCTATGTCTTTTTTCGTAAGTTCAGTTTTTCATAACATGACAAAAAGTTTCAATACTGATTTGCCACTTTGAAACTTCCTTAATGAGCAACAAATATGATTGTTGCACTTTCCAATCTGCACATCGATGTATACTTTGGATCTTGAGACAAAGGGCACCCATCAGTTATTAGGGAAAAGCTTAAGCCCAGTTCAAAAATTTTCTAAGGTTAACTTTTCTTTTTATATTCTTTAAATGCAGGAAAATATGCCATATTGTGAGCAAAAATAATGGACTGGGCTGCCAATAATATGTAACGGAATTGATAGGGATGATTTGAAATGCATGAATGAAAAGGAAAAACCTTGTTTTTGAAATGGAAAATTGGCTCAAGTTCTAAGTTGTAAGTAATAAAATCAGTCATATTAAGTATGACTTGGCAACGCTTAATCCATGGCGCGCCTCTTTAAATTTTTATTGTATATGGTTTCTCTGTCAATTAATAGAATCAAGAAAACAAAATAATTTAGAATTAGTGTTTTTGTGCAGATCCATAGGGAACAGAATATAAAGATATAGATAGGCTCTTCTAAGGACAAGTTGTGTTGTACATTTACCAATAAAGGCAATATAAACCAATTCTGTATTAGGGAATGTAACTTTTGAATGGAGAATGTAACAGCACTGCACAGAATTCCCTAAGGGGAATGTAACTTTTTCCCATTATTTCTATCCCTGAAAATACAGGTGGTGCCACAAGTCTGCAGGAAGTGATGGAACATCCCATGATTAATATTCATGCAAAGAATCTTGGTGATCAATGCAGACGTTATTCAGATACTTGAGCTTTTGTATCAAATTCTGCATTATTCTGGGGGATACTTCAGAGCCCAATGGCTCTGAGGATTTGGGTAACAGACACCTAATTTTCAGTTTCCAAGAAGACTTTTCATTGGCCTCTCTGCATGTCAAGAAAGAAGATTCTAGGTCCAGCCTTTATAATTTGTGCCCTGTTATCAGATGACCGCATCTTTTAAGGTATCAAAAATAGAGAAAGAAAATTGTAAAATATAGAAAAAATACAGGTGGCGCCACCAGTCTGCAGAAACTGATGAAATACTCCATGATCATGGTGATCAATGCATTAGTTGTTCAGAAATTTGAGTTTTTGAATCAAATTTTCATTATTCTGTGGGGTACTTCAGAGCCCCATAGCTTGAAGAATCTGGGTAACAGAGACCTAATTCCAGGTTTCCAAGGAGACTTTTCATTGGCCTCCCCGCATATTAAGATAACAGATTCTAGGTCCAGTTGTTACGATTGGGCCCTGTTAACAGATGACTGCATCTTTTAAGGTCTCAAAAATAGAGAAAAAAATCTTTAAAAAATCGAAAAAATACAGGTGGCGCCATCAGTCTGCAGAAACTGTTGGAACATCTCATAATTAGTATGTATGCCAAAAATCATGACCATCAGTGATGAAGTTAATGAGATATTGAAGTTTTGTATGAAATTTTTCACTATTCGGGGGGGGGGTACTTTGGGGCCCCATAGCTCAAAGGATATGGGTAACAGAGACCTAATTTCTGGTTTCCATGGAGACTTTTCATAGGTTTCTCAGTATATCAAGAAAGAAGATTCCAGGTCCAGTGGTTATGATTTGTGCCCTGTTAACAGATGTCCACATTTTTAAAGGTCCCAAAAATAGAGAAAAAAAATTCTTAAAAAATCGAAAAATACAGGTGGCGCCACCAGTCTGCAGAAACTGATGATACATCTCATGATTAATAAGTATGCCAAAAATCATGACCATCAGTGATGTAGTTGTTTATAGTAAAGTTCTAAATATATGATTGCAAACTAATACTCTGACACGACTGTCATGAAGAAAAACAGTAAAAGTTTTGAGATACTGTGATGCATATGAAAATTTACAGATGGACAGGCAAGTGGACAGAATGGACTAATACCTTTATTTAACTTTCAAGGGAATAATGCATTTAAGTTTATATATAAGCCTATTTCTTTTAAGCATATTCACTTTTTCCATCAAGAAGTTTCTATCTGAATCATTTTTTTATTTACAGGTTTTATAAAATTTTAATAAAAAACTGAAAATATAAGTTAAAATATTAGAATTGTTGCAAAGGTTGCAATCATTATATATACAGAGTAAAAAACTGAAACTAGAAGTTAAAACATTAGAATTGTCGCAAAAAGTTGCAATCATTATATATCCAAAGTGTAGCTCATATTGGGTCATATTATTCATACACATATATTTTATTATTTTTAAATCATTAATGTTTAAACTGAATTTAAAAGAAAATAATGCCACAACATGGCATCTACAAGAATATTCCTTGAATCACTATTAAACAGTTTTGCACATTGGAGTTTTCAGTACATGCTTAATTTTATTCACCAAAATAAAATAAAAGATTCAGTAAATTTGATAAAATAAAACATCTTTTCAAATAAAGTATACACACTGTTGGTTGAATGAGGGCAAAAAATATCATTGTGCTAATTACTATCCCAGTTTTAATTTATTACTGGAATTAATAGTCAATTTCACACCTGGTGCAGTTTTTACTCTTCTGAAGTAAGATGAACTTATCTGATGAACATCCACACTTTCATAGCAATACACCACTTTGTGGACACAATTAAATGTACACTTTAATCACTGTAACCCTGGTGGTACAATACAAAATCTAAAATGTAGCACAGCCTAGAATAAGAATGAATCAAATACAGAAAATAATAACATTCATCTAGTTTATGCACCATTGGGTTGGGGGGGGGGGTGCAGGGCAGAGGGGAAGCCTTCTGAAGTGGCCAAGCTGAGCCAAGGCAAGCTGCCTGGGATGGGTTACATAATGCAAGTGAAGGCTGTACTACTAGGTGGGCTAGATGTAAACAACACTTGACATGGTGTATGAAAACGTAAATAAAAGCTATTCTTTCCAATCAATTTCTTTGAAATTTCGGATTTTAAAAGATTAAATCCTTATGTATATATGCTGTGAAAATTAAATCAACAGTGCCAAAGTTGGACAAAATTTAAGGTATTGATTTTTATTTATGCTAATAACTTGAAAAACTTGCAAAATACAGATCTAATTTTGGGTAAACAATTGAATCTTGATTAAATAAAGTTATATTCCTGAAAAAAAGTCTCTAGGTTCAGCAATTCTCATGTTAAGTGAGTAAATATATTTACTGATTTTTTAAAAAATTGCATTATATTGTGGCCCATAACTTCAAAATAATACCCAATACTGACCTAATTTTTGGTATGTTCATAGAAAATGTATGAAAGAATGTGAATACTAAATACGATCAAAAACAGATCAGTGGTTTTGATATAAGGCAGCCTTGTAACAATGGCTTTTTTTAATGGGAAACGGAGGTTTTTCTTTAATATCTCGATAGAACAAAGTCCTAATGACCCAATTTTCAGTTTGGTAGGAAATTTTTGGGACATCTAAAATTATGCCAACAGCCAGGGGAGCATAGGGATGTGCACTGAATGAACTACAGTCATCAAAGTGGACTGCTTGAGGATGCAAGGGAATACAACAAAAGCCTAAAAAATTCAATTACTAGCCTAATTTTGCAGCTTTTGTTTTCAAATTTCAGATTTTGACAGATTAAATCCTTATGTGTACATGCTGTGAAAATTAAATCTACAGTACTTATACATGAAAAAAACGTGCCGTGGGCAAAGTTGGGCAAAATTTAAGGTACAAATTTTATATTTTTGCCAATAATTAAAAAAATTTGACAGATTTTGATCTAATTTTAGGTAAACAATTAAATTTTGATTAATTAAAATTGTATTAATGAAAAAAAATCCCTACCTTTAACACTTTTGGTCTTAAGTGACCAAATATATTCCTGATTTTTTTACAAAGTCCATTATGTTTGGGCCTATAACTTTTTTAAATTAAATAATACTGACTTAATTTCTGGCATGTACATAGGAACTATATAGAGAAATATTTATGGTAAATATGAAGAAAACCAGATGAGTGGTTTTGATATTAGGCAGTCCTGAAGTGTAAAAATAGATTTCTAATAAAAAATTGAGGTTTTTCCTTAATATCTCAAAGGAACGAAGTCCTATTGACCAAATTTTCAGCATGGTGGGAGATTTTGGGGACATCTAACTGTATGCCAAATTTCAGATTCCTAGGTCCAAAGGTGTTGAAACGTGCCAGTCTTACGGACGGACATCCGGACGGACGGACAGACAGACGGACGGACCATGACTATAGCTCAGATGACTTATAGTCTTGATTTCTGGCATGTACATAGGAACTATATAGAGAAATATTTATGTTAAATATGAAGAAAACCAGATGAGTGGTTTTGATATTAGGCAGTCCCGAAGTGTAAAAATAGATTCCTAATAAAAAATTGAGGTTTTTCCTTAATATCTGGAAGATACGAAGTCCTATTGACCTTATTTTCAGCATGGTAGGAGATTTTTGGGACATCTAACTGTATGCCGAATTTCAGATTCCTAGGTCCAATGGTGTTGAAACGTGCCAGTCTTACAGACGGACATCCGGATGGACCACGACTATAGCTCAGATGACTTATAATCAGCTGAGCTAATAATCACTTAACATGCCAACATGCTGGCTTAGGTGGCACCATTATAGGTTACAATGGAAGACATTTTTTTTAAAGATCAACATGTGACACCAACTTACAAACACTTACAAGAATCTGGTAGGCTACAGGTTAATAAGTGCTTTTTATAAATATATACTTTTGTTAACTGGTGATTTGTATGAATGTGTACTATTGGTTAACTGGTGTTTTGTATGAAATTGTACAATTTGTGATGTGTATGAATGTGTAATATTGATAAATTTGTGATTTGTATAATTGTGTACTAATGGTTTCTTGCATTGGTGCTTTGTATGAAAGTACAACGTTGGTTAATTGGTGCTTTGTATGAATGTGCAGTATTGGTGCTTTGTATGAATGTGTACTATTGGTTAATTGGTGCTTTGTATGAAAGTGCAACATTGGTTAATTGATGCTTTGTACAAATGTACACTATTGAATATTCTAGCTCCAGTCATTATGATTTGTGCTCTTTTTACAGATGACAGCAGCTGTTAAGGTCTCAAAAATAGAGGAAAAATCATAAAAAGTCGAAAAAATACAGGTGGCGCCACCACTCTGCAGAAACTGATGAAACACTCCATGATCAATATCCATGCAAAGAATCATGGTGATCAATGCATTACTTGTTCAGAAACTTGAGCTTTTGTATCAAAGTTTCCTTCATTTTGGGTGATATTCGGAGCCCCATAGCTTGAAGAATATGGGTAGCAGACCTAATTTCAGGTTTCCATGGAAATTTTTCATGGACCTCCGTGCATCTTAATTTAGAAGATTCCACTTCCAGGTCCAGCGGTTACGATTTGTGCCTGGTTAACGGAAGGACAGCCAGACGGAGGGACGATGGACAAAGGATTATCGCTAAAGTTGAGATGACTTACACCAACATGAGCACCTTATATGACATTATACAGGTTTTGGGGAAATACGTTCCTCTAACATCTAACAGAGTCGCCACCTAGTGAAGCGGCTGGCAACTACTTTTCTACCTTCTAATTTGAAAATAAATTAAGCCATCGCCTCAGGAAAAGTATCATATCCGACATTTCTACGCATATTTTACTGTTAAACATGTTTAATGGTGGCAGGAATAGGCATTTTACCTCAAAAATTAAACTTGGACGTATTTACTCACCGCTGCAGGTGCCTAAATTAGAAGATGTTTCGAAATGAACATAGCACTACTACTTGTCACTACCTTGTAGGAACTTTCCTCCTGCGAGAGAAGTAGGTCCAAATCCAAAGCAAATGCAGTTGTCATATACGATCTATGATCTCGTAAAACACTCTGTAGATTATACGAACGTTTTGATTCTCGCGTGTCACTGTTGTTAAATTTGTTTAGAATTACACGCTCAGAACTGATTAGTTGATCTAAATGTAGGCCAGCGTATTAATATTTTTAACCCCAGCTGTTTGACAAGAAATTGGCGGGCGCGTCAAAATACTCCGCTTCACTTAAGTTTACGTCCGCTAACACAACATAGGGCCGTGATGAATAGGCCCAACCGCATGCATATAAGGTGTATCGTATATTATATTTAATGTAAAGTAATATAAACAGGAAAAGGTTATTAAAGAAGAATTGTTCAGGACCTGACAATACCTTAGTAATCCATTCAGGTTTCCCTTGAAGTGGACAAGAAAACAGTTCCTATTTTTTTTTCGATTATTCCGCCATTGTACATTACCAGAGAGCTTAGATGACATTACAGTAAAACCTCCGCACCTGGTTGTATTTCGGTCATCTCCCTTCATTATAGCTTATCGGGACAGGGGCGGATCCAGGATTTTGCAAGTGGGGGGGGGGGGGGGGGGGGGCTCGTAGATATTTTGCATAATATATATATTGGCGCAGGTACTTGCCATAGACATTTATCTTAATATATATATATATTTATAATATAATATTTCAAAAGGTTATAATCGGTCAATCGTTGGATACGTTATTTGAATTTAAGTCACTTTGTACCTATGAAAAAACTGAATTCTTTGCCGTTTTAAAAACGGAAAACTGCCCTTTTTCTGTTCATAAACTTCAGAATAATTATTTTAAAAAAATCAGCTGTTATTGATGGATGAAAGAAAGAGGTACCGAAAGGCCAGTGCCACATTCAATCTCTTGTAAACATGTATACTTGTAGTTTCGGTCTAACATTTAATAAGTTGCAGACTGGAAACTAACAAAACATAACTCCTAGGCTATAGATATAAAAATATACCTTTTGCATTTTACCACTTCATATACGATCTGACAATTTGTAAATTGTGAAATTGTTGTAAATGGGAACAGATGTGCAACATAATATTTTCCGGAGACTTAGTTTACAACTGGAAACTCATTAACGAAGTTGAGACTTAAACGTAAATGCAGACTTTAAAGTCAGACAAATATTATGTGTATTTTAAATTTTGTGAATTTACAGTTTATAGCGAGAATTATATAAATTCAAGAGAAATGTGGGGCAAGATAACCAACTCGATTTTGCATAACCGGTCTGCTCACCCCTTTCAGAAATTTATATCCAATTAAAGGTTCCCCTAAATCCAAAAAAAGACGGTCTTTTATAAATATATTTGTGAGATATTATTGTGATCCAGGTAAACATTGATTTTTTACTGTCTCTCCTGATAAGTACGTCTATAACTGTTGAGTACAGCAGCTAACAGACGAATCAACCAACGTCGATAATTACATGAAAACCTTGCTTCGTAAAGGAAAATATTAACTTAAATAAAAAAAGCAAATAAAAACTTCACTGGAGCAAGCAGTATGAATGGGGAATTCATTGTAAAAGAATAAATGATCTAGACATTATTTTTTTCCATCAACCGATTTACAAATAACAATAAGACTAGGGTATACATGTATTAATAATATCTTTTTTAGGTATCGTATAGAGATGAACATGAGGTGTGAGCACAAGTGCCCAACGATGTAAACATTTTGTTCATTATTTAATCTCAAATAATTGATCAGTCATAAAATAAAGACACAACTATACATATAAACATTTTTAGTTGCATTAAACATCATTGAAAAAGGCAAACGAATAACTCATGATTGAATATTATTCCCTAACTACTTATTTAAGGCATTACTCACCAGCTTTTATTTTGAATAACTGGTATAGCTTGAACTTCTTTTCCACGTGTGCAGTTTCTTCATTAGTCTATCATTTTTGCTTTAATGCGTTGAAACGTCAGATCTCTTTTATATATACGTCTTAAATTTAAAATGCATTACATTATTCATAGGATAAAGACAGGCGAATAAGGCTTGCTTTTTATTTTAACGCTTAATCATGTTCACAAGCAAGATGTCCAAGCCCAAGGATAGCTGGCATATCCCATGAGAAATGCTTGAGGGAGTCACGGTTGATAGATCATGTAGATCTACATTTTAACGGCTATAACCAATGTTGGAAAATGCCCAACTCATACTTTAAAAATACAACAAGGACCTTGGGCCACAATGGTCCCCGGCCATATGTTTAACTATGAAAGTGTGGCATCAGTGATGATACGGGATGGACGAACGGATTGAAGGACTGACAGACGCGGACCATTTTAGTAGTCCTCTCTCCTAACGGCGGGGGAATAAAAAAGATGCCAGATACTGGTGTCGACATGCGTTTCTCCTTACGATTCCTTGGGTTTTCAACTTTTGTTTTTCAGTTGAAAGGGTGATATTTGTATGACGGCAACTGGAAATAATGTAAAAAACCTTCTCTGATAAAAAAATGATAACAATATTTCTGTCTGGGGGGGGGGGAGGGGGGGGGGGCTTCAGCCCCCTAAGCTGAATTGTATTGTCAGATTCGTATTTTTAATGTTATCTTGTCATTCATTACAGGCGTGAATCGATCCGGGGGGGGGGGGGGGGGGGTGGGCGCGTGGATCGATCCGGGGGGGGGGGGGCAGCTCTCAACAAATGACATTTTTAAGACAAAGCCTATGCATGACGGGGGGTTTGGTGGGTCTAGACCCCTCCCTGCTCTCAACCAACGACCTTTTTCTATAGAAATTTTATGCATGACACCCGTTGACCCCTCCCTGTAAAAAAATGCTTGATGCGTGCATGCATTATTGTCAAATTTAATATTGGGCAGGGCCTATAGTAAAGGCCTATATTGTTACTGTTATCTTAAGAGACCAGCTCATTCCGTACAACTGTCAGTGTGCAGTTCTCCACCGATTCTCTTTACATATTCAGGTCATTATAAATAAACTGTTAAACTCTGGCATCGTTTTTCATCCGTTTTTGCGTACCCGAACCCAATTGGTCAGACCTCGATCGACATGTACTATTGGTGCTTAAATTTGTATGAATGTGCACCCTTGGTTCATTGGTGCTTGATTTCATGATGTACAACTGTACGGTTTCGTTGGTTCAGCTTGCTAGCCGCCCACTCCTCAGGTAGGCCTACAAACTGAAATGATAATGTGTGAATTTAGTCCGTTTAAATTAGCTGGATCAAGCTTGGGTTATTGGGTTCGATAAGGTTCAGGTGGCTATTGTGTTTATTTGGTGGGGATTTGTAGGATTACTTGATATTACACAGCAGGTGCTTGGCCCTGTGTTTACATGTGGAGGTCGGTTCGCTTCTATTATTTCTGTTCCGGTCTGCATATGATGAAATATTTCTCCGTGTTACATATATTACATTTCTTTGTAGTGGTTGAATATGGCTTGCGTTTCGCGAGTATTTTCCAACTGATGGCATAGGCCCTATGGTGTTTTTTCGTCTTTCAGGGTCCATGCACTCTGGCTAAACGTGGTGCTGTTTCTGTATTTCTCGTTTTTAAAGCTGCTGGTGTGTCCGTAGTACCGTGTCTTGAATGTGTTCTCTGTCAGTCCAATATATGTTTCGGTGTGGTTATTGTCTTGTCTAGTAACTGTGGCCTGGTAAATTACACTCCGTGTTAAACATCCTTCCTTGATGGGGCATTCATTTTTATTTCTGCAGTTGCAATTTGCGTTTTTAAATTCCGTGTTTCCTTTCTCTCTTTCCTGGATTAGGAGCTTTTGGTTATGTGCCGATATTATTTGTTTCATGTTTGGCATGCTGCTGTCATATATATATATATATAATACTTATAAAAGGAATTCACTCCGCCTTTGTCCTCAGTTTTCTCTGAAACCGCGTTGCGTATGACACTGTGTTATACCTTTTCTAAAGGTTAACTTTTTATTGTTCCAGGAGTGACATGGTCGATATGAGAATAAATAATTCTTAATGTAAACATCCTTTTGATTGATTTTTTGCATATTTTCCACCTGAGTGAAAAGTCTTTTTCAGGCTCCTCATATGATGCTTTATCAAGATATATATAATAATATGAAAAAAGTATTTTAATGCAATTTAAGACCTATGGCCGTGAATATTTCAGCCTTTTTCTGAAAGCATAGGGAAGGCTGCTTACAGCAGATTTCCGAGTTTGATTGATAATAAGGTGATTCATTATTTCAGTTCTTAAAATCTAGTTTAGGTTTTTTTGTTTTCTTGATTAAAATCTACATTTAATCACTTCTGTTGGTCTTTCACATAAAGGGCCATAATATCTTGACAGAAATAATAGCTTTTCTCACTGGTAGCAGCACTTAATCTTGGATTGTCTGAAGTGGTATTTATCCATTAATAGCAACACTTGATTCCCTTTATCGGATTGGTTGATAACCTTAAAAATATAAATAATAACTTTTAAATAAACTGAAGCCAATGAACTTTTTCATATGAAATAAAGACCCAATAAACTTCTTCATATGAAAAAAAAATCTACGCAACCGTAAACAAAAAGACAATATAAATTACTATGCACCCATAAAATTATTTATCTCAAAATAAAATAAATCTAGCGAGACTAACATCATATGGTATTCCCCAGGGATTCCCTCAATCATGGAATGGCTGCATACCAAGCATTTAGCTGCTGTACGTTGGCAGCCTTCCCTATCCTATCAGAAGATGGGGACGTATTCACGCACATAGGTCTGAAATCGCATCAGAATACTTTATGATAATATTATATACCTTGACAAACCATATATCATGTTTATAGGGATTAAAGTAGTGAACTGAAGCATTAGTTACATAATAGATGACTAGATGAGGTCTCCGGCATTCATTGCACACCACCGTGCTGGGCTGACTGGATTTAAAAAAAAACATAATGTTTGTAATAATGTTGAAATATAACTCTTTAATGGTGTTAGTGATTCCGTCGATGAGTCCTTATCATTAAGAGACAGGATCAGTCAATAATCTGCAGTTCTAAATAATACAGGAATAATCATTAGGGAGCAACTGATTTGTTACATTTAAACACACCTTTTATCAAACCTTGGTCTAAACGTTAGCAGCCCAAGCTATGGTTTTATAAATAGTTGTATTTGAACGTTGAATTATCTTTATTAATATTTACTTTTATTGGTCATTGTACATATATACCGATTCAAGAACCAAGTCTTTTTTGCAGACGTTGCATAATTCATAAAAAATATGAAGCATTTTTTATGCAGCACATTTAAACACACTAGTATATATAGTCAGGTGTCTAAAGTAAATATTAATTGTATCATTAAAAGGTCTTTTGAAGATAGTTTCTTCCTTGTTAAGTATTTTTCGTTGTACTGGGCTTTAGTAACGTACACTATACTAGTAACGTTCTCATATTTACACTTACCGATTCGAAAGTATAATTTGAAAATATGCTGAAACAATTGTGATAAATTAGGTAATGCAAAATCGTTGTTATATACTCTAGTTCAGGATTAGCCCGCCCGCTGGCCAACTAATATTGAAGTCAAGAATGTGCAAAACCAAACATCATGTTAAGTAATAAGACGATGATGAAGACCAGAGAGATTCAATCTAATCGTCACCTGGTATGACAATAGTTAAAGTAACCTGTCCACCTGTCCAAAATACCCCGCATCTCCTTTTAAATGGGTTATGTAAAACTAGGTCAAAACTGATTATCTATTGTTGAAATAGGTCTTTTTTTCTGTCAGCATGTACAATTTTACGAAAAAAATTGAAAGTATGAGCGACCATTTGAAGTTAAAGCGACAACATAATAAAAATTAGATTCATATTGGACTTGACATTTTTATTTCCTAAGATTGTGTTTCAATCAATTGTTTGTTTTTTTCACAATTGTTATTAACCCTAGGTATCCCAGCTTTAGACATGCTGTCACTAGAACCTTCTCTTTTCTATTTATACAAAGTAAATATTTATTAAAGTATTATCCAGCAAATCCACAAGAAAACTGTCTAAATTCAAAAATACCTCGCTGCCCATTTTAATTCATTAAGGTAACATTAGACCCAATCAGTGATAATATACATTATAAATAGGTCCAGTATATATATATATATATATATATATATATATATATATATATATATTCCATCAGCATATCTAATTTGACGGTCAAGGTTGAAAGTTAGAGCGAACATTTAAATGTTTAATAGGAAATAAAAATCGAGATATGTTTATTGGAACGGACATCTAAATTTTCCAGAAATGTGTTTTAAATTATATATATATATATATATATATATATATATATATATATATATATATATATATATATACATGGTTGTTAAGACCTCTCCAGATATATCTTCATTAAATAGATTGTTTGATAAGAAGCCATGATATTTATATTTTAGTTACCCTTTTCCCTTTATCATTTTCCTGCTCGAACGGTCAAGCGTCTGATGCAAAACGATCATTACCACAAAACTGATACCACAATTTGACAGCACTACCCTCCTTATCGTGCTGTGGAGGTATCAAGCTACCTTGATATAAAGTCAGACCTTGGCTCTGTGGTGAGTTGAATGATTTCGTTTATTTGAGCCCATACAGGTATTAGTTTCCCGACTACTGTATAGTCGCTTTGGAGAAGACGTGTCTTTATCATTTTCGAGCATTTTCTTGTGCCTTGTTGGAAATTGATAAGAAAATGAATGCATATTTTGCCAACAACTTTCTGAGTGGTGGAGTTCGAGACGAGTTTCAATGTAAAGTAACCCTGGTATTACAAAATGAAAATATAAGCAGAAAATGTTAGATGGTGTAACACAAAGCATGAGTGCAAAGCTCCAAATAAATCCATTGAAATCGGAAATCATTAATATTTTAAGACCCCAAATTTTGCAAGGATCCTAATCACACCTCTGCTATGTACATGTAGCTAAACAGGAAATGTTTGTCTATCACACACCAACCTTATAGAACCAAGCCCTAATACAAATAAAAGGCACTCGCCCTCGATCGGGACAAAGAAACTATTCTTTCTCACAATAGCCTGTATAGAAATCTCTGAATTAAAAATATAAAATAGTGATCCACATTCACTCTAAAATCACTCTACATATTATAATTTAATGGAAAGGTCCTTTGATGTCATCCTAGCAATCTCAAAATTTCATTGAAATATGTTTAGAACTTTTTCCATGACGTTGCAAACAGACAAGCCGATCAAGTAACAAACGATCGATTCCTGAGGAGGCATAAAAAGAATTTATATTACAGCTTGAAGGTCCACCAACAGATGGGGCCAGCTGGTTACTGATACATCGGCGTGGGTACGTGTACATATACTCAGTTGATTCTCCGGCTTTTTTCAAGTACTATTTCCAAGTTTTAAGTACTTGGCTCACAAGCACTTGACAAAGGATATTCTCCAGGTTTGCGACATTACTGGCATCAATGGAAACTATTGCAAACCCCCGGGGTAGGATATCGTTAATTTTATTGGTGTTTCTTGCTTGAATTCCTATCCTCATAAGATATGCCGTCATCCGCTCAAAACTCCTTGAAATAACTTTCCCGTTGTTAAAGATACATAATCCTTTACAAATATTATGTGTATAATTTCGACACTTTATGTTTATTTTTGCTGAATTATAAACTTTCTCAGGAAACCACCATGGCACGCAGACCTAGTATTTCCAATTCACCTGTTTTACACGTTCTTATGGTTCTGTGAATTTATAAATAATGTATACATGTGTTTGTTTACCAAAACAAGACTGCGTGAAAAGAGGTCAATCCTTGAGCATGCGCGATAACTCCTAGACAAGGAGAAAAAAAATGAAAAAAAAGAAACACAGAGGAAAAACTGATTTCAATCTTGGATATATTTTGATATGTGAAGTTGCGAATGCCAGCTGTTTATGTTTAGCGCCAACGATCGAGTAACCAAACAATTTTATAACTAACTAGAATACGGGTAGTCGACAAGCGACTACGTGTATCGGCCAAAATCAGAGTGGAACGGGTAAAGTGAGGCATGGATTGAGTGGCAAGGGGAAATAGTGTGAGGTGTGTTGCATATTAGCATGGATGTCTGCAGCAGAAATGTGAATGTAGGTTGCGCCACCTACCACAAAATCCAGAAAGCTGTCCAAGTTGTATACATACGCAAAATTTTAGGCAGATAAGTCAAACCACTAAATGTATATGAGTGATTTTATCCCACAGCAGATAAACAGAAGGACTTGTGCAAAAATGGTGGCAGGTAGCGCCACCAATTTTGTGTATAATTAAGAGCTATGTGAGATCTGTATAAATGCAAAATTTCAGGGGGATATGTCAAACCAGTCCTGAATATAAGCCTGAATGTCTGCAGCATAAACATAAAATGTAGGTGGCGCCACCTGCCAAAAAGTCGAGAAAGCTATCCAAGATGTATAAACCTGCAAAATTTTAGGCAGATAAGTCAAACCACTACTGAGATATGAGTGATTTTAGCCCACGGCAGACAAACAGACAGACGCTGTGCAAAATTGGTTGCAGGTTGCCCCTCCAGTTTTGTGTATGATAAAGAGCTATGTCAGACCTATACACATGCACAATTTTGGCCCAATCGGTCAAATGGTTCCCGAGATATGAGCTTGGATGTCTGCAGCGTTAACTAGAACGTAGGTGGCGCCACTTGTAATAAAATCGAGAAAGCTGTCCAGGATGTATAAACCTGCAAAATGTTATGCAGATATGTCAAACCACTGCCGAGATATGAGTGGTTTTATCCCACGGCAGACAAACAGACGGACGCTGTGCAAAAATAGTTGCAGGTGGCCCCTCCAGTTTTGTGCATGATAAAACCACTACTGAGATATGAGTGATTTTAGCCCACGGCAGACAAACAGACAGACGCTGTGCAAAAATGGTTGCAGGTTGCCCCTCCAGTTTTGTGCATGATAAAACCACTACTGAGATATGAGTGATTTTAGCCCACGGCAGACAAACAGACAGACGCTGTGCAAAAATGGTTGCAGGTTGCCCCTCCAGTTTTGTGTATGATAAAGAGCTATGTGAGATCTATACACATGGAAAATTTTGGCCTAATCGGTCAAACGATTCCCGAGATATGAGCTTTGATGTCTGCAGCGTAAACTAGAACGTAGGTTGCGCCACCTGTAATAAAATCAAGAAAGCTGTCCAGGATGTATAAACCTGCAAAATTTTAGGCAGATATGTCAAACCACTGCCGAGATATGAGTGATTTTATCCCCAAAAAATGCAAAAATGGTTGCAGGTGGCGCCACCATTTTTGTGTATGTTATAAAGCTATCCAAGGGCTATATTTGTACAAAACATTTTTCCTGATTGGTCAAACGGTTCCCGAGATATGTGGGTTTATGTGTGAAAACAGGCGCACAAATGGACGCTGGGCAGAGAGGAAAGGTCAGAGGTCAACGCCAATTGTTTAGGCACCAGTTCACATGTGACCCGATAATTGGTGTAAGTTTAGGAAAAATCAGTCCAGTAGCCTCAGAGGAGTTCTCCGGAAAGGAACGCGGCGGCGGCGGCGGCGGCGGCGGAACCCGGTCAAAAACATAGTATTCGCCAAACTGGCGGATACAAATATCTGAAGATACCATAATATTTTAAGGAGAACACACTATGTTTCACGTATATGTACCATATCTGGTATATGAATGGGCCATTTAAATGGAATGAAACCGCTTGGATACACGCTACATTCTTAACCACTACTTGCTTCACCAGGGAGTGCTGGGTTTCACCATCAGGTGGCAGCACAAGTCAAAGTTCAGACCAGTACACTCGACCTTATTTTCAAACTAAGTCAAACCTGCCATCCACAATTCAAAAGCTATGAATGGACTGAGAATTATGGTAATTACTTATATCCATATTTACTCTAAATATCCTAATTTTACGCAGTCCACTACACCTACAAGGCCGTAAATAATTAGATATGCCACAAAAATGTAAATAAACGTACACTCCAGGATCGAACTTTAAATTCTTTGTAATAAACCGTGACGTTCCGTGAATGAAGCTAGTTGCGCTTGTCGATATTGTTTGGAAGGGTTACTAATAGGTGCTGCCGTCTAGTAAAAAAAATAATATTTAACCATTCATTGGTCTAGGGCAAAAGTAAATCCTGCTGGGCTGATCCGCGGGTGTCCTTGTCGTAATCATTAAACTCCGGTGCCAGTGACGCGAACGAGTTTATACATCATCAGATAGCGAATACTTCTCTATGCCATTTTAGGCAATTACGCCCGCAATAAATTTTTCCTAGGGTTTCTCAACCAGTATTAGAATGTTTTACACCGTGGTGTGGTGACCGACTGACAACTTTTCCATTTCGTTTCATCTGTATCCTATGTTGAGGACGAAGACCGTCACCTACACACTGGACAAAGCCCCGCCCCACATAGATTATACACTGCGCGGACTCGGGCTCTCAACAGTACTGCTCTGCTGTTTAATGATTGTTGAAGAAAAAACCTAACCCTAAATTGCACCGGCCTTCTAAATACACAAGCCCCGTATGTATAAATGAAATGAAGAGGGCAATGTAGTTCGTTCAAGTGTGTTGGATAAGAATTATTTAATGGCTAAAAACATTGTGTTTTTTGTGTTAAGGACATAACAGAATAAGTAATATTTTATGTAAGCTTACGCATGTGGAATGTTAACAGGTGTTTCCTTGAATTGTAACAAATTTTGCTTTTAAAATTTGACAGTTGGGACAAGAAGTCCCGGCCGTCCCACAATGCCCAAACAGAAGAGTTTCGTTTCGAGAAGTAATAAACTCTGGCGGAAGGGTACACATAGCCCACTCCCTCGTGTGCTGGAAACTGCTTGTTGTTTGTCTTTCAACAAGCAAAGGAAACGGGTTTGCTCCCTTTTTGTTTGAACAAAACTGACCGGGCTGTTCGCTGT
Source organism: Sipunculus nudus (assembly GCA_026874595.1). NCBI lineage: Eukaryota > Metazoa > Annelida > Sipuncula > Golfingiida > Sipunculidae > Sipunculus > Sipunculus nudus. The sequence goes on along the minus strand of CM049319.1, from coordinate 68,162,892 downwards.
TTTATTTGAATGTTATTTTATTCACAAAGCAATCTTATAAAACTATAAGTGCACTATGTGTTCAAACCTCGCCTAACAAAAAACTCTGTTTACGGACCACCTCAAAATAACCACCACTTTTTCGCGGTTCCAGTTCAATTTGGAGTGTGTGTAAAAAAAACGGTTGTAAACAACTCATATGAGTAAATATAAGCTAAAAGCTATATATGTAGACTTATAAAAGGAAGCTTTTATTATACGTCAAATCATAATGTTCACTGAGGAGTATGTATCCCTTAGAAGATATATATATATTAGTTTTTGTGAATAGTTTCCATAGAATTTTTCATCTGAAAGGATTAAGCCAACCTTAACGTTCTCATAAAGATGGATGATGAAGGTGTATAAAAATGTATAACAAGTGTATACAAATATGTTACAAAAAAATTAACACATAAAAGTGATCGTATTTCACTCGGTATAATGATACCTTTTTAAATATGTATAACAAGATTTATACCATTTGCATAAAGCACAGTATATATCCTACAGCAATATTTAAAACAATAATGTTATAACAATGAGTAAGCATATACTACACATACTCAGGCCGGATTTTATGTTGCTCAGATTGCTGGAACTTAAAAAAAGGCGCAAAAAAATAAATGAAACTCGAAATCTATGGAATACAAGCCTCCGCATTATGGTTGGTGCCTTTTGTGGGTTGCTCCATAAATCGTGTTCGCATTCACTTATTCGCCCCATATTCCTATTCATCAATACAAAAGTGACTGTACATTTTTTATATTCCTGATGACGTTCCTGAACCCGAGCCATGTGCCGCACCATGCCCTGACAAACCTATGAGATTCTGTTCAAGTTGGCGTGGGTTATGTTGTGAACAATTCATACACACACACACAAACACATGCACGGGATGAAAGCGTACCCTCCTGGCGGAGGCAATAAATACAGGTTGCGCCACCAGTCTGGTTCAGCTGAAGAAACTCTCATTAGCAATATACATATATACATAACAAAACCTGAAAACATAGCTGAGTAATTCACACGGTTATTGTTATTTGCAAGCCTCCATCATAAAATTAAAATTCCATGAAAATGTAGAAAAAACCCACCAGAGGGGCGCCTCTATTCACATATCAAATAAAGCAAGTACATACATGCTAATACTGACACTACCGGCGCAATATATGTGAGATTCAATTGTGCACACGTGGCACAATGAAGGTTTTATATTCGCGATTATCTTGTAAATCCTCGCGAACAAAACAAAAATAAATAAAAAAATCAAAGTTTGCAAGCATCATTGAATGCAAGCAGCAGTATTTATTGACTAGAAATCTACATTCTAAGAAATGTAAGCCTCTGCCATTTCGGGGGTTCGCATTCACTTCCTCGACCCTTATTTCCAGGTTCATACGTGCTGTAACGTGCATAAAATTGACTGTGCATTTGTGAATTTCCTTGATGACGTTTATGATCCCGGGGCATATTCTGTATTAACTCCAAAATCTAATCCAATCTGTGTATGCCTATCCTAGAAATGCCCTGAAAATTTCATGAGATTCCGTTCAAACACACACACACACAAACGAACGAGGATGAAAGCATAGCCTCCTGGCGGAGGTAATAAATAAAAACAAGATGTTGTTGAAGACATCAAACCTCCGCCAGCAGTCACATAATGTTGTAATGGGTCAACAACCCTATCCCAGGCCACCTCCAGAATAAAGCGCTATGTAATAAATATCAACAGACTTTATTAATGAAATGAAATGTCATAATGGGAGAGTAGCCATTAAACAAACATGTGGTGAATCAGATTTCCTCTTAAATTTCGTTGATTTTTTCTTAGTTGTTTTCCTAAATCTCTATATAATTTCAACATATTCTGTTAATTACTTTTATACATAAATCTGACAGACAAACCGACAGTAAAATATTATATCTGGCAAATGTATGACAGACATTCACCGTAGCGCGCTCACCGTAGGTCTGTTAGTATATGCATGTCGCTCTCCTCGGCCATATATTACATTTCGCCTCTTCAGGCTTATCATGTCGTGATGACGATGAAGTATCGACACAAGTTCCACTTAATACCTGTCTTTACCTGCGTGTTTCACCTGTCTCCCGTCGACATCCCGCTCACGGTAAAGGAGGGCTAATTACCTCTTAGATTCTTTACTCTTATTTTCAGCAGACACTGTTAAAGGCACAAACTGGTCCAGGGGTCCAGACCCCCGCCCCCTTTTTTTTGGCCGCCGCACCTTTTTTTGGACCAATTATCTGCGGCCTTGACCCCCTCCCTTTTATGAACCTTGGGACCTTTTTTAGGTCGTGTCATTTGTCCCTGGGTTGGACCCTTCCTTTTCCTAAATCCTGAAATCACCCCAGTTACAGTGGAGAACTATAACGACATCGATAAACACAATACGGATAATCTACTTTTCCTGATCGCAGACATCATATGGGATTTGGGCAATATTTAACCTCTGAACATTGTAAGTCTTAACTATTAATATTCACCATTTACTTTTCCTTTCCTTTAACATATTACATAAACTATATTATGTTCATGTATGGACATTTTACATGAATGCGATTGATATACACATAAAACAAGGAACTATAATACATTTTGTTATATTATTAATTAAACAAATAGTTCAAATATGCGTTTGCAATGACTAAAAACGTCTGATCTGTAATCTGAGCCAGCAATCATACCTCCGCCGGAAACCTAATCACACTTTTTTATGTTCTACACGGCGGCACGTTTCATCAACGAGGTTCACTTTCCTATGCTCTACACGGCGGCACGGTTTACATACGAGGTTCACTCTCCCATGCTCTACACGGCGGCACGGTTCACATACGAGGTTCACTCTCCCATGCTCTACACGGTGGCACGGTTCATATACGAGGTTCACTTTCCTATGCTCTACTCGGCGGAACGGTTCATATACGAGGTTCACTTTCCTATGCTCTACAGGGCGGCACGGTTCACATAGGAGGTTCACTCTCCTATGCTCTACATGGCTGAACGGTTCATATACGAGGTTCACTTTCCTATGCTCTACTCGGTGGCACGGTTCATATACGAGGTTCACTTTCATATCCTCTACACGGCGGCACGGTTCACATACGAGGTTCACTTTCATATCCTCTACACGGCGGCACGGTTCATATACGAGGTTCACTTTCCTATGCTCTACTCGGCGGAACGGTTCATATACGAGGTTCACTTTCCTATGCTCTACTCGGTGGCACGGTTCAACAAGGAGATTCACTTTCCTATGCTCTACTCGGTGGCACGGTTCATATACGAGGTTCACTCTCCTATGCTCTACATGGCTGAACGGTTCATATACGAGGTTCACTTTCCTATGCTCTACACGGCGGCACGGTTCGACAACCAGATTCACTGTCCTCTGCCTTACAAGGCGGAACGGTTTAAGAACGAGGTTCACTTTCCTATGCTCTACTCGGTGGCACGGTTCAACAACGAGGTTCACTTTCCTATGCTCTACACGGTGGCACGGTTCATATACGAGGTTCACTTTCCTATGCTCTACAGGGTGGCACGGTTCAACAACGAGGTTCACTTTCCTATGCTCTACACGGTGGCACGTTTCAAATACGAGGTTCACTTTCCTATGCTCTACTCGGCGGAACGTTTCATATCCGAGGTTCACTTTCCTATGCTCTACAGGGTGGCACGGTTCATATACGAGGTTCACTTTCCTATGCTCTACACGGTGGCACGGTTCATATACGAGGTTCACTTTCCTATGCTCTACTCGGCGGAACGGTTCATATACGAGGTTCACTTTCCTAATCTCTACATGGCGGCACGGTTCATATACGAGGTTCACTCTCCTATGCTCTACATTGTTGAACGGTTCATATACGAGGTTCACTTTCCTATGCTCTACACGGCGGCACGGTTCACATACGAGGTTCACTCCTATACTCTACATGGCTTAACGGTTCATATACGAGGTTCACGTTCCTATGCTCTACTCGGTGGCACGGTTCATATACGAGGTTCACTTTCATATCCTCTACGCGGCGGCACGGTTCACATACGAGGTTCACTTTCATATCCTCTACACGGCGGCACGGTTCAACAACGGGATTCACTTTCCTATGCTCTACATGGCTGAACGGTTCATATACGAGGTTCACTTTCCTATGCTCTACAGGGCGGCACGGTTCACATACGAGGTTAACTCTCCTATGCTCTACATGGCTGAACGGTTCATATACGAGGTTCACTTTCCTATGCTCTACTCGGTGGCACCGTTCATATACGAGGTTCACTTTCCTATGCTCTACTCGGTGGCACGGTTCATATACGAGGTTCACTTTCCTATGCTCTACTCGGCGGAACGGTTCATATACGAGGTTCACTTTCCTATGCTCTACACGGCGGCACTGTTCGACAACCAGATTCACTGTCCTCTGCCTTACATGGCGGAATGGTTTAAGAACGAGGTTCACTTTCCTATGCTCTACTCGGTGGCACGGTTCAACAACGAGGTTCACTTTCCTATGCTCTACTCGGTGGCACGGTTAATATACGAGGTTCACTTTCCTATGCTCTACTCGGCGGAACGGTTCATATACGAGGTTCACTTTCCTATGCTCTACAGGGTGGCACGGTTCAATAACGAGGTTCACTTTCCTATGCTCTACAGGGTGGCACGGTTCATATACGAGGTTCACTTTCCTATGCTCTACACGGTGGCACGGTTCATATACGAGGTTCACTTTCCTATGCTCTACACGGTGGCACGGTTCATATACGAGGTTCACTTTCCTATGCTCTACAGGGTGGCACGGTTCAACAATGAGGTTCACTTTCCTATGCTCTACACGGCGGCACGGTTCACATACGAGGTTCACTCTCCTATTCTCTACATGGCTGAACGGTTCATATACGAGGTTCACTTTCCTATGCTCTTCTCGGTGGCACGGTTCATATACGAGGTTCACTTTCCTATGCTCTACTCGGCGAAACGGTTCATATCCGAGGTTCACTTTCCTATGCTCTACAGGGTGGCACGGTTCAACAACGAGGTTCACTTTCCTATGCTCTACACGGTGGCCCGGTTCATATACGAGGTTCACTTTCCTATGCTCTACTCGGCGGAACGGTTCATATACGAGGTTCACTTTCCTAATCTCTACATGGCGGCACGGTTCATATACAAGGTTCACTCTCCTATGCTCTACATGGCTGAACGGTTCATATACGAGGTTCACTTTCCTATGCTCTACACGGCGGCACGGTTCACATACGAGGTTCACTCTCCTATGCTCTACATGGCTGAACGGTTCATATACGAGGTTCACTTTCCTATGCTCTACACGGCGGCACGGTTCACATACGAGGTTCACTCTCCTATGCTCTACATGGCTGAACGGTTCATATACGAGGTTCACTTTCCTATGCTCTACTCGGTGGCACGGTTCTTATACGAGGTTCATTTTCCTATGCTCTACAGGGTGGCACGGTTCATATACGAGGTTCACTTTCATATGCTCTACACGGTGGCACGGTTCAACAACGAGGTTCACTTTCCTATGCTCTACACGGCGGCAAGGTTCACATACGAGGTTCACTCTCCTATGCTCTACTCGGTGGCACGGTTCATATACGAGGTTCACTTTCATATCCTCTACACGGCGGCACGGTTCAACAACGAGATTCACTTTCCCATGCTCCACTCGGTGGCACGGTTCGACAACCAGATTCAGTGTCCTCTGCCTTACATGGCGGAATGGTTTGAGAACGAGGTTCACTTTCCTATGCTCTACTCGGTGGCACGGTTCAACAACGAGGTTCACTTTCCTATGCTCTACACGGCGGAACGGTTCATATACGAGGTTCACTTTCCTATGCTCTACCCGGCGGAACGGTTCATATACGAGGTTCACTCTCCTATGCTCTACATGGCTGAACGGTTCATATACGAGGTTCACTTTCCTATGCTCTACACGGCGGCACGGTTCACATACGAGGTTCACTCTCCTATGCTCTACATGGCTGAACGGTTCATATACGAGGTTCACTTTCCTATGCTCTACACGGCGGCACGGTTCACATACGAGGTTCACTCTCCTATGCTCTACATGGCTGAACGGTTCATATACGAGGTTCACTTTCCTATGCTCTACTCGGTGGCACGGTTCATATACGAGTCACTTTCATATCCTCTACACGGCGGCACGGTTCACATACGAGTTTAACTTTCATATCCTCTACACGGCGGCACGGTTCAACAACGAGATTCACTGTCCTCTGCCTTACATGGCGGAATGGTTTAAGAACGAGGTTCACTTTCCTATGCTCTACTCGGTGGCACGGTTCAACAACGAGGTTCACTTTCCTATGCTCTACTCGGTGGCACGGTTAATATACGAGGTTCACTTTCCTTTGCTCTACTCGGCGGAACGGTTCATATACGAGGTTCACTTTCCTATGCTCTACAGGGTGGCACGGTTCAATAACGAGGTTCACTTTCCTATGCTCTACAGGGTGGCACGGTTCATATACGAGGTTCACTTTCCTATGCTCTACACGGTGGCACGGTTCATATACGAGGTTCACTTTCCTATGCTCTACACGGTGGCACGGTTCATATACGAGGTTCACTTTCCTATGCTCTACAGGGTGGCACGGTTCAACAACGAGGTTCACTTTCCTATGCTCTACACGGCGGCACGGTTCACATACGAGGTTCACTCTCCTATTCTCTACATGGCTGAACGGTTCATATACGAGCTTCACTTTCCTATGCTCTACTCGGTGGCACGGTTCATATACGAGGTTCACTTTCCTATGCTCTACTCGGCGGAACGGTTCATATCCGAGGTTCACTTTCCTATGCTCTACAGGGTGGCACGGTTCAACAACGAGGTTCACTTTCCTATGCTCTACACGGTGGCCCGGTTCATATACGAGGTTCACTTTCCTATGCTCTACTCGGCGGAACGGTTCATATACGAGGTTCACTTTCCTAATCTCTACATGGCGGCACGGATCATATACAAGGTTCACTCTCCTATGCTCTACATGGCTGAACGGTTCATATACGAGGTTCACTTTCCTATGCTCTACACGGCGGCACGGTTCACATACGAGGTTCACTCTCCTATGCTCTACATGGCTGAACGGTTCATATACGAGGTTCACTTTCCTATGCTCTACACGGCGGCACGGTTCACATACGAGGTTCACTCTCCTATGCTCTACATGGCTGAACGGTTCATATACGAGGTTCACTTTCCTATGCTCTACTCGGTGGCACGGTTCTTATACGAGGTTCATTTTCCTATGCTCTACAGGGTGGCACGGTTCATATACGAGGTTCACTTTCATATGCTCTACACGGTGGCACGGTTCAACAACGAGGTTCACTTTCCTATGCTCTACACGGCGGCAAGGTTCACATACGAGGTTCACTCTCCTATGCTCTACTCGGTGGCACGGTTCATATACGAGGTTCACTTTCATATCCTCTACACGGCGGCACGGTTCAACAACGAGATTCACTTTCCCATGCTCCATTCGGTGGCACGGTTCGACAACCAGATTCAGTGTCCTCTGCCTTACATGGCGGAATGGTTTGAGAACGAGGTTCACTTTCCTATGCTCTACTCGGTGGCACGGTTCAACAACGAGGTTCACTTTCCTATGCTCTACACGGTGGCACGGTTCATATACGAGGTTCACTTTCCTATGCTCTACCCGGCGGAACGGTTCATATACGAGGTTCACTCTCCTATGCTCTACATGGCTGAACGGTTCATATACGAGGTTCACTTTCCTATGCTCTACACGGCGGCACGGTTCACATACGAGGTTCACTCTCCTATGCTCTACATGGCTGAACGGTTCATATACGAGGTTCACTTTCCTATGCTCTACACGGCGGCACGGTTCACATACGAGGTTCACTCTCCTATGCTCTACATGGCTGAACGGTTCATATACGAGGTTCACTTTCCTATGCTCTACTCGGTGGCACGGTTCTTATACGAGGTTCATTTTCCTATGCTCTACAGGGTGGCACGGTTCATATACGAGGTTCACTTTCATATGCTCTACACGGTGGCACGGTTCAACAACGAGGTTCACTCTCCTATGCTCTACTCGGTGGCACGGTTCATATACGAGGTTCACTTTCATATCCTCTACACGGCGGCACTGTTCAACAACGAGATTCACTTTCCTATGCTCTACACGGTGGCAGGGTTCATATACGAGGTTCACTTTCCTATGCTCTATTCGGCGGAACGGTTCATATACGAGGTTCACTTTCCTATGCTCTACAGGGTGGCACGGTTCAACAACGAGGTTCACTTTCCTATGCTCTACACGGTGGCACGGTTCATATACGAGGTTCACTTTCCTATGCTCTACTCGGCGAAACGGTTAATATACGAGGTTCACTTTCCTATGATTCACATGGCGGCACTGTTCATATACGAGGTTCACTCTCCTATGCTCTTCATGGCTGAACGGTTCATATACGAGGTTCACTTTCCTATGCTCTACACGGCGGCACGGTTCACATACGAGGTTCACTCTCCTATGCTCTACATGGCTGAACGGTTCATATACGAGGTTCACTTTCCTATGCTCTACAGGGTGGCACGGTTCAACAACGAGGTTCACTTTCCTATGCTCTACACGGCGGCACGGTTCACATACGAGGTTCACTCTCCTATTCTCTACATGGCTGAACGGTTCATATACGAGGTTCACTTTCCTATGCTCTACTCGGTGGCACGGTTCATATACGAGGTTCACTTTCCTATGCTCTACTCGGCGGAACGGTTCATATCCGAGGTTCACTTTCCTATGCTCTACAGGGTGGCACGGTTCAACAACGAGGTTCACTTTCCTATGCTCTACACGGTGGCCCGGTTCATATACGAGGTTCACTTTCCTATGCTCTACTCGGCGGAACGGTTCATATACGAGGTTCACTTTCCTAATCTCTACATGGCGGCACGGTTCATATACAAGGTTCACTCTCCTATGCTCTACATGGCTGAACGGTTCATATACGAGGTTCACTTTCCTATGCTCTACACGGCGGCACGGTTCACATACGAGGTTCACTCTCCTATGCTCTACATGGCTGAACGGTTCATATACGAGGTTCACTTTCCTATGCTCCACACGGCGGCACGGTTCACATACGAGGTTCACTCTCCTATGCTCTACATGGCTGAACGGTTCATATACGAGGTTCACTTTCCTATGCTCTACTCGGTGGCACGGTTCTTATACGAGGTTCATTTTCCTATGCTCTACAGGGTGGCACGGTTCATATACGAGGTTCACTTTCATATGCTCTACACGGTGGCACGGTTCAACAACGAGGTTCACTTTCCTATGCTCTACACGGCGGCAAGGTTCACATACGAGGTTCACTCTCCTATGCTCTACTCGGTGGCACAGTTCATATACGAGGTTCACTTTCATATCCTCTACACGGCGGCACGGTTCAACAACGAGATTCACTTTCCCATGCTCCACTCGGTGGCACGGTTCGACAACCAGATTCAGTGTCCTCTGCCTTACATGGCGGAATGGTTTGAGAACGAGGTTCACTTTCCTATGCTCTACTCGGTGGCACGGTTCAACAACGAGGTTCACTTTCCTATGCTCTACACGGTGGCACGGTTCATATACGAGGTTCACTTTCCTATGCTCTACCCGGCGGAACGGTTCATATACGAGGTTCACTCTCCTATGCTCTACATGGCTGAACGGTTCATATACGAGGTTCACTTTCCTATGCTCTACACGGCGGCACGGTTCACATACGAGGTTCACTCTCCTATGCTCTACATGGCTGAACGGTTCATATACGAGGTTCACTTTCCTATGCTCTACACGGCGGCACGGTTCACATACGAGGTTCACTCTCCTATGCTCTACATGGCTGAACGGTTCATATACGAGGTTCACTTTCCTATGCTCTACTCGGTGGCACGGTTCATATACGAGTCACTTTCATATCCTCTACACGGCGGCACGGTTCAAATACGAGTTTAACTTTCATATCCTCTACACGGCGGCACGGTTCAACAACGAGATTCACTTTCCTATGCTCTACTCGGTGGCACGGTTCATATACGAGGTTCACTTTCCTATGCTCTACTCGGTGGCACGGTTCATATACGAGGTTCACTTTCCTATGCTCTACAGGGTGGCACGGTTCAACAACGAGGTTCACTTTCCTATGCTCTACACGGTGGCACGGTTCATATACGAGGTTCACTTTCCTATGCTCTACTCGGCGGAACGGTTAATATACGAGGTTCACTTTCCTATGCTCTACATGGCGGCACGGTTCATATACGAGGTTCACTTTCCTATGCTCTACTCGGTGGCACGGTTCATATACGAGGTTCACTTTCCTATGCTCTACTCGGCGGAACGGTTCATATCCGAGGTTCACTTTCCTATGCTCTACAGGGTGGCACGGTTCAACAACGAGGTTCACTTTCCTATGCTCTACACGGTGGCCCGGTTCATATACGAGGTTCACTTTCCTATGCTCTACTCGGCGGAACGGTTCATATACGAGGTTCACTTTCCTGATCTCTACATGGCGGCACGGTTCATATACAAGGTTCACTCTCCTATGCTCTACATGGCTGAACGGTTCATATACGAGGTTCACTTTCCTATGCTCTACACGGCGGCACGGTTCACATACGAGGTTCACTCTCCTATGCTCTACATGGCTGAACGGTTCATATACGAGGTTCACTTTCCTATGCTCTACACGGCGGCACGGTTCACATACGAGGTTCACTCTCCTATCCTCTACATGGCTGAACGGTTCATATACGAGGTTCACTTTCCTATGCTCTACTCGGTGGCACGGTTCTTATACGAGGTTCATTTTCCTATGCTCTACAGGGTGGCACGGTTCATATACGAGGTTCACTTTCATATGCTCTACACGGTGGCACGGTTCAACAACGAGGTTCACTTTCCCATGCTCCACTCGGTGGCACGGTTCGACAACCAGATTCAGTGTCCTCTGCCTTACATGGCGGAATGGTTTGAGAACGAGGTTCACTTTCCTATGCTCTACTCGGTGGCACGGTTCAACAACGAGGTTCACTTTCCTATGCTCTACACGGTGGCACGGTTCATATACGAGGTTCACTTTCCTATGCTCTACCCGGCGGAACGGTTCACATACGAGGTTCACTCTCCTATGCTCTACATGGCTGAACGGTTCATATACGAGGTTCACTTTCCTATGCTCTACACGGCGGCACGGTTCACATACGAGGTTCACTCTCCTATGCTCTACATGGCTGAACGGTTCATATACGAGGTTCACTTTCCTATGCTCTACACGGCGGCACGGTTCACATACGAGGTTCACTCTCCTATGCTCTACATGGCTGAACGGTTCATATACGAGGTTCACTTTCCTATGCTCTACTCGGTGGCACGGTTCATATACGAGTCACTTTCATATCCTCTACACGGCGGCACGGTTCACATACGAGGTTAACTTTCATATCCTCTACACGGCGGCACGGTTCAACAACGAGATTCACTTTCCTATGCTCTACTCGGTGGCACGGTTCATATACGAGGTTCACTTTCCTATGCTCTACTCGGTGGCACGGTTCATATACGAGGTTCACTTTCCTATGCGCTACACGGCGGTACGGTTCATATACGAGGTTCACTTTCCTATGCTCTACTCGGTGGCACCGTTCATATACGAGGTTCACTTTCCTATGCTCTACTCGGTGGCACGGTTCATATACGAGGTTCACTTTCCTATGCTCTACTCGGCGGAACGGTTCATATACGAGGTTCACTTTCCTATGCTCTACACGGCGGCACTGTTCGACAACCAGATTCACTGTCCTCTGCCTTACATGGCGGAATGGTTTAAGAACGAGGTTCACTTTCCTATGCTCTACTCGGTGGCACGGTTAATATACGAGGTTCACTTTCCTATGCTCTACTCGGCGGAACGGTTCATATACGAGGTTCACTTTCCTATGCTCTACAGGGTGGCACGGTTCAATAACGAGGTTCACTTTCCTATGCTCTACAGGGTGGCACGGTTCATATACCAGGTTCACTTTCCTATGCTCTACACGGTGGCACGGTTCATATACGAGGTTCACTTTCCTATGCTCTACACGGTGGCACGGTTCATATACGAGGTTCACTTTCCTATGCTCTACTCGGTGGCACGGTTCATATACGAGGTTCACTTTCCTATGCTCTACTCGGCGGAACGGTTCATATCCGAGGTTCACTTTCCTATGCTCTACAGGGTGGCACGGTTCAACAACGAGGTTCACTTTCCTATGCTCTACACGGTGGCCCGGTTCATATACGAGGTTCACTTTCCTATGCTCTACTCGGCGGAACGGTTCATATACGAGGTTCACTTTCCTAATTTCTACATGGCGGCACGGTTCATATACAAGGTTCACTCTCCTATGCTCTACATGGCTGAACGGTTCATATACGAGGTTCATTTTCCTATGCTCTACACGGCGGCACGGTTCACATACGAGGTTCACTCTCCTATGCTCTACATGGCTGAACGGTTCATATACGAGGTTCACTTTCCTATGCTTTACTTGGTGGCACGGTTCTTATACGAGGTTCATTTTCCTATGCTCTACAGGGTGGCACGGTTCATATACGAGGTTCACTTTCATATGCTCTACACGGTGGCACGGTTCAACAACGAGGTTCACTTTCCTATGCTCTACACGGCGGCAAGGTTCACATACGAGGTTCACTCTCCTATGCTCTACTCGGTGGCACGGTTCATATACGAGGTTCACTTTCATATCCTCTACACGGCGGCACGGTTCAACAACGAGATTCACTTTCCCATGCTCCACTCGGTGGCACGGTTCGACAACCAGATTCAGTGTCCTCTGCCTTACATGGCGGAATGGTTTGAGAACGAGGTTCACTTTCCTATGCTCTACTCGGTGGCACGGTTCAACAACGAGGTTCACTTTCCTATGCTCTACACGGTGGCACGGTTCATATACGAGGTTCACTTTCCTATGCTCTACCCGGCGGAACGGTTCATATACGAGGTTCACTCTCCTATGCTCTACATGGCTGAACGGTTCACATACGAGGTTCACTTTCCTATGCTCTACACGGCGGCACGGTTCACATACGAGGTTCACTCTCCTATGCTCTACATGGCTGAACGGTTCATATACGAGGTTCACTTTCCTATGCTCTACACGGCGGCACGGTTCACATACGAGGTTCACTCTCCTATGCTCTACATGGCTGAACGGTTCATATACGAGGTTCACTTTCCTATGCTCTACTCGGTGGCACGGTTCTTATACGAGGTTCATTTTCCTATGCTCTACAGGGTGGCACGGTTCATATACGAGGTTCACTTTCATATGCTCTACACGGTGGCACGGTTCAACAACGAGGTTCACTCTCCTATGCTCTACTCGGTGGCACGGTTCATATACGAGGTTCACTTTCATATCCTCTACACGGCGGCACTGTTCAACAACGAGATTTACTTTCCTATGCTCTACACGGTGGCAGGGTTCATATACGAGGTTCACTTTCCTATGCTCTATTCGGCGGAACGGTTCATATACGAGGTTCACTTTCCTATGCTCTACAGGGTGGCACGGTTCAACAACGAGGTTCACTTTCCTATGCTCTACACGGTGGCACGGTTCATATACGAGGTTCACTTTCCTATGCTCTACTCGGCGAAACGGTTAATATACGAGGTTCACTTTCCTATGATTCACATGGCGGCACTGTTCATATACGAGGTTCACTCTCCTATGCTCTTCATGGCTGAACGGTTCATATACGAGGTTCACTTTCCTATGCTCTACACGGCGGCACGGTTCACATACGAGGTTCACTCTCCTATGCTCTACATGGCTGAACGGTTCATATACGAGGTTCACTTTCCTATGCTCTACACGGCGGCACGGTTCACATACGAGGTTCACTCTCCTATGCTCTACATGGCTGAACGGTTCATATACGAGGTTCACTTTCCTATGCTCTACTCGGTGGCACGGTTCATATACGAGGTTCACTTTCATATCCTCTACACGGCGGAACGGTTCACATACGAGGTTCACTTTCATATCCTCTACACGGCGGCACGGTTCAACAACGAGATTCACTCTCCTATGCTCTACTCGGTGGCACGGTTCATATACGAGGTACACTTTCATATCCTCTACACGGCGGCACTGTTCAACAACGAGATTCACTTTCCTATGCTCCACTCGGTGGCACGGTTCGACAACCAGATTCAGTGTCCTCTGCCTTACATGGCGGAATGGTTTGAGAACGAGGTTCACTTTCCTATGCTCTACTCGGTGGCACGGTTCAACAACGAGGTTCACTTTCCTATGCTCTACACGGTGGCACGGTTCATATACGAGGTTCACTTTCCTATGCTCTACACGGCGGCACGGTTCACATACGAGGTTCACCCTCCTATGCTCTACATGGCTGAACGGTTCATATACGAGGTTCACTTTCCTATGCTCTACACGGCGGCACGGTTCACATACGAGGTTCACTCTCCTATGCTCTACATGGCTGAACGGTTCATATACGAGGTTCACTTTCCTATGCTCTACTCGGTGGCACGGTTCATATACGAGGTTCACTTTCATATCCTCTACACGGCGGCACGGTTCAACAACGAGATTCACTTTCCCATGCTCCACTCGGTGGCACGGTTCGACAACCAGATTCAGTGTCCTCTGCCTTACATGGCGGAATGGTTTGAGAACGAGGTTCACTTTCCTATGCTCTACTCGGTGGCACGGTTCAACAACGAGGTTCACTTTCCTATGCTCTACACGGTGGCACGGTTCATATACGAGGTTCACTTTCCTATGCTCTACCCGGCGGAACGGTTCATATACGAGGTTCACTCTCCTATGCTCTACATGGCTGAACGGTTCACATACGAGGTTCACTTTCCTATGCTCTACACGGCGGCACGGTTCACATACGAGGTTCACTCTCCTATGCTCTACATGGCTGAACGGTTCATATACGAGGTTCACTTTCCTATGCTCTACACGGCGGCACGGTTCACATACGAGGTTCACTCTCCTATGCTCTACATGGCTGAACGGTTCATATACGAGGTTCACTTTCCTATGCTCTACTCGGTGGCACGGTTCTTATACGAGGTTCATTTTCCTATGCTCTACAGGGTGGCACGGTTCATATACGAGGTTCACTTTCATATGCTCTACACGGTGGCACGGTTCAACAACGAGGTTCACTCTCCTATGCTCTACTCGGTGGCACGGTTCATATACGAGGTTCACTTTCATATCCTCTACACGGCGGCACTGTTCAACAACGAGATTTACTTTCCTATGCTCTACACGGTGGCAGGGTTCATATACGAGGTTCACTTTCCTATGCTCTATTCGGCGGAACGGTTCATATACGAGGTTCACTTTCCTATGCTCTACAGGGTGGCACGGTTCAACAACGAGGTTCACTTTCCTATGCTCTACACGGTGGCACGGTTCATATACGAGGTTCACTTTCCTATGCTCTACTCGGCGAAACGGTTAATATACGAGGTTCACTTTCCTATGATTCACATGGCGGCACTGTTCATATACGAGGTTCACTCTCCTATGCTCTTCATGGCTGAACGGTTCATATACGAGGTTCACTTTCCTATGCTCTACACGGCGGCACGGTTCACATACGAGGTTCACTCTCCTATGCTCTACATGGCTGAACGGTTCATATACGAGGTTCACTTTCCTATGCTCTACACGGCGGCACGGTTCACATACGAGGTTCACTCTCCTATGCTCTACATGGCTGAACGGTTCATATACGAGGTTCACTTTCCTATGCTCTACTCGGTGGCACGGTTCATATACGAGGTTCACTTTCATATCCTCTACACGGCGGAACGGTTCACATACGAGGTTCACTTTCATATCCTCTACACGGCGGCACGGTTCAACAACGAGATTCACTCTCCTATGCTCTACTCGGTGGCACGGTTCATATACGAGGTTCACTTTCATATCCTCTACACGGCGGCACTGTTCAACAACGAGATTCACTTTCCTATGCTCCACTCGGTGGCACGGTTCGACAACCAGATTCAGTGTCCTCTGCCTTACATGGCGGAATGGTTTGAGAACGAGGTTCACTTTCCTATGCTCTACTCGGTGGCACGGTTCAACAACGAGGTTCACTTTCCTATGCTCTACACGGTGGCACGGTTCATATACGAGGTTCACTTTCCTATGCTCTACACGGCGGCACGGTTCACATACGAGGTTCACCCTCCTATGCTCTACATGGCTGAACGGTTCATATACGAGGTTCACTTTCCTATGCTCTACACGGCGGCACGGTTCACATACGAGGTTCACTCTCCTATGCTCTACATGGCTGAACGGTTCATATACGAGGTTCACTTTCCTATGCTCTACTCGGTGGCACGGTTCATATACGAGGTTCACTTTCATATCCTCTACACGGCGGCACGGTTCACATGCGAGGTTCACTTTCATATCCTCTACACGGCGGAACGGTTCACATACGAGGTTCACTTTCATATCCTCTACTCGGTGGCACGGTTCAACAACGATTTTCACTTTCCTATGCTCTACACGGTGGCACGGTTCATATACGAGGTTCACTTTCCTATGCTCTACTCGGCGGAACGGTTCATATACGAGGTTCACTTTCCTATGCTCGACAGGGTGGCACGGTTCAACAACGAGATTGACTTTCCTATGCTCTACTCGGTGGCACGGTTCACATACGAGGTTCACTTTCATATCCTCTACACGGCGGCACGGTTCAACAACGAGATTCACTTTCCTATGCTCTACTCGGTGGCACGGTTCATATACGAGGTTCACTTTCATATCCTCTACACGGCGGCACGGTTCACATACGAGGTTCACTCTCCTATGCTCTACATGGCTGAACGGTTCATATACGAGGTTCACTTTCCTATGCTCTACACGGCGGCACGGTTCACATACGAGGTTCACCCTCCTATGCTCTACATGGCTGAACGGTTCATATACGAGGTTTACTTTCCTATGCTCTACACGGCGGCACGGTTCACATACGAGGTTCACTCTCCTATGCTCTACATGGCTGAACGGTTCATATACGAGGTTCACTTTCCTATGCTCTACTCGGTGGCACGGTTCATATACGAGGTTCACTTTCATATCCTCTACACGGCGGCACGGTTCACATGCGAGGTTCACTTTCATATCCTCTACACGGCGGCACGGTTCACATACGAGGTTCACTCTCCTATGCTCTACATGGCTGAACGGTTCATATACGAGGTTCACTTTCCTATGCTCTACACGGCGGCACGGTTCACATACGAGGTTCACTCTCCTATGCTCTACATGGCTGAACGGTTCATATACGAGGTTCACTTTCCTATGCTCTACTCGGTGGCACGGTTCTTATACGAGGTTCATTTTCCTATGCTCTACAGGGTGGCACGGTTCATATACGAGGTTCACTTTCATATGCTCTACACGGTGGCACGGTTCAACAACGAGGTTCACTCTCCTATGCTCTACTCGGTGGCACGGTTCATATACGAGGTTCACTTTCATATCCTCTACACGGCGGCACTGTTCAACAACGAGATTTACTTTCCTATGCTCTACACGGTGGCAGGGTTCATATACGAGGTTCACTTTCCTATGCTCTATTCGGCGGAACGGTTCATATACGAGGTTCACTTTCCTATGCTCTACAGGGTGGCACGGTTCAACAACGAGGTTCACTTTCCTATGCTCTACACGGTGGCACGGTTCATATACGAGGTTCACTTTCCTATGCTCTACTCGGCGAAACGGTTAATATACGAGGTTCACTTTCGTATGATTCACATGGCGGCACTGTTCATATACGAGGTTCACTCTCCTATGCTCTTCATGGCTGAACGGTTCATATACGAGGTTCACTTTCCTATGCTCTACACGGCGGCACGGTTCACATACGAGGTTCACTCTCCTATGCTCTACATGGCTGAACGGTTCATATACGAGGTTCACTTTCCTATGCTCTACACGGCGGCACGGTTCACATACGAGGTTCACTCTCCTATGCTCTACATGGCTGAACGGTTCATATACGAGGTTCACTTTCCTATGCTCTACTCGGTGGCACGGTTCATATACGAGGTTCACTTTCATATCCTCTACACGGCGGCACGGTTCACATACGAGGTTCACTTTCATATCCTCTACACGGCGGCACGGTTCAACAACGAGATTCACTCTCCTATGCTCTACTCGGTGGCACGGTTCATATACGAGGTTCACTTTCATATCCTCTACACGGCGGCACTGTTCAACAACGAGATTCACTTTCCTATGCTCCACTCGGTGGCACGGTTCGACAACCAGATTCAGTGTCCTCTGCCTTACATGGCGGAATGGTTTGAGAACGAGGTTCACTTTCCTATGCTCTACTCGGTGGCACGGTTCAACAACGAGGTTCACTTTCCTATGCTCTACACGGTGGCACGGTTCATATACGAGGTTCACTTTCCTATGCTCTACACGGCGGCACGGTTCACATACGAGGTTCACCCTCCTATGCTCTACATGGCTGAACGGTTCATATACGAGGTTCACTTTCCTATGCTCTACACGGCGGCACGGTTCACATACGAGGTTCACTCTCCTATGCTCTACATGGCTGAACGGTTCATATACGAGGTTCACTTTCCTATGCTCTACTCGGTGGCACGGTTCATATACGAGGTTCACTTTCATATCCTCTACACGGCGGCACGGTTCACATGCGAGGTTCACTTTCATATCCTCTACACGGCGGAACGGTTCACATACGAGGTTCACTTTCATATCCTCTACTCGGTGGCACGGTTCAACAACGATTTTCACTTTCCTATGCTCTACACGGTGGCACGGTTCATATACGAGGTTCACTTTCCTATGCTCTACTCGGCGGAACGGTTCATATACGAGGTTCACTTTCCTATGCTCGACAGGGTGGCACGGTTCAACAACGAGATTGACTTTCCTATGCTCTACTCGGTGGCACGGTTCACATACGAGGTTCACTTTCATATCCTCTACACGGCGGCACGGTTCAACAACGAGATTCACTTTCCTATGCTCTACTCGGTGGCACGGTTCATATACGAGGTTCACTTTCATATCCTCTACACGGCGGCACGGTTCACATACGAGGTTCACTTTCATATCCTCTACTCGGTGGCACGGTTCAACAACGAGGTTCACTTTCATATCCTCTACACGGCGGCACGGTTCACATACGAGGTTCAGTCTCCTATGCTCTACACGGCGGCACGGTTCACATACGAGGTTCACTCTCCTATGCTCTACATGGCTGAACGGTTCATATACGAGGTTCACTTTCCTATGCTCTACTCGGTGGCACGGTTCATATACGAGGTTCATTTTCCTATGCTCTACAGGGTGGCACGGTTCATATAAGAGGTTCACTTTCCTATGCTCTACACGGTGGCACGGTTCAACAACGAGGTTCACTTTCCTATGCTCTATTCGGCGGAACGGTTCATATACGAGGTTCACTTTCCTATGCTCTACAGGGTGGCACGGTTCATATACGAGGTTCACTTTCCTATGCTCTACACGGTGGCACGGTTCAGATACGAGGTTCACTTTCCTATGCTCTACTCGGCGGAACGGTTAATATACGAGGTTCATTTTCCTATGCTCTACATGGCGGCACTGTTCATATACGAGGTTCACTCTCCTATGCTCTTCATGGCTGAACGGTTCATATACGGGGTTCACTTGCCTATGCTCTACACGGTGGCACGGTTCATTTACGAGGTTCACTTTCCTATGCTCTACTCGGCGGAACGGTTCATATACGAGGTTCACTTTCCTATGCTCGACAGGGTGGCACGGTTCAACAACGAGATTGACTTTCCTATGCTCTACTCGGTGGCACGGTTCACATACGAGGTTCACTTTCATATCCTCTACACGGCGGCACGGTTCAACAACGAGATTCACTTTCCTATGCTCTACTCGGTGGCACGGTTCATATACGAGGTTCACTTTCATATCCTCCACAAGGCGGCACGGTTCACATACGAGGTTCACTTTCATATCCTCTACTCGGTGGCACGGTTCAACAACGAGGTTCACTTTAATATCCTCTACACGGCGGCACGGTTCACATACGAGGTTCACTCTCCTATGCTCTACACGGCGGCACGGTTCACATACGAGGTTCACTCTCCTATGCTCTACATGGCTGAACGGTTCATATACGAGGTTCACTTTCCTATGCTCTACTCGGTGGCACGGTTCATATACGAGGTTCATTTTCCTATGCACTACAGGGGGGCACGGTTCATATAAGAGGTTCACTTTCCTATGCTCTACACGGTGGCACGGTTCAACAACGAGGTTCAATTTCCTATGCTCTACACGGCGGCAAGGTTCACATACGAGGTTCACTCTCCTATGCTCTACAGGGTGGCACGGTTCAACAACGAGGTTCACTTTCCTATGCTCTACACGGTGGCAGGGTTCATATACGAGGTTCACTTTCCTATGCTCTATTCGGCGGAACGGTTCATATACGAGGTTCACTTTCCTATGCTCTACAGGGTGGCACGGTTCAACAACGAGGTTCACTTTCCTATGCTCTACACGGTGGCACGGTTCAGATACGAGGTTCACTTTCCTATGCTCTACTCGGCGGAACGGTTAATATACGAGGTTCACTTTCCTATGCTCTACATGGCGGCACTGTTCATATACGAGGTTCACTCTCCTATGCTCTTCATGGCTGAACGGTTCATATACGAGGTTCACTTTCCTATGCTCTACACGGTGGCACGGTTCACATACGAGGTTCACTCTCCTATGCTCTACATGGCTGAACGGTTCATATACGAGGTTCACTTTCCTATGCTCTACACGGTGGCACGGTTCACATACGAGGTTCACTTTCATATCCTCTACACGGCGGCACGGTTCAACAACGAGATTCACTCTCCTATGCTCTACTCGGTGGCACGGTTCATATACGAGGTTCACTTTCATATCCTCTACACGGCGGCACGGTTCAACAACGAGATTCACTTTCCTATGCTCTACACGGCGGCACGGTTCGACAACCAGATTCACTGTCCTCTGCCTTACATGGCGGAATGGTTTAAGAACGAGGTTCACTTACCTATGCTCTACTCGGTGGCACGGTTCAACAACGAGGTTCACTTTCCTATGCTCTACTCGGTGGCACGGTTCATATACGAGGTTCACTTTCCTATGCTCTACTCGACGGAACGGTTCATATACGAGGTTCACTTTCCTATGCTCTACAGGGTGGCACGGTTCAACAACGAGGTTCACTTTCCTATGCTCTACACGGCGGCACGGTTCACATACGAGGTTCACTCTGCTATGCTCTACATGGCTGAACGGTTCATATACGAGGTTCACTTTCCTATGCTCTACACGGCGGCACGGTTCACATACGAGGTTCACTCTCCTATGCTCTACATGGCTGAACGGTTCATATACGAGGTTCACTTTCCTATGCTCTACTCGGTGGCACGGTTCTTATACGAGGTTCATTTTCCTATGCTCTACAGGGTGGCACGGTTCATATACGAGGTTCACTTTCATATGCTCTACACGGTGGCACGGTTCAACAACGAGGTTCACTTTCCTATGCTCTACACGGCGGAAAGGTTCACATACGAGGTTCACTTTCCTATGCTCTACAGGGTGGCACGGTTCAACAACGAGGTTCACTTTCCTATGCTCTACACGGTGGCACGGTTCATATACGAGGTTCACTTTCCTATGCTCTATTCGGCGGAACGGTTCATATACGAGGTTCACTTTCCTATGCTCTACAGGGTGGCACGGTTCAACAACGAGGTTCACTTTCCTATGCTCTACACGGTGGCACGGTTCATATACGAGGTTCACTTTCCTATGCTCTACTCGGCGGAACGGTTAATATACGAGGTTCATTTTCCTATGCTCTACATGGCGGCACGGTTCATATACGAAGTTCACTCTCCTATGCTCTTCATGGCTGAACGGTTCATATACGAGGTTCACTTTCCTATGCTCTACACGGCGGCACGGTTCACATACGAGGTTCACTCTCCTATGCTCTACATGGCTGAACGGTTCATATACGAGGTTCACTTTCCTATGCTCTACAGGGCGGCACGGTTCACATACGAGGTTCACTCTCCTATGCTCTACATGGCTGAACGGTTCATATACGAGGTTCACTTTCCTATGCTCTACTCGGTGGCACGGTTCATATACGAGGTTCACTTTCATATCCTCTACACGGCGGCACGGTTCACATACGAGGTTCACTTTCATATCCTCTACACGGCGGCACGGTTCAACAACGAGATTCACTCTCCTATGCTCTACTCGGTGGCACGGTTCATATACGAGGAATTTCATATCCTCTACACGGCGGCACGGTTCAACAACGAGATTCACTTTCCTATGCTCCACTCGGTGGCACGGTTCGACAACCAGAATCAGTGTCCTTTGCCTTACATGGCGGAATGGTTTGAGAACGAGGTTCACTTTCCTATGCTCTACTCGGTGGCACGGTTCAACAACGAGGTTCACTTTCCTATGCTCTACACGGTGGCACGGTTCATATACGAGGTTCACTTTCCTATGCTCTACTCGGCGGAACGGTTCATATACGAGGTTCACTTTCCTATGCTCTACAGGGTGGCACGGTTCATATACGAGGTTCACTTTCCTATGCTCTACAGGGTGGCACGGTTCATATACGAGGTTCACTTTCCTATGCTCTACACGGTGGCACGGTTCATATACGAGGTTCACTTTCCTATGCTCTACTCGGCGGAACGGTTCATATACGAGGTTCACTTTCCTAATCTCTACATGGCGGCACGGTTCATATACGAGGTTCACTCTCCTATGCTCTACATTGGTGAACGGTTCATATACGAGGTTCACTTTCCTATGCTCTACACGGTGGCACGGTTCAACAACGAGGTTCACTTTCCTATGCTCTACACGGCGGAAAGGTTCACATGCGAGGTTCACTTTCCTATGCTCTACAGGGTGGCACGGTTCAACAACGAGGTTCACTTTCCTATGCTCTACACGGTGGCACGGTTCATATACGAGGTTCACTTTCCTATGCTCTATTCGGCGGAACGGTTCATATACGAGGTTCACTTTCCTTTGCTCTACAGGGTGGCACGGTTCAACAACGAGGTTCACTTTCCTATGCTCTACACGGTGGCACGGTTCATATACGAGGTTCACTTTCCTATGCTCTACTCGGCGGAACGGTTAATATACGAGGTTCACTTTCCTATGCTCTACATGGCGGCACGGTTCATATACGAGGTTCACTCTCCTATGCTCTTCATGGCTGAACGGTTCATATACGAGGTTCACTTTCCTATGCTCTACACGGCGGCACGGTTCACATACGAGGTTCACTCTCCTATGCTCTACATGGCTGAACGGTTCACATACGAGGTTCACTCTCCTATGCTCTACATGGCTGAACGGTTCATATACGAGGTTCACTTTCCTATGCTCTACTCGGTGGCACGGTTCATATACGAGGTTCACTTTCATATCCTCTACACGGCGGCACGGTTCACATACGAGGTTCACTTTCATATCCTCTACACGGCGGCACGGTTCAACAACGAGATTCACTCTCCTATGCTCTACTCGGTGGCACGGTTCATATACGAGGTTCACTTTCATATCCTCTACACGGCGGCACGGTTCAACAACGAGATTCACTTTCCTATGCTCCACTCGGTGGCACGGTTCGACAACCAGAATCAGTGTCCTTTGCCTTACATGGCGGAATGGTTTGAGAACGAGGTTCACTTTCCTATGCTCTACTCGGTGGCACGGTTCAACAACGAGGTTCACTTTCCTATGCTCTACACGGTGGCACGGTTCATATACGAGGTTCACTTTCCTATGCTCTACTCGGCGGAACGGTTCATATACGAGGTTCACTTTCCTATGCTCTACAGGGTGGCACGGTTCATATACGAGGTTCACTTTCCTATGCTCTACAGGGTGGCACGGTTCATATACGAGGTTCACTTTCCTATGCTCTACACGGTGGCACGGTTCATATACGAGGTTCACTTTCCTATGCTCTACTCGGCGGAACGGTTCATATACGAGGTTCACTTTCCTAATCTCTACATGGCGGCACGGTTCATATACGAGGTTCCCTCTCCTATGCTCTCCATTGGTGAACGGTTCATATACGAGGTTCACTTTCCTATGCTCTACACGGCGGCACGGTTCACATACGAGGTTCACTCTCCTATGCTCTACATGGCTGAACGGTTCATATACGAGGTTCACTTTCCTATGCTCTACTCGGTGGCACGGTTCATATACGAGGTTCACTTTCATATCCTCTACGCGGCGGCACGGTTCACATACGAGGTTCACTTTCATATCCTCTACACGGCGGCACGGTTCAACAACGGGATTCACTTTCCTATGCTCTACATGGCTGAACGGTTCATATATGAGGTTCACTTTCCTATGCTCTACAGGGCGGCACGGTTCACATACGAGGTTCACTCTCCTATGCTCTACATGGCTGAACGGTTCATATACGAGGTTCACTTTCCTATGCTCTACTCGGTGGCACGGTTCATATACGAGTCACTTTCATATCCTCTACACGGCGGCACGGTTCATATACGAGGTTCACTTTCATATCCTCTACACGGCGGCACGGTTCAACAACGAGATTCACTTTCCTATGCTCTACTCGGTGGCACGGTTCATATACGAGGTTCACTTTCCTATGCTCTACTCGGTGGCACGGTTCATATACGAGGTTCACTTTCCTATGCTCTACTCGGTGGCACGGTTCATATACGAGGTTCACTTTCCTATGCTCTACACGGCGGCACGGTTCATATACGAGGTTCACTTTCCTATGCTCTACTCGGTGGCACGGTTCATATACGAGGTTCACTTTCCTATGCTCTACTCGGCGGAACGGTTCATATACGAGGTTCACTTTCCTAATCTCTACATGGCGGCACGGTTCATATACAAGGTTCACTCTCCTATGCTCTACATGGCTGAACGGTTCATATACGAGGTTCACTTTCCTATGCTCTACACGGCGGCACGGTTCACATACGAGGTTCACTCTCCTATGCTCTACATGGCTGAACGGTTCATATACGAGGTTCACTTTCCTATGCTCTACACGGCGGCACGGTTCACATACGAGGTTCACTCTCCTATGCTCTACATGGCTGAACGGTTCATATACGAGGTTCACTTTCCTATGCTCTACTCGGTGGCACTTTTCTTATACGAGGTTCATTTTCCTATGCTCTACAGGGTGGCACGGTTCATATACGAGGTTCACTTTCATATGCTCTACACGGTGGCACGGTTCAACAACGAGGTTCACTTTCCTATGCTCTACACGGCGGCAAGGTTCACATACGAGGTTCACTCTCCTATGCTCTACAGGGTGGCACGGTTCAACAACGAGGTTCACTTTCCTATGCTCTACACGGTGGCAGGGTTCATATACGAGGTTCACTTTCCTATGCTCTATTCGGCGGAACGGTTCATATACGAGGTTCACTTTCCTATGCTCTACAGGGTGGCACGGTTCAACAACGAGGTTCACTTTCCTATGCTCTACACGGTGGCACGGTTCATATACGAGGTTCACTTTCCTATGCTCTACTCGGCGGAACGGTTAATATACGAGGTTCACTTTCCTATGATTCACATGGCGGCACTGTTCATATACGAGGTTCACTCTCCTATGCTCTTCATGGCTGAACGGTTCATATACGAGGTTCACTTTCCTATGCTCTACACGGCGGCACGGTTCACATACGAGGTTCACTCTCCTATGCTCTACATGGCTGAACGGTTCATATACGAGGTTCACTTTCCTATGCTCTACACGGCGGCACGGTTCACATACGAGGTTCACTCTCCTATGCTCTACATGGCTGAACGGTTCATATACGAGGTTCACTTTCCTATGCTCTACTCGGTGGCACGGTTCATATACGAGGTTCACTTTCATATCCTCTACACGGCGGCACGGTTCACATACGAGGTTCACTTTCATATCCTCTACACGGCGGCACGGTTCAACAACGAGATTCACTCTCCTATGCTCTACTCGGTGGCACGGTTCATATACGAGGTTCACTTTCATATCCTCTACACGGCGGCACTGTTCAACAACGAGATTCACTTTCCTATGCTCCACTCGGTGGCACGGTTCGACAACCAGATTCAGTGTCCTCTGCCTTACATGGCGGAATGGTTTGAGAACGAGGTTCACTTTCCTATGCTCTACTCGGTGGCACGGTTCAACAACGAGGTTCACTTTCCTATGCTCTACACGGTGGCACGGTTCATATACGAGGTTCACTTTCCTATGCTCTACTCGGCGGAACGGTTCATATACGAGGTTCACTTTCCTATGCTCTACAGGCTGGCACGGTTCATATACGAGGTTCACTTTCCTATGCTCTACAGGGTGGCACGGTTCAACAACGAGATTGACTTTCCTATGCTCTACTCGGTGGCACGGTTCACATACGAGGTTCACTTTCATATCCTCTACACGGCGGCACGGTTCAACAACGAGATTCACTTTCCTATGCTCTACTCGGTGGCACGGTTCATATACGAGGTTCACTTTCATATCCTCTACACGGCGGCACGGTTCACATACGAGGTTCACTTTCATATCCTCTACTCGGTGGCACGGTTCAACAACGAGGTTCACTTTAATATCCTCTACACGGCGGCACGATTCACATACGAGGTTCACTCTCCTATGCTCTACACGGCGGCACGGTTCACATACGAGGTTCACTCTCCTATGCTCTACATGGCTGAACGGTTCATATACGAGGTTCACTTTCCTATGCTCTACTCGGTGGCACGGTTCATATACGAGGTTCATTTTCCTATGCACTACAGGGGGGCACGGTTCATATAAGAGGTTCACTTTCCTATGCTCTACACGGTGGCACGGTTCAACAACGAGGTTCAATTTCCTATGCTCTACACGGCGGCAAGGTTCACATACGAGGTTCACTCTCCTATGCTCTACAGGGTGGCACGGTTCAACAACGAGGTTCACTTTCCTATGCTCTACACGGTGGCAGGGTTCATATACGAGGATCACTTTCCTATGCTCTATTCGGCGGAACGGTTCATATACGAGGTTCACTTTCCTATGCTCTACAGGGTGGCACGGTTCAACAACGAGGTTCACTTTCCTATGCTCTACACGGTGGCACGGTTCAGATACGAGGTTCACTTTCCTATGCTCTACTCGGCGGAACGGTTAATATACGAGGTTCACTTTCCTATGCTCTACATGGCGGCACTGTTCATATACGAGGTTCACTCTCCTATGCTCTTCATGGCTGAACGGTTCATATACGAGGTTCACTTTCCTATGCTCTACACGGTGGCACGGTTCACATACGAGGTTCACTCTCCTATGCTCTACATGGCTGAACGGTTCATATACGAGGTTCACTTTCCTATGCTCTACACGGTGGCACGGTTCACATACGAGGTTCACTTTCATATCCTCTACACGGCGGCACGGTTCAACAACGAGATTCACTCTCCTATGCTCTACTCGGTGGCACGGTTCATATACGAGGTTCACTTTCATATCCTCTACACGGCGGCACGGTTCAACAACGAGATTCACTTTCCTATGCTCTACACGGCGGCACGGTTCGACAACCAGATTCACTGTCCTCTGCCTTACATGGCGGAATGGTTTAAGAACGAGGTTCACTTACCTATGCTCTACTCGGTGGCACGGTTCAACAACGAGGTTCACTTTCCTATGCTCTACTCGGTGGCACGGTTCATATACGAGGTTCACTTTCCTATGCTCTACTCGGCGGAACGGTTCATATACGAGGTTCACTTTCCTATGCTCTACAGGGTGGCACGGTTCAACAACGAGGTTCACTTTCCTATGCTCTACACGGCGGCACGGTTCACATACGAGGTTCACTCTGCTATGCTCTACATGGCTGAACGGTTCATATACGAGGTTCACTTTCCTATGCTCTACACGGCGGCACGGTTCACATACGAGGTTCACTCTCCTATGCTCTACATGGCTGAACGGTTCATATACGAGGTTCACTTTCCTATGCTCTACTCGGTGGCACGGTTCTTATACGAGGTTCATTTTCCTATGCTCTACAGGGTGGCACGGTTCATATACGAGGTTCACTTTCATATGCTCTACACGGTGGCACGGTTCAACAACGAGGTTCACTTTCCTATGCTCTACACGGCGGAAAGGTTCACATACGAGGTTCACTTTCCTATGCTCTACAGGGTGGCACGGTTCAACAACGAGGTTCACTTTCCTATGCTCTACACGGTGGCACGGTTCATATACGAGGTTCACTTTCCTATGCTCTATTCGGCGGAACGGTTCATATACGAGGTTCACTTTCCTATGCTCTACAGGGTGGCACGGTTCAACAACGAGGTTCACTTTCCTATGCTCTACACGGTGGCACGGTTCATATACGAGGTTCACTTTCCTATGCTCTACTCGGCGGAACGGTTAATATACGAGGTTCATTTTCCTATGCTCTACATGGCGGCAATGTTCATATACGAAGTTCACTCTCCTATGCTCTTCATGGCTGAACGGTTCATATACGAGGTTCACTTTCCTATGCTCTACACGGCGGCACGGTTCACATACGAGGTTCACTCTCCTATGCTCTACATGGCTGAACGGTTCATATACGAGGTTCACTTTCCTATGCTCTACAGGGCGGCACGGTTCACATACGAGGTTCACTCTCCTATGCTCTACATGGCTGAACGGTTCATATACGAGGTTCACTTTCCTATGCTCTACTCGGTGGCACGGTTCATATACGAGGTTCACTTTCATATCCTCTACACGGCGGCACGGTTCACATACGAGGTTCACTTTCATATCCTCTACACGGCGGCACGGTTCAACAACGAGATTCACTCTCCTATGCTCTACTCGGTGGCACGGTTCATATACGAGGAATTTCATATCCTCTACACGGCGGCACGGTTCAACAACGAGATTCAATTTCCTATGCTCCACTCGGTGGCACGGTTCGACAACCAGAATCAGTGTCCTTTGCCTTACATGGCGGAATGGTTTGAGAACGAGGTTCACTTTCCTATGCTCTACTCGGTGGCACGGTTCAACAACGAGGTTCACTTTCCTATGCTCTACACGGTGGCACGGTTCATATACGAGGTTCACTTTCCTATGCTCTACTCGGCGGAACGGTTCATATACGAGGTTCACTTTCCTATGCTCTACAGGGTGGCACGGTTCATATACGAGGTTCACTTTCCTATGCTCTACAGGGTAGCACGGTTCATATACGAGGTTCACTTTCCTATGCTCTACACGGTGGCACGGTTCATATACGAGGTTCACTTTCCTATGCTCTACTCGGCGGAACGGTTCATATACGAGGTTCACTTTCCTAATCTCTACATGGCGGCACGGTTCATATACGAGGTTCACTCTCCTATGCTCTACATTGGTGAACGGTTCATATACGAGGTTCACTTTCCTATGCTCTACACGGTGGCACGGTTCAACAACGAGGTTCACTTTCCTATGCTCTACACGGCGGAAAGGTTCACATACGAGGTTCACTTTCCTATGCTCTACAGGGTGGCACGGTTCAACAACGAGGTTCACTTTCCTATGCTCTACACGGTGGCACGGTTCATATACGAGGTTCACTTTCCTATGCTCTATTCGGCGGAACGGTTCATATACGAGGTTCACTTTCCTATGCTCTACAGGGTGGCACGGTTCAACAACGAGGTTCACTTTCCTATGCTCTACACGGTGGCACGGTTCATATACGAGGTTCACTTTCCTATGCTCTACTCGGCGGAACGGTTAATATACGAGGTTCACTTTCCTATGCTCTACATGGCGGCACGGTTCATATACGAGGTTCACTCTCCTATGCTCTTCATGGCTGAACGGTTCATATACGAGGTTCACTTTCCTATGCTCTACACGGCGGTACGGTTCACATACGAGGTTCACTCTCCTATGCTCTACATGGCTGAACGGTTCACATACGAGGTTCACTCTCCTATGCTCTACATGGCTGAACGGTTCATATACGAGGTTCACTTTCCTATGCTCTACTCGGTGGCACGGTTCATATACGAGGTTCACTTTCATATCCTCTACACGGCGGCACGGTTCACATACGAGGTTCACTTTCATATCCTCTACACGGCGGCACGGTTCAACAACGAGATTCACTCTCCTATGCTCTACTCGGTGGCACGGTTCATATACGAGGTTCACTTTCATATCCTCTACACGGCGGCACGGTTCAACAACGAGATTCACTTTCCTATGCTCCACTCGGTGGCACGGTTCGACAACCAGAATCAGTGTCCTTTGCCTTACATGGCGGAATGGTTTGAGAACGAGGTTCACTTTCCTATGCTCTACTCGGTGGCACGGTTCAACAACGAGGTTCACTTTCCTATGCTCTACACGGTGGCACGGTTCATATACGAGGTTCACTTTCCTATGCTCTACTCGGCGGAACGGTTCATATACGAGGTTCACTTTCCTATGCTCTACAGGGTGGCACGGTTCATATACGAGGTTCACTTTCCTATGCTCTACAGGGTGGCACGGTTCATATACGAGGTTCACTTTCCTATGCTCTACACGGTGGCACGGTTCATATACGAGGTTCACTTTCCTATGCTCTACTCGGCGGAACGGTTCATATACGAGGTTCACTTTCCTAATCTCTACATGGCGGCACGGTTCATATACGAGGTTCCCTCTCCTATGCTCTACATTGGTGAACGGTTCATATACGAGGTTCACTTTCCTATGCTCTACACGGCGGCACGGTTCACATACGAGGTTCACTCTCCTATGCTCTACATGGCTGAACGGTTCATATACGAGGTTCACTTTCCTATGCTCTACTCGGTGGCACGGTTCATATACGAGGTTCACTTTCATATCCTCTACGCGGCGGCACGGTTCACATACGAGGTTCACTTTCATATCCTCTACACGGCGGCACGGTTCAACAACGGGATTCACTTTCCTATGCTCTACATGGCTGAACGGTTCATATATGAGGTTCACTTTCCTATGCTCTACAGGGCGGCACGGTTCACATACGAGGTTCACTCTCCTATGCTCTACATGGCTGAACGGTTCATATACGAGGTTCACTTTCCTATGCTCTACTCGGTGGCACGGTTCATATACGAGTCACTTTCATATCCTCTACACGGCGGCACGGTTCATATACGAGGTTCACTTTCATATCCTCTACACGGCGGCACGGTTCAACAACGAGATTCACTTTCCTATGCTCTACTCGGTGGCACGGTTCATATACGAGGTTCACTTTCCTATGCTCTACTCGGTGGCACGGTTCATATACGAGGTTCACTTTCCTATGCTCTACACGGCGGCACGGTTCATATACGAGGTTCACTTTCCTATGCTCTACTCGGTGGCACGGTTCATATACGAGGTTCACTTTCCTATGCTCTACTCGGCGGAACGGTTCATATACGAGGTTCACTTTCCTAATCTCTACATGGCGGCACGGTTCATATACAAGGTTCACTCTCCTATGCTCTACATGGCTGAACGGTTCATATACGAGGTTCACTTTCCTATGCTCTACACGGCGGCACGGTTCACATACGAGGTTCACTCTCCTATGCTCTACATGGCTGAACGGTTCATATACGAGGTTCACTTTCCTATGCTCTACACGGCGGCACGGTTCACATACGAGGTTCACTCTCCTATGCTCTACATGGCTGAACGGTTCATATACGAGGTTCACTTTCCTATGCTCTACTCGGTGGCACGGTTCTTATACGAGGTTCATTTTCCTATGCTCTACAGGGTGGCACGGTTCATATACGAGGTTCACTTTCATATGCTCTACACGGTGGCACGGTTCAACAACGAGGTTCACTTTCCTATGCTCTACACGGCGGCAAGTTTCACATACGAGGTTCACTCTCCTATGCTCTACAGGGTGGCACGGTTCAACAACGAGGTTCACTTTCCTATGCTCTACACGGTGGCAGGGTTCATATACGAGGTTCACTTTCCTATGCTCTATTCGGCGGAACGGTTCATATACGAGGTTCACTTTCCTATGCTCTACAGGGTGGCACGGTTCAACAACGAGGTTCACTTTCCTATGCTCTACACGGTGGCACGGTTCATATACGAGGTTCACTTTCCTATGCTCTACTCGGCGGAACGGTTAATATACGAGGTTCACTTTCCTATGATTCACATGGCGGCACTGTTCATATACGAGGTTCACTCTCCTATGCTCTTCATGGCTGAACGGTTCATATACGAGGTTCACTTTCCTATGCTCTACACGGCGGCACGGTTCACATACGAGGTTCACTCTCCTATGCTCTACATGGCTGAACGGTTCATATACGAGGTTCACTTTCCTATGCTCTACACGGCGGCACGGTTCACATACGAGGTTCACTCTCCTATGCTCTACATGGCTGAACGGTTCATATACGAGGTTCACTTTCCTATGCTCTACTCGGTGGCACGGTTCATATACGAGGTTCACTTTCATATCCTCTACACGGCGGCACGGTTCAACAACGAGATTCACTCTCCTATGCTCTACTCGGTGGCACGGTTCATATACGAGGTTCACTTTCATATCCTCTACACGGCGGCACTGTTCAACAACGAGATTCACTTTCCTATGCTCCACTCGGTGGCACGGTTCGACAACCAGATTCAGTGTCCTCTGCCTTACATGGCGGAATGGTTTGAGAACGAGGTTCACTTTCCTATGCTCTACTCGGTTGCACGGTTCAACAACGAGGTTCACTTTCCTATGCTCTACACGGTGGCACGGTTCATATACGAGGTTCACTTTCCTATGCTCTACTCGGCGGAACGGTTCATATACGAGGTTCACTTTCCTATGCTCTACAGGCTGGCACGGTTCATATACGAGGTTCACTTTCCTATGCTCTACAGGGTGGCACAGTTCATATACGAGGTTCACTTTCCTATGCTCTACACGGTGGCACGGTTCATATACGAGGTTCACTTTCCTATGCTCTACACGGTGGCACGGTTCATATACGAGGTTCACTTTCCTTTGCTCTACACGGTGGCACGGTTCAAAAACGAGGTTCAATTTCCTATGCTCTACACGGTGGCACGGTTCATATACGAGGTTCACTTTCCTATGCTCTACTCGGCGGAACGGTTCATATACGAGGTTAACTTTCCTATGCTCTACAGGGTGGCACGGTTCAACAACGAGGTTCACTCTCCCATGCTCTACACGGCGGCACGGTTTACATACGAGGTTCACTCTCCCATGCTCTACACGGCGGCACGGTTCACAGACGAGGTTCACTCTCCTATGCTCTACATGGCTGAACGGTTCATATACGAGGTTCACTTTCATATCCTCTACACGGCGGCACGGTTCACATGCGAGGTTCACTTTCATATCCTCTACACGGCGGCACGGTTCACATACGAGGTTCACTTTCATATCCTCTACTCGGTGGCACGGTTCAACAACGATTTTCACTTTCCTATGCTCTACACGGTGGCACGGTTCATATACGAGGTTCACTTTCCTATGCTCTACTCGGCGGAACGGTTCATATACGAGGTTCACTTTCCTATGCTCGACAGGGTGGCACGGTTCAACAACGAGATTGACTTTCCTATGCTCTACACGGCGGCACGGTTCAACAACGAGATTCACTTTCATATCCTCTACACGGCGGCACGGTTCAACAACGAGATTCACTCTCCTATGCTCTACTCGGTGGCACGCTTCATATACGAGGTTCACTTTCATATCCTCTACACGGCGGCACGGTTCAACAACGAGATTCACTTTCCCATGCTCCACTCGGTGGCACAGTTCGACAACCAGATTCAGTGTCCTCTGCCTTACATGGCGGAATGGTTTGAGAACGAGGTTCACTTTCCTATGCTCTACTCGGTGGCACGGTTCAACAACGAGGTTCACTTTCCTATGCTCTACACGGTGGCACGGTTCATATACGAGGTTCACTTTCCTATGCTCTACCCGGCGGAACGGTTCATATACGAGGTTCACTCTCCTATGCTCTACATGGCTGAACGGTTCATATACGAGGTTCACTTTCCTATGCTCTACACGGCGGCACGGTTCACATACGAGGTTCACTCTCCTATGCTCTACATGGCTGAACGGTTCATATACGAGGTTCACTTTCCTATGCTCTACTCGGTGGCACGGTTCTTATACGAGGTTCATTTTCATATGCTCTACACGGTGGCACGGTTCAACAACGAGGTTCACTTTCCTATGCTCTACAGGGTGGCACGGTTCATATACGAGGTTCACTTTCATATGCTCTACACGGTGGCACGGTTCAACAACGAGGTTCACTTTCCTATGCTCTACAGGGTGGCACGGTTCAACAACGAGGTTCACTTTCCTATGCTCTACACGGTGGCACGGTTCATATACGAGGTTCACTTTCCTATGCTCTATTCGGCGGAACGGTTCATATACGAGGTTCACTTTCCTATGCTCTACAGGGTGGCACGGTTCAACAACGAGGTTCACTTTCCTATGCTCTACACGGTGGCACGGTTCATATACGAGGTTCACTTTCCTATGCTCTACTCGGCGAAACGGTTAATATACGAGGTTCACTTTCCTATGATTCACATGGCGGCACTGTTCATATACGAGGTTCACTTTCCTATGCTCTTCATGGCTGAACGGTTCATATACGAGGTTCACTTTCCTATGCTCTACACGGCGGCACGGTTCACATACGAGGTTCACTCTCCTATGCTCAACATGGCTGAACGGTTCATATACGAGGTTCACTTTCCTATGCTCTACAGGGCGGCACGGTTCACATACGAGGTTCACTCTCCTATGCTCTACATGGCTGAACGGTTCATATACGAGGTTCACTTTCCTATGCTCTACTCGGTGGCACGGTTCATATACGAGGTTCACTTTCCTATGCTCTACTCGGTGGCACGGTTCATATACGAGTCACTTTCATATCCTCTACACGGCGGCACGGTTCACATACGAGGTTAACTTTCATATCCTCTACACGGCGGCACGGTTCAACAACGAGATTCACTTTCCTATGCTCTACTCGGTGGCACGGTTCATATACGAGGTTCACTTTCCTATGCTCTACTCGGTGGCACGGTTCATATACGAGGTTCACTTTCCTATGCGCTACACGGCGGCACGGTTCATATACGAGGTTCACTTTCCTATGCTCTACTCGGTGGCACCGTTCATATACGAGGTTCACTTTCCTATGCTCTACTCGGTGGCACGGTTCATATACGAGGTTCACTTTCCTATGCTCTACTCGGCGGAACGGTTCATATACGAGGTTCACTTTCCTATGCTCTACACGGCGGCACTGTTCGACAACCAGATTCACTGTCCTCTGCCTTACATGGCGGAATGGTTTAAGAACGAGGTTCACTTTCCTATGCTCTACTCGGTGGCACGGTTCAACAACGAGGTTCACTTTCCTATGCTCTACTCGGTGGCACGGTTAATATACGAGGTTCACTTTCCTATGCTCTACTCGGCGGAACGGTTCATATACGAGGTTCACTTTCCTATGCTCTACAGGGTGGCACGGTTCAATAACGAGGTTCACTTTCCTATGCTCTACAGGGTGGCACGGTTCATATACGAGGTTCACTTTCCTATGCTCTACACGGTGGCACGGTTCATATACGAGGTTCACTTTCCTATGCTCTACACGGTGGCACGGTTCATATACGAGGTTCACTTTCCTATGCTCTACAGGGTGGCACGGTTCAACAACGAGGTTCACTTTCCTATGCTCTACACGGCGGCACGGTTCACATACGAGGTTCACTCTCCTATTCTCTACATGGCTGAACGGTTCATATACGAGGTTCACTTTCCTATGCTCTACTCGGTGGCACGGTTCATATACGAGGTTCACTTTCCTATGCTCTACTCGGCGGAACGGTTCATATCCGAGGTTCACTTTCCTATGCTCTACAGGGTGGCACGGTTCAACAACGAGGTTCACTTTCCTATGCTCTACACGGTGGCCCGGTTCATATACGAGGTTCACTTTCCTATGCTCTACTCGGCGGAACGGTTCATATACGAGGTTCACTTTCCTAATCTCTACATGGCGGCACGGTTCATATACAAGGTTCACTCTCCTATGCTCTACATGGCTGAACGGTTCATATACGAGGTTCACTTTCCTATGCTCTACACGGCGGCACGGTTCACATACGAGGTTCACTCTCCTATGCTCTACATGGCTGAACGGTTCATATACGAGGTTCACTTTCCTATGCTCTACACGGCGGCACGGTTCACATACGAGGTTCACTCTCCTATGCTCTACATGGCTGAACGGTTCATATACGAGGTTCACTTTCCTATGCTCTACTCGGTGGCACGGTTCTTATACGAGGTTCATTTTCCTATGCTCTACAGGGTGGCACGGTTCATATACGAGGTTCACTTTCATATGCTCTACACGGTGGCACGGTTCAACAACGAGGTTCACTTTCCTATGCTCTACACGGCGGCAAGGTTCACATACGAGGTTCACTCTCCTATGCTCTACTCGGTGGCACGGTTCATATACGAGGTTCACTTTCATATCCTCTACACGGCGGCACGGTTCAACAACGAGATTCACTTTCCCATGCTCCACTCGGTGGCACGGTTCGACAACCAGATTCAGTGTCCTCTGCCTTACATGGCGGAATGGTTTGAGAACGAGGTTCACTTTCCTATGCTCTACTCGGTGGCACGGTTCAACAACGAGGTTCACTTTCCTATGCTCTACACGGTGGCACGGTTCATATACGAGGTTCACTTTCCTATGCTCTACCCGGCGGAACGGTTCATATACGAGGTTCACTCTCCTATGCTCTACATGGCTGAACGGTTCACATACGAGGTTCACTTTCCTATGCTCTACACGGCGGCACGGTTCACATACGAGGTTCACTCTCCTATGCTCTACATGGCTGAACGGTTCATATACGAGGTTCACTTTCCTATGCTCTACACGGCGGCACGGTTCACATACGAGGTTCACTCTCCTATGCTCTACATGGCTGAACGGTTCATATACGAGGTTCACTTTCCTATGCTCTACTCGGTGGCACGGTTCTTATACGAGGTTCATTTTCCTATGCTCTACAGGGTGGCACGGTTCATATACGAGGTTCACTTTCATATGCTCTACACGGTGGCACGGTTCAACAACGAGGTTCACTCTCCTATGCTCTACTCGGTGGCACGGTTCATATACGAGGTTCACTTTCATATCCTCTACACGGCGGCACTGTTCAACAACGAGATTTACTTTCCTATGCTCTACACGGTGGCAGGGTTCATATACGAGGTTCACTTTCCTATGCTCTATTCGGCGGAACGGTTCATATACGAGGTTCACTTTCCTATGCTCTACAGGGTGGCACGGTTCAACAACGAGGTTCACTTTCCTATGCTCTACACGGTGGCACGGTTCATATACGAGGTTCACTTTCCTATGCTCTACTCGGCGAAACGGTTAATATACGAGGTTCACTTTCCTATGATTCACATGGCGGCACTGTTCATATACGAGGTTCACTCTCCTATGCTCTTCATGGCTGAACGGTTCATATACGAGGTTCACTTTCCTATGCTCTACACGGCGGCACGGTTCACATACGAGGTTCACTCTCCTATGCTCTACATGGCTGAACGGTTCATATACGAGGTTCACTTTCCTATGCTCTACACGGCGGCACGGTTCACATACGAGGTTCACTCTCCTATGCTCTACATGGCTGAACGGTTCATATACGAGGTTCACTTTCCTATGCTCTACTCGGTGGCACGGTTCATATACGAGGTTCACTTTCATATCCTCTACACGGCGGCACGGTTCACATACGAGGTTCACTTTCATATCCTCTACACGGCGGCACGGTTCAACAACGAGATTCACTCTCCTATGCTCTACTCGGTGGCACGGTTCATATACGAGGTTCACTTTCATATCCTCTACACGGCGGCACTGTTCAACAACGAGATTCACTTTCCTATGCTCCACTCGGTGGCACGGTTCAACAACGATTTTCACTTTCCTATGCTCTACACGGTGGCACGGTTCATATACGAGGTTCACTTTCCTATGCTCTACACGGCGGCACGGTTCACATACGAGGTTCACCCTCCTATGCTCTACATGGCTGAACGGTTCATATACGAGGTTCACTTTCCTATGCTCTACACGGCGGCACGGTTCACATACGAGGTTCACTCTCCTATGCTCTACATGGCTGAAGGGTTCATATACGAGGTTCACTTTCTTATGCTCTACTCGGTGGCACGGTTCATATACGAGGTTCACTTTCATATCCTCTACACGGCGGCACGGTTCACATGCGAGGTTCACTTTCATATCCTCTACACGGCGGAACGGTTCACATACGAGGTTCACTTTCATATCCTCTACTCGGTGGCACGGTTCAACAACGATTTTCACTTTCCTATGCTCTACACGGTGGCACGATTCATATAGGAGGTTCACTTTCCTATGCTCTACTCGGCGGAACGGTTCATATACGAGGTTCACTTTCCTATGCTCGACAGGGTGGCACGGTTCAACAACGAGATTGACTTTCCTATGCTCTACTCGGTGGCACGGTTCACATACGAGGTTCACTTTCATATCCTCTACACGGCGGCACGGTTCAACAACGAGATTCACTTTCCTATGCTCTACTCGGTGGCACGGTTCATATACGAGGTTCACTTTCATATCCTCTACACGGCGGCACGGTTCACATACGAGGTTCACTCTCCTATGCTCTACATGGCTGAACGGTTCATATACGAGGTTCACTTTCCTATGCTCTACACGGCGGCACGGTTCACATACGAGGTTCACCCTCCTATGCTCTACATGGCTGAACGGTTCATATACGAGGTTCACTTTCCTATGCTCTACACGGCGGCACGGTTCACATACGAGGTTCACTCTCCTATGCTCTACATGGCTGAACGGTTCATATACGAGGTTCACTTTCCTATGCTCTACTCGGTGGCACGGTTCATATACGAGGTTCACTTTCATATCCTCTACACGGCGGCACGGTTCACATGCGAGGTTCACTTTCATATCCTCTACACGGCGGCACGGTTCACATACGAGGTTCACTCTCCTATGCTCTACATGGCTGAACGGTTCATATACGAGGTTCACTTTCCTATGCTCTACACGGCGGCACGGTTCACATACGAGGTTCACTCTCCTATGCTCTACATGGCTGAACGGTTCATATACGAGGTTCACTTTCCTATGCTCTACTCGGTGGCACGGTTCTTATACGAGGTTCATTTTCCTATGCTCTACAGGGTGGCACGGTTCATATACGAGGTTCACTTTCATATGCTCTACACGGTGGCACGGTTCAACAACGAGGTTCACTCTCCTATGCTCTACTCGGTGGCACGGTTCATATACGAGGTTCACTTTCATATCCTCTACACGGCGGCACTGTTCAACAACGAGATTTACTTTCCTATGCTCTACACGGTGGCAGGGTTCATATACGAGGTTCACTTTCCTATGCTCTATTCGGCGGAACGGTTCATATACGAGGTTCACTTTCCTATGCTCTACAGGGTGGCACGGTTCAACAACGAGGTTCACTTTCCTATGCTCTACACGGTGGCACGGTTCATATACGAGGTTCACTTTCCTATGCTCTACTCGGCGAAACGGTTAATATACGAGGTTCACTTTCCTATGATTCACATGGCGGCACTGTTCATATACTAGGTTCACTCTCCTATGCTCTTCATGGCTGAACGGTTCATATACGAGGTTCACTTTCCTATGCTCTACACGGCGGCACGGTTCACATACGAGGTTCACTCTCCTATGCTCTACATGGCTGAACGGTTCATATACGAGGTTCACTTTCCTATGCTCTACACGGCGGCACGGTTCACATACGAGGTTCACTCTCCTATGCTCTACATGGCTGAACGGTTCATATACGAGGTTCACTTTCCTATGCTCTACTCGGTGGCACGGTTCATATACGAGGTTCACTTTCATATCCTCTACACGGCGGCACGGTTCACATACGAGGTTCACTTTCATATCCTCTACACGGCGGCACGGTTCAACAACGAGATTCACTCTCCTATGCTCTACTCGGTGGCACGGTTCATATACGAGGTTCACTTTCATATCCTCTACACGGCGGCACTGTTCAACAACGAGATTCACTTTCCTATGCTCCACTCGGTGGCACGGTTCGACAACCAGATTCAGTGTCCTCTGCCTTACATGGCGGAATGGTTTGAGAACGAGGTTCACTTTCCTATGCTCTACTCGGTGGCACGGTTCAACAACGAGGTTCACTTTCCTATGCTCTACACGGTGGCACGGTTCATATACGAGGTTCACTTTCCTATGCTCTACACGGCGGCACGGTTCACATACGAGGTTCACCCTCCTATGCTCTACATGGCTGAATGGTTCATATACGAGGTTCACTTTCCTATGCTCTACACGGCGGCACGGTTCACATACGAGGTTCACTCTCCTATGCTCTACATGGCTGAACGGTTCATATACGAGGTTCACTCTCCTATGCTCTACTCGGTGGCACGGTTCATATACGAGGTTCACTTTCATATCCTCTACACGGCGGCACGGTTCACATGCGAGGTTCACTTTCATATCCTCTACACGGCGGAACGGTTCACATACGAGGTTCACTTTCATATCCTCTACTCGGTGGCACGGTTCAACAACGATTTTCACTTTCCTATGCTCTACACGGTGGCACGGTTCATATACGAGGTTCACTTTCCTATGCTCTACTCGGCGGAACGGTTCATATACGAGGTTCACTTTCCTATGCTCGACAGGGTGGCACGGTTCAACAACGAGATTGACTTTCCTATGCTCTACTCGGTGGCACGGTTCACATACGAGGTTCACTTTCATATCCTCTACACGGCGGCACGGTTCAACAACGAGATTCACTTTCCTATTCTCTACTCGGTGGCACGGTTCATATACGAGGTTCACTTTCATATCCTCTACACGGCGGCACGGTTCACATACGAGGTTCACTCTCCTATGCTCTACATGGCTGAACGGTTCATATACGAGGTTCACTTTCCTATGCTCTACACGGCGGCACGGTTCACATACGAGGTTCACCCTCCTATGCTCTACATGGCTGAACGGTTCATATACGAGGTTCACTTTCCTATGCTCTACACGGCGGCACGGTTCACATACGAGGTTCACTCTCCTATGCTCTACATGGCTGAACGGTTCATATACGAGGTTCACTTTCCTATGCTCTACTCGGTGGCACGGTTCATATACGAGGTTCACTTTCATATCCTCTACACGGCGGCACGGTTCACATGCGAGGTTCACTTTCATATCCTCTACACGGCGGCACGGTTCACATACGAGGTTCACTTTCATATCCTCTTCTCGGTGGCACGGTTCAACAACGATTTTCACTTTCCTATGCTCTACACGGTGGCACGGTTCATATACGAGGTTCACTTTCCTATGCTCTACTCGGCGGAACGGTTCATATACGAGGTTCACTTTCCTATGCTCGACAGGGTGGCACGGTTCAACAACGAGATTGACTTTCCTATGCTCTACTCGGTGGCACGGTTCACATACGAGGTTCACTTTCATATCCTCTACACGGCGGCACGGTTCAACAACGAGATTCACTTTCCTATGCTCTACTCGGTGGCACGGTTCATATACGAGGTTCACTTTCATATCCTCTACACGGCGGCACGGTTCACATACGAGGTTCACTTTCATATCCTCTACTCGGTGGCACGGTTCAACAACGAGGTTCACTTTCATATCCTCTACACGGCGGCACGGTTCACATACGAGGTTCACTCTCCTATGCTCTACACGGCGGCACGGTTCACATACGAGGTTCACTCTCCTATGCTCTACATGGCTGAACGGTTCATATACGAGGTTCACTTTCCTATGCTCTACTCGGTGGCACGGTTCATATACGAGGTTCATTTTCCTATGCTCTACAGGGTGGCACGGTTCATATAAGAGGTTCACTTTCCTATGCTCTACACGGTGGCACGGTTCAACAACGAGGTTCACTTTCCTATGCTCTACACGGCGGCAAGGTTCACATACGAGGTTCACTCTCCTATGCTCTACAGGGTGGCACGGTTCAACAACGAGGTTCACTTTCCTATGCTCTACACGGCGGCAAGGTTCACATACGAGGTTTACTCTCCTATGCTCTACAGGGTGGCACGGTTCAACAACGAGGTTCACTTTCCTATGCTTTACACGGTGGCAGGGTTCATATACGAGGTTCACTTTCCTATGCTCTATTCGGCGGAACGGTTCATATACGAGGTTCACTTTCCTATGCTCTACAGGGTGGCACGGTTCATATACGAGGTTCACTTTCCTATGCTCTACACGGTGGCACGGTTCAGATACGAGGTTCACTTTCCTATGCTCTACTCGGCGGAACGGTTAATATACGAGGTTCATTTTCCTATGCTCTACATGGCGGCACTGTTCATATACGAGGTTCACTCTCCTATGCTCTTCATGGCTGAACGGTTCATATACGGGGTTCACTTGCCTATGCTCTACACGGTGGCACGGTTCATATAGGAGGTTCACTTTCCTATGCTCTACTCGGCGGAACGGTTCATATGCGAGGTTCACTTTCCTATGCTCGACAGGGTGGCACGGTTCAACAACGAGATTGACTTTCCTATGCTCTACTCGGTGGCACGGTTCACATACGAGGTTCACTTTCATATCCTCTACACGGCGGCACGGTTCAACAACGAGATTCACTTTCCTATGTTCTACTCGGTGGCACGGTTCATATACGAGGTTCACTTTCATATCCTCTACACGGCGGCACGGTTCACATACGAGGTTCACTTTCATATCCTCTACTCGGTGGCACGGTTCAACAACGAGGTTCACTTTAATATCCTCTACACGGCGGCACGGTTCACATACGAGGTTCACTCTCCTATGCTCTACACGGCGGCACGGTTCACATACGAGGTTCACTCTCCTATGCTCTACATGGCTGAACGGTTCATATACGAGGTTCACTTTCCTATGCTCTACTCGGTGGCACGGTTCATATACGAGGTTCATTTTCCTATGCACTACAGGGTGGCACGGTTCATATAAGAGGTTCACTTTCCTATGCTCTACACGGTGGCACGGTTCAACAACGAGGTTCA
Source organism: Sipunculus nudus (assembly GCA_026874595.1). Classification (NCBI taxonomy): domain Eukaryota; kingdom Metazoa; phylum Annelida; class Sipuncula; order Golfingiida; family Sipunculidae; genus Sipunculus; species Sipunculus nudus. Next base: position 68,119,345 of record CM049319.1, on the reverse strand, counting down.
ATTTCCTATGCTCTACACGGCGGCAAGGTTCACATACGAGGTTCACTCTCCTATGCTCTACAGGGTGGCACGGTTCAACAACGAGGTTCACTTTCCTATGCTCTACACGGTGGCAGGGTTCATATACGAGGTTCACTTTCCTATGCTCTATTCGGCGGAACGGTTCATATACGAGGTTCACTTTCCTATGCTCTACAGGGTGGCACGGTTCAACAACGAGGTTCACTTTCCTATGCTCTACACGGTGGCACGGTTCAGATACGAGGTTCACTTTCCTATGCTCTACTCGGCGGAACGGTTAATATACGAGGTTCACTTTCCTATGCTCTACATGGCGGCACTGTTCATATACGAGGTTCACTTTCCTATGCTCTTCATGGCTGAACGGTTCATATACGAGGTTCACTTTCCTATGCTCTACATGGTGGCACGGTTCACATACGAGGTTCACTCTCCTATGCTCTACATGGCTGAACGGTTCATATACGAGGTTCACTTTCCTATGCTCTACACGGTGGCACGGTTCACATACGAGGTTCACTTTCATATCCTCTACACGGCAGCACGGTTCAACAACGAGATTCACTCTCCTATGCTCTACTCGGTGGCACGGTTCATATACGAGGTTCACTTTCATATCCTCTACACGGCGGCACGGTTCAACAACGAGATTCACTTTCCTATGCTCTACACGGCGGCACGGTTCGACAACCAGATTCACTGTCCTCTGCCTTACATGGCGGAATGGTTTAAGAACGAGGTTCACTTACCTATGCTCTACTCGGTGGCACGGTTCAACAACGAGGTTCACTTTCCTATGCTCTACTCGGTGGCACGGTTCATATACGAGGTTCACTTTCCTATGCTCTACTCGGCGGAACGGTTCATATACGAGGTTCACTTTCCTATGCTCTACAGGGTGGCACGGTTCAACAACGAGGTTCACTTTCCTATGCTCTACACGGCGGCACGGTTCACATACGAGGTTCACTCTGCTATGCTCTACATGGCTGAACGGTTCATATACGAGGTTCACTTTCCTATGCTCTACACGGCGGCACGGTTCACATACGAGGTTCACTCTCCTATGCTCTACATGGCTGAACGGTTCATATACGAGGTTCACTTTCCTATGCTCTACTCGGTGGCACGGTTCTTATACGAGGTTCATTTTCCTATGCTCTACAGGGTGGCACGGTTCATATACGAGGTTCACTTTCATATGCTCTACACGGTGGCACGGTTCAACAACGAGGTTCACTTTCCTATGCTCTACACGGCGGAAAGGTTCACATACGAGGTTCACTTTCCTATGCTCTACAGGGTGGCACGGTTCACATACGAGGTTCACTTTCATATCCTCTACACGGCGGCACGGTTCAACAACGAGATTCACTCTCCTATGCTTTACACGGTGGCAGGGTTCATATACGAGGTTCACTTTCCTATGCTCTATTCGGCGGAACGGTTCATATACGAGGTTCACTTTCCTATGCTCTACAGGGTGGCACGGTTCATATACGAGGTTCACTTTCCTATGCTCTACACGGTGGCACGGTTCAGATACGAGGTTCACTTTCCTATGCTCTACTCGGCGGAACGGTTAATATACGAGGTTCATTTTCCTATGCTCTACATGGCGGCACTGTTCATATACGAGGTTCACTCTCCTATGCTCTTCATGGCTGAACGGTTCATATACGGGGTTCACTTGCCTATGCTCTACACGGTGGCACGGTTCATATAGGAGGTTCACTTTCCTATGCTCTACTCGGCGGAACGGTTCATATACGAGGTTCACTTTCCTATGCTCGACAGGGTGGCACGGTTCAACAACGAGATTGACTTTCCTATGCTCTACTCGGTGGCACGGTTCACATACGAGGTTCACTTTCATATCCTCTACACGGCGGCACGGTTCAACAACGAGATTCACTTTCCTATGTTCTACTCGGTGGCACGGTTCATATACGAGGTTCACTTTCATATCCTCTACACGGCGGCACGGTTCACATACGAGGTTCACTTTCATATCCTCTACTCGGTGGCACGGTTCAACAACGAGGTTCACTTTAATATCCTCTACACGGCGGCACGGTTCACATACGAGGTTCACTCTCCTATGCTCTACACGGCGGCACGGTTCACATACGAGGTTCACTCTCCTATGCTCTACATGGCTGAACGGTTCATATACGAGGTTCACTTTCCTATGCTCTACTCGGTGGCACGGTTCATATACGAGGTTCATTTTCCTATGCACTACAGGGTGGCACGGTTCATATAAGAGGTTCACTTTCCTATGCTCTACACGGTGGCACGGTTCAACAACGAGGTTCAATTTCCTATGCTCTACACGGCGGCAAGGTTCACATACGAGGTTCACTCTCCTATGCTCTACAGGGTGGCACGGTTCAACAACGAGGTTCACTTTCCTATGCTCTACACGGTGGCAGGGTTCATATACGAGGTTCACTTTCCTATGCTCTATTCGGCGGAACGGTTCATATACGAGGTTCACTTTCCTATGCTCTACAGGGTGGCACGGTTCAACAACGAGGTTCACTTTCCTATGCTCTACACGGTGGCACGGTTCAGATACGAGGTTCACTTTCCTATGCTCTACTCGGCGGAACGGTTAATATACGAGGTTCACTTTCCTATGCTCTACATGGCGGCACTGTTCATATACGAGGTTCACTCTCCTATGCTCTTCATGGCTGAACGGTTCATATACGAGGTTCACTTTCCTATGCTCTACATGGTGGCACGGTTCACATACGAGGTTCACTCTCCTATGCTCTACATGGCTGAACGGTTCATATACGAGGTTCACTTTCCTATGCTCTACACGGTGGCACGGTTCACATACGAGGTTCACTTTCATATCCTCTACACGGCGGCACGGTTCAACAACGAGATTCACTCTCCTATGCTCTACTCGGTGGCACGGTTCATATACGAGGTTCACTTTCATATCCTCTACACGGCGGCACGGTTCAACAACGAGATTCACTTTCCTATGCTCTACACGGCGGCACGGTTCGACAACCAGATTCACTGTCCTCTGCCTTACATGGCGGAATGGTTTAAGAACGAGGTTCACTTACCTATGCTCTACTCGGTGGCACGGTTCAACAACGAGGTTCACTTTCCTATGCTCTACTCGGTGGCACGGTTCATATACGAGGTTCACTTTCCTATGCTCTACTCGGCGGAACGGTTCATATACGAGGTTCACTTTCCTATGCTCTACAGGGTGGCACGGTTCAACAACGAGGTTCACTTTCCTATGCTCTACACGGCGGCACGGTTCACATACGAGGTTCACTCTGCTATGCTCTACATGGCTGAACGGTTCATATACGAGGTTCACTTTCCTATGCTCTACACGGCGGCACGGTTCACATACGAGGTTCACTCTCCTATGCTCTACATGGCTGAACGGTTCATATACGAGGTTCACTTTCCTATGCTCTACTCGGTGGCACGGTTCTTATACGAGGTTCATTTTCCTATGCTCTACAGGGTGGCACGGTTCATATACGAGGTTCACTTTCATATGCTCTACACGGTGGCACGGTTCAACAACGAGGTTCACTTTCCTATGCTCTACACGGCGGAAAGGTTCACATACGAGGTTCACTTTCCTATGCTCTACAGGGTGGCACGGTTCAACAACGAGGTTCACTTTCCTATGCTCTACACGGTGGCACGGTTCATATACGAGGTTCACTTTCCTATGCTCTATTCGGCGGAACGGTTCATATACGAGGTTCACTTTCCTATGCTCTACAGGGTGGCACGGTTCAACAACGAGGTTCACTTTCCTATGCTCTACACGGTGGCACGGTTCATATACGAGGTTCACTTTCCTATGCTCTACTCGGCGGAACGGTTAATATACGAGGTTCATTTTCCTATGCTCTACATGGCGGCACGGTTCATATACGAAGTTCACTCTCCTATGCTCTTCATGGCTGAACGGTTCATATACGAGGTTCACTTTCCTATGCTCTACACGGCGGCACGGTTCACATACGAGGTTCACTCTCCTATGCTCTACATGGCTGAACGGTTCATATACGAGGTTCACTTTCCTATGCTCTACAGGGCGGCACGGTTCACATACGAGGTTCACTCTCCTATGCTCTACATGGCTGAACGGTTCATATACGAGGTTCACTTTCCTATGCTCTACTCGGTGGCACGGTTCATATACGAGGTTCACTTTCATATCCTCTACACGGCGGCACGGTTCACATACGAGGTTCACTTTCATATCCTCTACACGGCGGCACGGTTCAACAACGAGATTCACTCTCCTATGCTCTACTCGGTGGCACGGTTCATATACGAGGAATTTCATATCCTCTACACGGCGGCACGGTTCAACAACGAGATTCACTTTCCTATGCTCCACTCGGTGGCACGGTTCGACAACCAGAATCAGTGTCCTTTGCCTTACATGGCGGAATGGTTTGAGAACGAGGTTCACTTTCCTATGCTCTACTCGGTGGCACGGTTCAACAACGAGGTTCACTTTCCTATGCTCTACACGGTGGCACGGTTCATATACGAGGTTCACTTTCCTATGCTCTACTCGGCGGAACGGTTCATATACGAGGTTCACTTTCCTATGCTCTACAGGGTGGCACGGTTCATATACGAGGTTCACTTTCCTATGCTCTACAGGGTGGCACGGTTCATATACGAGGTTCACTTTCCTATGCTCTACACGGTGGCACGGTTCATATACGAGGTTCACTTTCCTATGCTCTACTCGGCGGAACGGTTCATATACGAGGTTCACTTTCCTAATCTCTACATGGCGGCACGGTTCATATACGAGGTTCACTCTCCTATGCTCTACATTGGTGAACGGTTCATATACGAGGTTCACTTTCCTATGCTCTACACGGCGGAAAGGTTCACATACGAGGTTCACTTTCCTATGCTCTACAGGGTGGCACGGTTCAACAACGAGGTTCACTTTCCTATGCTCTACACGGTGGCACGGTTCATATACGAGGTTCACTTTCCTATGCTCTATTCGGCGGAACGGTTCATATACGAGGTTCACTTTCCTATGCTCTACAGGGTGGCACGGTTCAACAACGAGGTTCACTTTCCTATGCTCTACACGGTGGCACGGTTCATATACGAGGTTCACTTTCCTATGCTCTACTCGGCGGAACGGTTAATATACGAGGTTCACTTTCCTATGCTCTACATGGCGGCACGGTTCATATACGAGGTTCACTCTCCTATGCTCTTCATGGCTGAACGGTTCATATACGAGGTTCACTTTCCTATGCTCTACACGGCGGCACGGTTCACATACGAGGTTCACTCTCCTATGCTCTACATGGCTGAACGGTTCACATACGAGGTTCACTCTCCTATGCTCTACATGGCTGAACGGTTCATATACGAGGTTCACTTTCCTATGCTCTACTCGGTGGCACGGTTCATATACGAGGTTCACTTTCATATCCTCTACACGGCGGCACGGTTCACATACGAGGTTCACTTTCATATCCTCTACACGGCGGCACGGTTCAACAACGAGATTCACTCTCCTATGCTCTACTCGGTGGCACGGTTCATATACGAGGTTCACTTTCATATCCTCTACACGGCGGCACGGTTCAACAACGAGATTCACTTTCCTATGCTCCACTCGGTGGCACGGTTCGACAACCAGAATCAGTGTCCTTTGCCTTACATGGCGGAATGGTTTGAGAACGAGGTTCACTTTCCTATGCTCTACTCGGTGGCACGGTTCAACAACGAGGTTCACTTTCCTATGCTCTACACGGTGGCACGGTTCATATACGAGGTTCACTTTCCTATGCTCTACTCGGCGGAACGGTTCATATACGAGGTTCACTTTCCTATGCTCTACAGGGTGGCACGGTTCATATACGAGGTTCACTTTCCTATGCTCTACATGGCTGAACGGTTCATATATGAGGTTCACTTTCCTATGCTCTACAGGGCAGCACGGTTCACATACGAGGTTCACTCTCCTATGCTCTACATGGCTGAACGGTTCATATACGAGGTTCACTTTCCTATGCTCTACTCGGTGGCACGGTTCATATACGAGTCACTTTCATATCCTCTACACGGCGGCACGGTTCATATACGAGGTTCACTTTCATATCCTCTACACGGCGGCACGGTTCAACAACGAGATTCACTTTCCTATGCTCTACTCGGTGGCACGGTTCATATACGAGGTTCACTTTCCTATGCTCTACTCGGTGGCACGGTTCATATACGAGGTTCACTTTCCTATGCTCTACACGGCGGCACGGTTCATATACGAGGTTCACTTTCCTATGCTCTACTCGGTGGCACGGTTCATATACGAGGTTCACTTTCCTATGCTCTACTCGGCGGAACGGTTCATATACGAGGTTCACTTTCCTAATCTCTACATGGCGGCACGGTTCATATACAAGGTTCACTCTCCTATGCTCTACATGGCTGAACGGTTCATATACGAGGTTCACTTTCCTATGCTCTACACGGCGGCACGGTTCACATACGAGGTTCACTCTCCTATGCTCTACATGGCTGAACGGTTCATATACGAGGTTCACTTTCCTATGCTCTACACGGCGGCACGGTTCACATACGAGGTTCACTCTCCTATGCTCTACATGGCTGAACGGTTCATATACGAGGTTCACTTTCCTATGCTCTACTCGGTGGCACGGTTCTTATACGAGGTTCATTTTCCTATGCTCTACAGGGTGGCACGGTTCATATACGAGGTTCACTTTCATATGCTCTACACGGTGGCACGGTTCAACAACGAGGTTCACTTTCCTATGCTCTACACGGCGGCAAGGTTCACATACGAGGTTCACTCTCCTATGCTCTACAGGGTGGCACGGTTCAACAACGAGGTTCACTTTCCTATGCTCTACACGGTGGCAGGGTTCATATACGAGGTTCACTTTCCTATGCTCTATTCGGCGGAACGGTTCATATACGAGGTTCACTTTCCTATGCTCTACAGGGTGGCACGGTTCAACAACGAGGTTCACTTTCCTATGCTCTACACGGTGGCACGGTTCATATACGAGGTTCACTTTCCTATGCTCTACTCGGCGGAACGGTTAATATACGAGGTTCACTTTCCTATGATTCACATGGCGGCACTGTTCATATACGAGGTTCACTCTCCTATGCTCTTCATGGCTGAACGGTTCATATACGAGGTTCACTTTCCTATGCTCTACACGGCGGCACGGTTCACATACGAGGTTCACTCTCCTATGCTCTACATGGCTGAACGGTTCATATACGAGGTTCACTTTCCTATGCTCTACACGGCGGCACGGTTCACATACGAGGTTCACTCTCCTATGCTCTACATGGCTGAACGGTTCATATACGAGGTTCACTTTCCTATGCTCTACTCGGTGGCACGGTTCATATACGAGGTTCACTTTCATATCCTCTACACGGCGGCACGGTTCACATACGAGGTTCACTTTCATATCCTCTACACGGCGGCACGGTTCAACAACGAGATTCACTCTCCTATGCTCTACTCGGTGGCACGGTTCATATACGAGGTTCACTTTCATATCCTCTACACGGCGGCACGGTTCAACAACGAGATTCACTTTCCTATGCTCCACTCGGTGGCACGGTTCGACAACCAGAATCAGTGTCCTTTGCCTTACATGGCGGAATGGTTTGAGAACGAGGTTCACTTTCCTATGCTCTACTCGGTGGCACGGTTCAACAACGAGGTTCACTTTCCTATGCTCTACACGGTGGCACGGTTCATATACGAGGTTCACTTTCCTATGCTCTACTCGGCGGAACGGTTCATATACGAGGTTCACTTTCCTATGCTCTACAGGGTGGCACGGTTCATATACGAGGTTCACTTTCCTATGCTCTACAGGGTGGCACGGTTCATATACGAGGTTCACTTTCCTATGCTCTACACGGTGGCACGGTTCATATACGAGGTTCACTTTCCTATGCTCTACTCGGCGGAACGGTTCATATACGAGGTTCACTTTCCTAATCTCTACATGGCGGCCCGGTTCATATACGAGGTTCCCTCTCCTATGCTCTACATTGGTGAACGGTTCATATACGAGGTTCACTTTCCTATGCTCTACACGGCGGCACGGTTCACATACGAGGTTCACTCTCCTATGCTCTACATGGCTGAACGGTTCATATACGAGGTTCACTTTCCTATGCTCTACTCGGTGGCACGGTTCATATACGAGGTTCACTTTCATATCCTCTACACGGCGGCACGGTTCACATACGAGGTTCACTTTCATATCCTCTACACGGCGGCACGGTTCAACAACGAGATTCACTCTCCTATGCTCTACTCGGTGGCACGGTTCATATACGAGGTTCACTTTCATATCCTCTACACGGCGGCACTGTTCAACAACGAGATTCACTTTCCTATGCTCCACTCGGTGGCACGGTTCGACAACCAGATTCAGTGTCCTCTGCCTTACATGGCGGAATGGTTTGAGAACGAGGTTCACTTTCCTATGCTCTACTCGGTGGCACGGTTCAACAACGAGGTTCACTTTCCTATGCTCTACACGGTGGCACGGTTCATATACGAGGTTCACTTTCCTATGCTCTACTCGGCGGAACGGTTCATATACGAGGTTCACTTTCCTATGCTCTACAGGCTGGCACGGTTCATATACGAGGTTCACTTTCCTATGCTCTACAGGGTGGCACGGTTCATATACGAGGTTCACTTTCCTATGCTCTACACGGTGGCACGGTTCATATACGAGGTTCACTTTCCTATGCTCTACTCGGCGGAACGGTTCATATACGAGGTTAACTTTCCTATGCTCTACAGGGTGGCACGGTTCAACAACGAGGTTCACTCTCCCATGCTCTACACGGCGGCACGGTTTACATACGAGGTTCACTCTCCCATGCTCTACACGGCGGCACGGTTCACATACGAGGTTCACTCTCCTATGCTCTACATGGCTGAACGGTTCATATACGAGGTTCACTTTCCTATGCTCTACACGGCGGCACGGTTCACATACGAGGTTCACCCTCCTATGCTCTACATGGCTGAACGGTTCATATACGAGGTTCACTTTCCTATGCTCTACACGGCGGCACGGTTCACATACGAGGTTCACTCTCCTATGCTCTACATGGCTGAACGGTTCATATACGAGGTTCACTTTCCTATGCTCTACTCGGTGGCACGGTTAATATACGAGGTTCACTTTCATATCCTCTACACGGCGGCACGGTTCACATGCGAGGTTCACTTTCATATCCTCTACACGGCGGCACGGTTCACATACGAGGTTCACTTTCATATCCTCTACTCGGTGGCACGGTTCAACAACGATTTTCACTTTCCTATGCTCTACACGGTGGCACGGTTCATACACGAGGTTCACTTTCCTATGCTCTACTCGGCGGAACGGTTCATATACGAGGTTCACTTTCCTATGCTCGACAGGGTGGCACGGTTCAACAACGAGATTGACTTTCCTATGCTCTACACGGCGGCACGGTTCAACAACGAGATTCACTTTCATATCCTCTACACGGCGGCACGGTTCAACAACGAGATTCACTCTCCTATGCTCTACTCGGTGGCACGCTTCATATACGAGGTTCACTTTCATATCCTCTACACGGCGGCACGGTTCAACAACGAGATTCACTTTCCCATGCTCCACTCGGTGGCACAGTTCGACAACCAGATTCAGTGTCCTCTGCCTTACATGGCGGAATGGTTTGAGAACGAGGTTCACTTTCCTATGCTCTACTCGGTGGCACGGTTCAACAACGAGGTTCACTTTCCTATGCTCTACACGGTGGCACGGTTCATATACGAGGTTCACTTTCCTATGCTCTACCCGGCGGAACGGTTCATATACGAGGTTCACTCTCCTATGCTCTACATGGCTGAACGGTTCATATACGAGGTTCACTTTCCTATGCTCTACACGGCGGCACGGTTCACATACGAGGTTCACTCTCCTATGCTCTACATGGCTGAACGGTTCATATACGAGGTTCACTTTCCTATGCTCTACTCGGTGGCACGGTTCTTATACGAGGTTCATTTTCCTATGCTCTACAGGGTGGCACGGTTCAAATACGAGGTTCACTTTCATATGCTCTACACGGTGGCACGGTTCAACAACGAGGTTCACTTTCCTATGCTCTACAGGGTGGCACGGTTCAACAACGAGGTTCACTTTCCTATGCTCTACACGGTGGCAGGGTTCATATACGAGGTTCACTTTCCTATGCTCTATTCGGCGGAACGGTTCATATACGAGGTTCACTTTCCTATGCTCTACAGGGTGGCACGGTTCAACAACGAGGTTCACTTTCCTATGCTCTACACGGTGGCACGGTTCATATACGAGGTTCACTTTCCTATGCTCTACTCGGCGAAACGGTTAATATACGAGGTTCACTTTCCTATGATTCACATGGCGGCACTGTTCATATACGAGGTTCACTTTCCTGTGCTCTTCATGGCTGAACGGTTCATATACGAGGTTCACTTTCCTATGCTCTACACGGCGGCACGGTTCACATACGAGGTTCACTCTCCTATGCTCAACATGGCTGAACGGTTCATATACGAGGTTCACTTTCCTATGCTCTACAGGGCGGCACGGTTCACATACGAGGTTCACTCTCCTATGCTCTACATGGCTGAACGGTTCATATACGAGGTTCACTTTCCTATGCTCTACTCGGTGGCACGGTTCATATACGAGGTTCACTTTCATATCCTCTACACGGCGGCACGGTTCACATACGAGGTTCACTTTCATATCCTCTACACGGCGGCACGGTTCAACAACGAGATTCACTCTCCTATGCTCTACTCGGTGGCACGGTTCATATACGAGGTTCACTTTCATATCCTCTACACGGCGGCACTGTTCAACAACGAGATTCACTTTCCTATGCTCCACTCGGTGGCACGGTTCGACAACCAGATTCAGTGTCCTCTGCCTTACATGGCGGAATGGTTTGAGAACGAGGTTCACTTTCCTATGCTCTACTCGGTGGCACGGTTCAACAACGAGGTTCACTTTCCTATGCTCTACACGGTGGCACGGTTCATATACGAGGTTCACTTTCCTATGCTCTACTCGGCGGAACGGTTCATATACGAGGTTCACTTTCCTATGCTCTACAGGGTGGCACGGTTCATATACGAGGTTCACTTTCCTATGCTCTACAGGGTGGCACGGTTCATATACGAGGTTCACTTTCCTATGCTCTACACGGTGGCACGGTTCATATACGAGGTTCACTTTCCTATGCTCTACACGGTGGCACGGTTCATATACGAGGTTCACTTTCCTTTGCTCTACACGGTAGCACGGTTCAAAAACGAGGTTCACTTTCCTATGCTCTACACGGCGGCACGGTTCACATACGAGGTTCACCCTCCTATGCTCTACATGGCTGAACGGTTCATATACGAGGTTCACTTTCCTATGCTCTACACGGCGGCACGGTTCACATACGAGGTTCACTCTCCTATGCTCTACATGGCTGAACGGTTCATATACGAGGTTCACTTTCCTATGCTCTACTCGGTGGCACGGTTCATATACGAGGTTCACTTTCATATCCTCTACACGGCGGCACGGTTCAACAACGAGATTCACTTTCCTATGCTCTACTCGGTGGCACGGTTCATATACGAGGTTCACTTTCCTATGCTCTACTCGGTGGCACGGTTCATATACGAGGTTCACTTTCCTATGCTCTACACGGCGGCACGGTTCATATACGAGGTTCACTTTCCTATGCTCTACTCGGTGGCACGGTTCATATACGAGGTTCACTTTCCTTTGCTCTACACGGTGGCACGGTTCAAAAACGAGGTTCAATTTCCTATGCTCTACACGGTGGCACGGTTCATATACGAGGTTCACTTTCCTATGCTCTACTCGGCGGAACGGTTCATATACGAGGTTAACTTTCCTATGCTCTACAGGGTGGCACGGTTCAACAACGAGGTTCACTCTCCCATGCTCTACACGGCGGCACGGTTTACATACGAGGTTCACTCTCCCATGCTCTACACGGCGGCACGGTTCACATACGAGGTTCACTCTCCTATGCTCTACATGGCTGAACGGTTCATATACGAGGTTCACTTTCCTATGCTCTACACGGCGGCACGGTTCACATACGAGGTTCACCCTCCTATGCTCTACATGGCTGAACGGTTCATATACGAGGTTCACTTTCCTATGCTCTACACGGCGGCACGGTTCACATACGAGGTTCACTCTCCTATGCTCTACATGGCTGAACGGTTCATATACGAGGTTCACTTTCCTATGCTCTACTCGGTGGCACGGTTCATATACGAGGTTCACTTTCATATCCTCTACACGGCGGCACGGTTCACATGCGAGGTTCACTTTCATATCCTCTACACGGCGGCACGGTTCACATACGAGGTTCACTTTCATATCCTCTACTCGGTGGCACGGTTCAACAACGATTTTCACTTTCCTATGCTCTACACGGTGGCACGGTTCATATACGAGGTTCACTTTCCTATGCTCTACTCGGCGGAACGGTTCATATACGAGGTTCACTTTCCTATGCTCGACAGGGTGGCACGGTTCAACAACGAGATTGACTTTCCTATGCTCTACACGGCGGCACGGTTCAACAACGAGATTCACTTTCATATCCTCTACACGGCGGCACGGTTCAACAACGAGATTCACTCTCCTATGCTCTACTCGGTGGCATGCTTCATATACGAGGTTCACTTTCATATCCTCTACACGGCGGCACGGTTCAACAACGAGATTCACTTTCCCATGCTCCACTCGGTGGCACAGTTCGACAACCAGATTCAGTGTCCTCTGCCTTACATGGCGGAATGGTTTGAGAACGAGGTTCACTTTCCTATGCTCTACTCGGTGGCACGGTTCAACAACGAGGTTCACTTTCCTATGCTCTACACGGTGGCACGGTTCATATACGAGGTTCACTTTCCTATGCTCTACCCGGCGGAACGGTTCATATACGAGGTTCACTCTCCTATGCTCTACATGGCTGAACGGTTCATATACGAGGTTCACTTTCCTATGCTCTACACGGCGGCACGGTTCACATACGAGGTTCACTCTCCTATGCTCTACATGGCTGAACGGTTCATATACGAGGTTCACTTTCCTATGCTCTACTCGGTGGCACGGTTCTTATACGAGGTTCATTTTCCTATGCTCTACAGGGTGGCACGGTTCATATACGAGGTTCACTTTCATATGCTCTACACGGTGGCACGGTTCAACAACGAGGTTCACTTTCCTATGCTCTACAGGGTGGCACGGTTCAACAACGAGGTTCACTTTCCTATGCTCTACACGGTGGCAGGGTTCATATACGAGGTTCACTTTCCTATGCTCTATTCGGCGGAACGGTTCATATACGAGGTTCACTTTCCTATGCTCTACAGGGTGGCACGGTTCAACAACGAGGTTCACTTTCCTATGCTCTACACGGTGGCACGGTTCATATACGAGATTTTCCTATGCTCTACTCGGCGAAACGGTTAATATACGAGGTTCACTTTCCTATGATTCACATGGCGGCACTGTTCATATACGAGGTTCACTTTCCTATGCTCTTCATGGCTGAACGGTTCATATACGAGGTTCACTTTCCTAAGCTCTACACGGCGGCACGGTTCACATACGAGGTTCACTCTCCTATGCTCAACATGGCTGAACGGTTCATATACGAGGTTCACTTTCCTATGCTCTACAGGGCGGCACGGTTCACATACGAGGTTCACTCTCCTATGCTCTACATGGCTGAACGGTTCATATACGAGGTTCACTTTCCTATGCTCTACTCGGTGGCACGGTTCATATACGAGGTTCACTTTCATATCCTCTACACGGCGGCACGGTTCACATACGAGGTTCACTTTCATATCCTCTACACGGCGGCACGGTTCAACAACGAGATTCACTCTCCTATGCTCTACTCGGTGGCACGGTTCATATACGAGGTTCACTTTCATATCCTCTACACGGCGGCACTGTTCAACAACGAGATTCACTTTCCTATGCTCCACTCGGTGGCACGGTTCGACAACCAGATTCAGTGTCCTCTCCCTTACATGGCGGAATGGTTTGAGAACGAGGTTCACTTTCCTATGCTCTACTCGGTGGCACGGTTCAACAACGAGGTTCACTTTCCTATGCTCTACACGGTGGCACGGTTCATATACGAGGTTCACTTTCCTATGCTCTACTCGGCGGAACGGTTCATATACGAGGTTCACTTTCCTATGCTCTACAGGGTGGCACGGTTCATATACGAGGTTCACTTTCCTATGCTCTACAGGGTGGCACGGTTCATATACGAGGTTCACTTTCCTATGCTCTACACGGTGGCACGGTTCATATACGAGGTTCACTTTCCTATGCTCTACACGGTGGCACGGTTCATATACGAGGTTCACTTTCCTTTGCTCTACACGGTGGCACGGTTCAAAAACGAGGTTCACTTTCCTATGCTCTACACGGCGGCACGGTTCACATACGAGGTTCACCCTCCTATGCTCTACATGGCTGAACGGTTCATATACGAGGTTCACTTTCCTATGCTCTACACGGCGGCACGGTTCACATACGAGGTTCACTCTCCTATGCTCTACATGGCTGAACGGTTCATATACGAGGTTCACTTTCCTATGCTCTACTCGGTGGCACGGTTCATATACGAGGTTCACTTTCATATCCTCTACACGGCGGCACGGTTCACATGCGAGGTTCACTTTCATATCCTCTACACGGCGGCACGGTTCAAATACGAGGTTCACTTTCATATCCTCTACTCGGTGGCACGGTTCAACAACGATTTTCACTTTTCTATGCTCTACACGGTGGCACGGTTCATATACGAGGTTCACTTTCCTATGCTCTACTCGGCGGAACGGTTCATATACGAGGTTCACTTTCCTATGCTCGACAGGGTGGCACGGTTCAACAACGAGATTGACTTTCCTATGCTCTACTCGGTGGCACGGTTCACATACGAGGTTCACTTTCATATCCTCTACACGGCGGCACGGTTCAACAACGAGATTCACTTTCCTATGCTCTACTCGGTGGCACGGTTCATATACGAGGTTCACTTTCATATCCTCTACACGGCGGCACGGTTCACATACGAGGTTCACTTTCATATCCTCTACTCGGTGGCACGGTTCAACAACGAGGTTCACTTTCATATCCTCTACACGGCGGCACGGTTCACATACGAGGTTCACTCTCCTATGCTCTACACGGCGGCACGGTTCACATACGAGGTTCACTCTCCTATGCTCTACATGGCTGAACGGTTCATATACGAGGTTCACTTTCCTATGCTCTACTCGGTGGCACGGTTCATATACGAGGTTCATTTTCCTATGCTCTACAGGGTGGCACGGTTCATATAAGAGGTTCACTTTCCTATGCTCTACACGGTGGCACGGTTCAACAATGAGGTTCACTTTCCTATGCTCTACACGGCGGCAAGGTTCACATACGAGGTTCACTCTCCTATGCTCTACAGGGTGGCACGGTTCAACAACGAGGTTCACTTTCCTATGTTCTACACGGCGGCAAGGTTCACATACGAGGTTTACTCTCCTATGCTCTACAGGGTGGCACGGTTCAACAACGAGGTTCACTTTCCTATGCTTTACACGGTGGCAGGGTTCATATACGAGGTTCACTTTCCTATGCTCTATTCGGCGGAACGGTTCATATACGAGGTTCACTTTCCTATGCTCTACAGGGTGGCACGGTTCATATACGAGGTTCACTTTCCTATGCTCTACACGGTGGCACGGTTCAGATACGAGGTTCACTTTCCTATGCTCTAATCGGCGGAACGGTTAATATACGAGGTTCACTTTCCTATGCTCTACATGGCGGCACTGTTCATATACGAGGTTCACTCTCCTATGCTCTTCATGGCTGAACGGTTCATATACGAGGTTCACTTTCCTATGCTCTACACGGCGGCACGGTTCACATACGAGGTTCACTCTCCTATGCTCTACATGGCTGAACGGTTCATATACGAGGTTCACTTTCCTATGCTCTACACGGTGGCACGGTTCATATACGAGGTTCACTTTCCTATGCTCTACTCGGCGGAACGGTTCATATACGAGGTTCACTTTCCTATGCTCGACAGGGTGGCACGGTTCAACAACGAGATTGACTTTCCTATGCTCTAATCGTTGGCACGGTTCACATACGAGGTTCACTTTCATATCCTCTACACGGCGGCACGGTTCAACAACGAGATTCACTTTCCTATGCTCTACTCGGTGGCACGGTTCATATACGAGGTTCACTTTCATATCCTCTACACGGCGGCACGGTTCACATACGAGGTTCACTTTCATATCCTCTACTCGGTGGCACGGTTCAACAACGAGGTTCACTTTCATATCCTCTACACGGCGGCACGGTTCACATACGAGGTTCACTCTCCTATGCTCTACACGGCGGCACGGTTCACATACGAGGTTCACTCTCCTATGCTCTACATGGCTGAACGGTTCATATACGAGGTTCACTTTCCTATGCTCTACTCGGTGGCACGGTTCATATACGAGGTTCATTTTCCTATGCACTACAGGGTGGCACGGTTCATATAAGAGGTTCACTTTCCTATGCTCTACACGGTGGCACGGTTCAACAACGAGGTTCACTTTCCTATGCTCTACACGGCGGCAAGGTTCACATACGAGGTTCACTCTCCTATGCTCTACAGGGTGGCACGGTTCAACAACGAGGTTCACTTTCCTATGCTCTACACGGTGGCAGGGTTCATATACGAGGTTCACTTTCCTATGCTCTATTCGGCGGAACGGTTCATATACGAGGTTCACTTTCCTATGCTCTACAGGGTGGCACGGTTCAACAACGAGGTTCACTTTCCTATGCTCTACACGGTGGCACGGTTCAGATACGAGGTTCACTTTCCTATGCTCTACTCGGCGGAACGGTTAATATACGAGGTTCACTTTCCTATGCTCTACATGGCGGCACTGTTCATATACGAGGTTCACTCTCCTATGCTCTTCATGGCTGAACGGTTCATATACGAGGTTCACTTTCCTATGCTCTACACGGTGGCACGGTTCACATACGAGGTTCACTCTCCTATGCTCTACATGGCTGAACGGTTCATATACGAGGTTCACTTTCCTATGCTCTACACGGCGGCACGGTTCACATACGAGGTTCACTCTCCTATGCTCTACATGGCTGAACGGTTCATATACGAGGTTCACTTTCCTATGCTCTACTCGGTGGCACGGTTCTTATACGAGGTTCATTTTCCTATGTTCTACAGGGTGGCACGGTTCATATACGAGGTTCACTTTCATATGCTCTACACGGTGGCACGGTTCAACAACGAGGTTCACTTTCCTATGCTCTACACGGCGGCAAGGTTCACATACGAGGTTCACTCTCCTATGCTCTACAGGGTGGCACGGTTCAACAACGAGGTTCACTTTCCTATGCTCTACACGGTGGCAGGGTTCATATACGAGGTTCACTTTCCTATGCTCTATTCGGCGGAACGGTTCATATACGAGGTTCACTTTCCTATGCTCTACAGGGTGGCACGGTTCAACAACGAGGTTCACTTTCCTATGCTCTACACGGTGGCACGGTTCATATACGAGGTTCACTTTCCTATGCTCTACTCGGCGAAACGGTTAATATACGAGGTTCACTTTCCTATGATTCACATGGCGGCACTGTTCATATACGAGGTTCACTCTCCTATGCTCTTCATGGCTGAACGGTTCATATACGAGGTTCACTTTCCTATGCTCTACACGGCGGCACGGTTCACATACGAGGTTCACTCTCCTATGCTCTACATGGCTGAACGGTTCATATACGAGGTTCACTTTCCTATGCTCTACACGGCGGCACGGTTCACATACGAGGTTCACTCTCCTATGCTCTACATGGCTGAACGGTTCATATACGAGGTTCACTTTCCTATGCTCTACTCGGTGGCACGGTTCATATACGAGGTTCACTTTCATATCCTCTACACGGCGGCACGGTTCACATACGAGGTTCACTTTCATATCCTCTACACGGCGGCACGGTTCAACAACGAGATTCACTCTCCTATGCTCTACTCGGTGGCACGGTTCATATACGAGGTTCACTTTCATATCCTCTACACGGCGGCACTGTTCAACAACGAGATTCACTTTCCTATGCTCCACTCGGTGGCACGGTTCGACAACCAGATTCAGTGTCCTCTGCCTTACATGGCGGAATGGTTTGAGAACGAGGTTCACTTTCCTATGCTCTACTCGGTGGCACGGTTCAACAACGAGGTTCACTTTCCTATGCTCTACACGGTGGCACGGTTCATATACGAGGTTCACTTTCCTATGCTCTACTCGGCGGAACGGTTCATATACGAGGTTCACTTTCCTATGCTCTACAGGGTGGCACGGTTCATATACGAGGTTCACTTTCCTATGCTCTACAGGGTGGCACGGTTCATATACGAGGTTCACTTTCCTATGCTCTACACGGTGGCACGGTTCATATACGAGGTTCACTTTCCTATGCTCTACACGGTGTCACGGTTCATATACGAGGTTCACTTTCCTTTGCTCTACACGGTGGCACGGTTCAAAAACGAGGTTCAATTTCCTATGCTCTACACGGTGGCACGGTTCATATACGAGGTTCACTTTCCTATGCTCTACTCGGCGGAACGGTTCATATATGAGGTTCACTTTCCTATGCTCTACAGGGTGGAACGGTTCAACAACGAGGTTCACTCTCCCATGCTCTACACGGCGGCACGGTTTACATACGAGGTTCACTCTCCCATGCTCTACACGGCGGCACGGTTCACATACGAGGTTCACTCTCCTATGCTCTACATGGCTGAACGGTTCATATACGAGGTTCACTTTCCTATGCTCTACACGGCGGCACGGTTCACATACGAGGTTCACCCTCCTATGCTCTACATGGCTGAACGGTTCATATACGAGGTTCACTTTCCTATGCTCTACACGGCGGCACGGTTCACATACGAGGTTCACTCTCCTATGCTCTACATGGCTGAACGGTTCATATACGAGGTTCACTTTCCTATGCTCTACTCGGTGGCACGGTTCATATACGAGGTTCACTTTCATATCCTCTACACGGCGGTCCGGTTCACATGCGAGGTTCACTTTCATATCCTCTACACGGCGGCACGGTTCAAATACGAGGTTCACTTTCATATCCTCTACTCGGTGGCACGGTTCAACAACGATTTTCACTTTCCTATGCTCTACACGGTGGCACGGTTCATATACGAGGTTCACTTTCCTATGCTCTACTCGGCGGAACGGTTCATATACGAGGTTCACTTTCCTATGCTCGACAGGGTGGCACGGTTCAACAACGAGATTGACTTTCCTATGCTCTACTCGGTGGCACGGTTCACATACGAGGTTCACTTTCATATCCTCTACACGGCGGCACGGTTCAACAACGAGATTCACTTTCCTATGCTCTACTCGGTGGCACGGTTCATATACGAGGTTCACTTTCATATCCTCTACACGGCGGCACGGTTCACATACGAGGTTCACTTTCATATCCTCTACTCGGTGGCACGGTTCAACAACGAGGTTCACTTTCATATCCTCTACACGGCGGCACGGTTCACATACGAGGTTCACTCTCCTATGCTCTACACGGCGGCACGGTTCACATACGAGGTTCACTCTCCTATGCTCTACATGGCTGAACGGTTCATATACGAGGTTCACTTTCCTATGCTCTACTCGGTGGCACGGTTCATATACGAGGTTCATTTTCCTATGCTCTACAGGGTGGCACGGTTCATATAAGAGGTTCACTTTCCTATGCTCTACACGGTGGCACGGTTCAACAATGAGGTTCACTTTCCTATGCTCTACACGGCGGCAAGGTTCACATACGAGGTTCACTCTCCTATGCTCTACAGGGTGGCACGGTTCAACAACGAGGTTCACTTTCCTATGCTCTACACGGCGGCAAGGTTCACATACGAGGTTTACTCTCCTATGCTCTACAGGGTGGCACGGTTCAACAACGAGGTTCACTTTCCTATGCTTTACACGGTGGCAGGGTTCATATACGAGGTTAACTTTCCTATGCTCTATTCGGCGGAACGGTTCATATACGAGGTTCACTTTCCTATGCTCTACAGGGTGGCACGGTTCATATACGAGGTTCACTTTCCTATGCTCTACACGGTGGCACGGTTCAGATACGAGGTTCACTTTCCTATGCTCTACTCGGCGGAACGGTTAATATACGAGGTTCACTTTCCTATGCTCTACATGGCGGCACTGTTCATATACGAGGTTCACTCTCCTATGCTCTTCATGGCTGAACGGTTCATATACGAGGTTCACTTTCCTATGCTCTACACGGCGGCACGGTTCACATACGAGGTTCACTCTCCTATGCTCTACATGGCTGAACGGTTCATATACGAGGTTCACTTTCCTATGCTCTACACGGTGGCACGGTTCATATACGAGGTTCACTTTCCTATGCTCTACTCGGCGGAACGGTTCATATACGAGGTTCACTTTCCTATGCTCGACAGGGTGGCACGGTTCAACAACGAGATTGACTTTCCTATGCTCTACTCGTTGGCACGGTTCACATACGAGGTTCACTTTCATATCCTCTACACGGCGGCACGGTTCAACAACGAGATTCACTTTCCTATGCTCTACTCGGTGGCACGGTTCATATACGAGGTTCACTTTCATATCCTCTACACGGCGGCACGGTTCACATACGAGGTTCACTTTCATATCCTCTACTCGGTGGCACGGTTCAACAACGAGGTTCACTTTCATATCCTCTACACGGCGGCACGGTTCACATACGAGGTTCACTCTCCTATGCTCTACACGGCGGCACGGTTCACATACGAGGTTCACTCTCCTATGCTCTACATGGCTGAACGGTTCATATACGAGGTTCACTTTCCTATGCTCTACTCGGTGGCACGGTTCATATACGAGGTTCATTTTCCTATGCACTACAGGGTGGCACGGTTCATATAAGAGGTTCACTTTCCTATGCTCTACACGGTGGCACGGTTCAACAACGAGGTTCACTTTCCTATGCTCTACACGGCGGCAAGGTTCACATACGAGGTTCACTCTCCTATGCTCTACAGGGTGGCACGGTTCAACAACGAGGTTCACTTTCCTATGCTCTACACGGTGGCAGGGTTCATATACGAGGTTCACTTTCCTATGCTCTATTCGGCGGAACGGTTCATATACGAGGTTCACTTTCCTATGCTCTACAGGGTGGCACGGTTCAACAACGAGGTTCACTTTCCTATGCTCTACACGGTGGCACGGTTCAGATACGAGGTTCACTTTCCTATGCTCTACTCGGCGGAACGGTTAATATACGAGGTTCACTTTCCTATGCTCTACATGGCGGCACTGTTCATATACGAGGTTCACTCTCCTATGCTCTTCATGGCTGAACGGTTCATATACGAGGTTCACTTTCCTATGCTCTACATGGCGGCACTGTTCATATACGAGGTTCACTCTCCTATGCTCTTCATGGCTGAACGGTTCATATACGAGGTTCACTTTCCTATGCTCTACACGGCGGCACGGTTCACATACGAGGTTCACTTTCATATCCTCTACTCGGTGGCACGGTTCAACAACGATTTTCACTTTCCTATGCTCTACACGGTGGCACGGTTCATATACGAGGTTCACTTTCCTATGCTCTACTCGGCGGAACGGTTCATATACGAGGTTCACTTTCCTATGCTCGACAGGGTGGCACGGTTCAACAACGAGATTGACTTTCCTATGCTCTACTCGGTGGCACGGTTCACATACGAGGTTCACTTTCATATCCTCTACACGGCGGCACGGTTCAACAACGAGATTCACTTTCCTATGCTCTACTCGGTGGCACGGTTCATATACGAGGTTCACTTTCATATCCTCTACACGGCGGCACGGTTCACATACGAGGTTCACTTTCATATCCTCTACTCGGTGGCACGGTTCAACAACGAGGTTCACTTTCATATCCTCTACACGGCGGCACGGTTCACATACGAGGTTCACTCTCCTATGCTCTACACGGCGGCACGGTTCACATACGAGGTTCACTCTCCTATGCTCTACATGGCTGAACGGTTCATATACGAGGTTCACTTTCCTATGCTCTACTCGGTGGCACGGTTCATATACGAGGTTCATTTTCCTATGCTCTACAGGGTGGCACGGTTCATATAAGAGGTTCACTTTCCTATGCTCTACACGGTGGCACGGTTCAACAATGAGGTTCACTTTCCTATGCTCTACACGGCGGCAAGGTTCACATACGAGGTTCACTCTCCTATGCTCTACAGGGTGGCACGGTTCAACAACGAGGTTCACTTTCCTATGCTCTACACGGCGGCAAGGTTCACATACGAGGTTTACTCTCCTATGCTCTACAGGGTGGCACGGTTCAACAACGAGGTTCACTTTCCTATGCTTTACACGGTGGCAGGGTTCATATACGAGGTTCACTTTCCTATGCTCTATTCGGCGGAACGGTTCATATACGAGGTTCACTTTCCTATGCTCTACAGGGTGGCACGGTTCATATACGAGGTTCACTTTCCTATGCTCTACACGGTGGCACGGTTCAGATACGAGGTTCACTTTCCTATGCTCTACTCGGCGGAACGGTTAATATACGAGGTTCACTTTCCTATGCTCTACATGGCGGCACTGTTCATATACGAGGTTCACTCTCCTATGCTCTTCATGGCTGAACGGTTCATATACGAGGTTCACTTTCCTATGCTCTACACGGCGGCACGGTTCACATACGAGGTTCACTCTCCTATGCTCTACATGGCTGAACGGTTCATATACGAGGTTCACTTTCCTATGCTCTACACGGTGGCACGGTTCATATACGAGGTTCACTTTCCTATGCTCTACTCGGCGGAACGGTTCATATACGAGGTTCACTTTCCTATGCTCGACAGGGTGGCACGGTTCAACAACGAGATTGACTTTCCTATGCTCTACTCGTTGGCACGGTTCACATACGAGGTTCACTTTCATATCCTCTACACGGCGGCACGGTTCAACAACGAGATTCACTTTCCTATGCTCTACTCGGTGGCACGGTTCATATACGAGGTTCACTTTCATATCCTCTACACGGCGGCACGGTTCACATACGAGGTTCACTTTCATATCCTCTACTCGGTGGCACGGTTCAACAACGAGGTTCACTTTCATATCCTCTACACGGCGGCACGGTTCACATACGAGGTTCACTCTCCTATGCTCTACACGGCGGCACGGTTCACATACGAGGTTCACTCTCCTATGCTCTACATGGCTGAACGGTTCATATACGAGGTTCACTTTCCTATGCTCTACTCGGTGGCACGGTTCATATACGAGGTTCATTTTCCTATGCACTACAGGGTGGCACGGTTCATATAAGAGGTTCACTTTCCTATGCTCTACACGGTGGCACGGTTCAACAACGAGGTTCACTTTCCTATGCTCTACACGGCGGCAAGGTTCACATACGAGGTTCACTCTCCTATGCTCTACAGGGTGGCACGGTTCAACAACGAGGTTCACTTTCCTATGCTCTACACGGTGGCAGGGTTCATATACGAGGTTCACTTTCCTATGCTCTATTCGGCGGAACGGTTCATATACGAGGTTCACTTTCCTATGCTCTACAGGGTGGCACGGTTCAACAACGAGGTTCACTTTCCTATGCTCTACACGGTGGCACGGTTCAGATACGAGGTTCACTTTCCTATGCTCTACTCGGCGGAACGGTTAATATACGAGGTTCACTTTCCTATGCTCTACATGGCGGCACTGTTCATATACGAGGTTCACTCTCCTATGCTCTTCATGGCTGAACGGTTCATATACGAGGTTCACTTTCCTATGCTCTACATGGCGGCACTGTTCATATACGAGGTTCACTCTCCTATGCTCTTCATGGCTGAACGGTTCATATACGAGGTTCACTTTCCTATGCTCTACACGGCGGCACGGTTCACATACGAGGTTCACTTTCATATCCTCTACTCGGTGGCACGGTTCAACAACGATTTTCACTTTCCTATGCTCTACACGGTGGCACGGTTCATATACGAGGTTCACTTTCCTATGCTCTATTCGGCGGAACGGTTCATATACGAGGTTCACTTTCCTATGCTCTACAGGGTGGCACGGTTCATATACGAGGTTCACTTTCCTATGCTCTACACGGTGGCACGGTTCAGATACGAGGTTCACTTTCCTATGCTCTACTCGGCGGAACGGTTAATATACGAGGTTCACTTTCCTATGCTCTACATGGCGGCACTGTTCATATACGAGGTTCACTCTCCTATGCTCTTCATGGCTGAACGGTTCATATACGAGGTTCACTTTCCTATGCTCTACACGGCGGCACGGTTCACATACGAGGTTCACTCTCCTATGCTCTACATGGCTGAACGGTTCATATACGAGGTTCACTTTCCTATGCTCTACACGGTGGCACGGTTCATATACGAGGTTCACTTTCCTATGCTCTACTCGGCGGAACGGTTCATATACGAGGTTCACTTTCCTATGCTCGACAGGGTGGCACGGTTCAACAACGAGATTGACTTTCCTATGCTCTACTCGTTGGCACGGTTCACATACGAGGTTCACTTTCATATCCTCTACACGGCGGCACGGTTCAACAACGAGATTCACTTTCCTATGCTCTACTCGGTGGCACGGTTCATATACGAGGTTCACTTTCATATCCTCTACACGGCGGCACGGTTCACATACGAGGTTCACTTTCATATCCTCTACTCGCTGGCACGGTTCAACAACGAGGTTCACTTTCATATCCTCTACACGGCGGCACGGTTCACATACGAGGTTCACTCTCCTATGCTCTACACGGCGGCACGGTTCACATACGAGGTTCACTCTCCTATGCTCTACATGGCTGAACGGTTCATATACGAGGTTCACTTTCCTATGCTCTACTCGGTGGCACGGTTCATATACGAGGTTCATTTTCCTATGCTCTACAGGGTGGCACGGTTCATATAAGAGGTTCACTTTCCTATGCTCTACACGGTGGCACGGTTCAACAATGAGGTTCACTTTCCTATGCTCTACACGGCGGCAAGGTTCACATACGAGGTTCACTCTCCTATGCTCTACAGGGTGGCACGGTTCAACAACGAGGTTCACTTTCCTATGCTCTACACGGCGGCAAGGTTCACATACGAGGTTTACTCTCCTATGCTCTACAGGGTGGCACGGTTCAACAACGAGGTTCACTTTCCTATGCTTTACACGGTGGCAGGGTTCATATACGAGGTTCACTTTCCTATGCTCTATTCGGCGGAACGGTTCATATACGAGGTTCACTTTCCTATGCTCTACAGGGTGGCACGGTTCATATACGAGGTTCACTTTCCTATGCTCTACACGGTGGCACGGTTCAGATACGAGGTTCACTTTCCTATGCTCTACTCGGCGGAACGGTTAATATACGAGGTTCACTTTCCTATGCTCTACATGGCGGCACTGTTCATATACGAGGTTCACTCTCCTATGCTCTTCATGGCTGAACGGTTCATATACGAGGTTCACTTTCCTATGCTCTACACGGCGGCACGGTTCACATACGAGGTTCACTCTCCTATGCTCTACATGGCTGAACGGTTCATATACGAGGTTCACTTTCCTATGCTCTACACGGTGGCACGGTTCATATACGAGGTTCACTTTCCTATGCTCTACTCGGCGGAACGGTTCATATACGAGGTTCACTTTCCTATGCTCGACAGGGTGGCACGGTTCAACAACGAGATTGACTTTCCTATGCTCTACTCGTTGGCACGGTTCACATACGAGGTTCACTTTCATATCCTCTACACGGCGGCACGGTTCAACAACGAGATTCACTTTCCTATGCTCTACTCGGTGGCACGGTTCATATACGAGGTTCACTTTCATATCCTCTACACGGCGGCACGGTTCACATACGAGGTTCACTTTCATATCCTCTACTCGGTGGCACGGTTCAACAACGAGGTTCACTTTCATATCCTCTACACGGCGGCACGGTTCACATACGAGGTTCACTCTCCTATGCTCTACACGGCGGCACGGTTCACATACGAGGTTCACTCTCCTATGCTCTACATGGCTGAACGGTTCATATACGAGGTTCACTTTCCTATGCTCTACTCGGTGGCACGGTTCATATAAGAGGTTCACTTTCCTATGCTCTACACGGTGGCACGGTTCAACAACGAGGTTCACTTTCCTATGCTCTACACGGCGGCAAGGTTCACATACGAGGTTCACTCTCCTATGCTCTACAGGGTGGCACGGTTCAACAACGAGCTTCACTTTCCTATGCTCTACACGGTGGCAGGGTTCATATACGAGGTTCACTTTCCTATGCTCTATTCGGCGGAACGGTTCATATACGAGGTTCACTTTCCTATGCTCTACAGGGTGGCACGGTTCAACAACGAGGTTCACTTTCCTATGCTCTACACGGTGGCACGGTTCAGATACGAGGTTCACTTTCCTATGCTCTACTCGGCGGAACGGTTAATATACGAGGTTCACTTTCCTATGCTCTACATGGCGGCACTGTTCATATACGAGGTTCACTCTCCTATGCTCTTCATGGCTGAACGGTTCATATACGAGGTTCACTTTCCTATGCTCTACACGGTGGCACGGTTCACATACGAGGTTCACTCTCCTATGCTCTACATGGGTGAACGGTTCATATACGAGGTTCACTTTCCTATGCTCTATTCGGCGGAACGGTTCATATACGAGGTTCACTTTCCTATGCTCTACAGGGTGGCACGATTCATATACGAGGTTCACTTTCCTATGCTCTACACGGTGGCACGGTTCAGATACGAGGTTCACTTTCCTATGCTCTACTCGGCGGAACGGTTAATATACGAGGTTCACTTTCCTATGCTCTACATGGCGGCACTGTTCATATACGAGGTTCACTCTCCTATGCTCTTCATGGCTGAACGGTTCATATACGAGGTTCACTTTCCTATGCTCTACACGGCGGCACGGTTCACATACGAGGTTCACTCTCCTATGCTCTACATGGCTGAACGGTTCATATACGAGGTTCACTTTCCTATGCTCTACACGGTGGCACGGTTCATATACGAGGTTCACTTTCCTATGCTCTTCTCGGCGGAACGGTTCATATACGAGGTTCACTTTCCTATGCTCGACAGGGTGGCACGGTTCAACAACGAGATTGACTTTCCTATGCTCTACTCGTTGGCACGGTTCACATACGAGGTTCACTTTCATATCCTCTACACGGCGGCACGGTTCAACAACGAGATTCACTTTCCTATGCTCTACTCGGTGGCACGGTTCATATACGAGGTTCACTTTCATATCCTCTACACGGCGGCACGGTTCACATACGAGGTTCACTTTCATATCCTCTACTCGGTGGCACGGTTCAACAACGAGGTTCACTTTCATATCCTCTACACGGCGGCACGGTTCACATACGAGGTTCACTCTCCTATGCTCTACACGGCGGCACGGTTCACATACGAGGTTCACTCTCCTATGCTCTACATGGCTGAACGGTTCATATACGAGGTTCACTTTCCTATGCTCTACTCGGTGGCACGGTTCATATACGAGGTTCATTTTCCTATGCACTACAGGGTGGCACGGTTCATATAAGAGGTTCACTTTCCTATGCTCTACACGGTGGCACGGTTCAACAACGAGGTTCACTTTCCTATGCTCTACACGGCGGCAAGGTTCACATACGAGGTTCACTCTCCTATGCTCTACAGGGTGGCACGGTTCAACAACGAGGTTCACTTTCCTATGCTCTACACGGTGGCAGGATTCATATACGAGGTTCACTTTCCTATGCTCTATTCGGCGGAACGGTTCATATACGAGGTTCACTTTCCTATGCTCTACAGGGTGGCACGGTTCAACAACGAGGTTCACTTTCCTATGCTCTACACGGTGGCACGGTTCAGATACGAGGTTCACTTTCCTATGCTCTACTCGGCGGAACGGTTAATATACGAGGTTCACTTTCCTATGCTCTACATGGCGGCACTGTTCATATACGAGGTTCACTCTCCTATGCTCTTCATGGCTGAACGGTTCATATACGAGGTTCACTTTCCTATGCTCTACACGGTGGCACGGTTCACATACGAGGTTCACTCTCCTATGCTCTACATGGGTGAACGGTTCATATACGAGGTTCACTTTCCTATGCTCTACACGGTGGCACGGTTCACATACGAGGTTCACTTTCATATCCTCTACACGGCGGCATGGTTCAACAACGAGATTCACTCTCCTATGCTCTACTCGGTGGCACGGTTCATATACGAGGTTCACTTTAATATCCTCTACACGGCGGCACGGTTCAACAACGAGATTCACTTTCCTATGCTCTACACGGCGGCACGGTTCGACAACCAGATTCACTGTCCTCTGCCTTACATGGCGGAATGGTTTAAGAACGAGGTTCACTTACCTATGCTCTACTCGGTGGCACGGTTCAACAACGAGGTTCACTTTCCTATGCTCTACTCGGTGGCACGGTTCATATACGAGGTTCACTTTCCTATGCTCTACTCGGCGGAACGGTTCATATACGAGGTTCACTTTCCTATGCTCTACAGGGTGGCACGGTTCAACAACGAGGTTCACTTTCCTATGCTCTACTCGGCGGAACGGTTCATATACGAGGTTCACTTTCCTATGCTCTACAGGGTGGCACGGTTCAACAACGAGGTTCACTTTCCTATGCTCTACACGGCGGCACGGTTCACATACGAGGTTCACTCTGCTATGCTCTACATGGCTGAACGGTTCATATACGAGGTTCACTTTCCTATGCTCTACACGGCGGCACGGTTCAACAACGAGGTTCACTTTCCTATGCTCTACACGGCGGAAAGGTTCACATACGAGGTTCACTTTCCTATGCTCTACAGGGTGGCACGGTTCATATACGAGGTTCACTTTCCTATGCTCTACTCGGCGGAACGGTTCATATACGAGGTTCATTTTCCTATGCTCTACATGGCGGCACGGTTCATATACGAGGTTCACTCTCCTATGCTCTTCATGGCTGAACGGTTCATATACGAGGTTCACTTTCCTATGCTCTACACGGCGGCACGGTTCACATACGAGGTTCACTCTCCTATGCTCTACATGGCTGAACGGTTCATATACGAGGTTCACTTTCCTATGCTCTACAGGGCGGCACGGTTCACATACGAGGTTCACTCTCCTATGCTCTACATGGCTGAACGGTTCATATACGAGGTTCACTTTCCTATGCTCTACTCGGTGGCACGGTTCATATACGAGGTTCACTTTCATATCCTCTACACGGCGGCACGGTTCACATACGAGGTTCACTTTCATATCCTCTACACGGCGGCACGGTTCAACAACGAGATTCACTCTCCTATGCTCTACTCGGTGGCACGGTTCATATACGAGGTTCACTTTCATATCCTCTACACGGCGGCACGGTTCAACAACGAGATTCACTTTCCTATGCTCCACTCGGTGGCACGGTTCGACAACCAGAATCAGTGTCCTTTGCCTTACATGGCGGAATGGTTTGAGAACGAGGTTCACTTTCCTATGCTCTACTCGGTGGCACGGTTCAACAACGAGGTTCACTTTCCTATGCTCTACACGGTGGCACGGTTCATATACGAGGTTCACTTTCCTAATCTCTACATGGCGGCACGGTTCATATACGAGGTTCACTCTCCTATGCTCTACATTGGTGAACGGTTCATATACGAGGTTCACTTTCCTATGGTCTACACGGCGGCACGGTTCATATACGAGGTTCACTTTCATATGCTCTACACGGTGGCACGGTTCAACAACGAGGTTCACTTTCCTATGCTCTACACGGCGGAAAGGTTCACATACGAGGTTCACTTTCCTATGCTCTACAGGGAGGCACGGTTCAACAACGAGGTTCACTTTCTTATGCTCTACACGGTGGCACGGTTCATATACGAGGTTCACTTTCCTATGCTCTATTCGGCTGAACGGTTCATATACGAGGTTCACTTTCCTATGCTCTACAGGGTGGCACGGTTCAACAACGAGGTTCACTTTCCTATGCTCTACACGGTGGCACGGTTCATATACGAGGTTCACTTTCCTATGCTCTACTCGGCGGAACGGTTAATATACGAGGTTCACTTTCCTATGCTCTACATGGCGGCACGGTTCATATACGAGGTTCACTCTCCTATGCTCTTCATGGCTGAACGGTTCATATACGAGGTTCACTTTCCTATGCTCTACACGGCGGCACGGTTCACATACGAGGTTCACTCTCCTATGCTCTACATGGCTGAACGGTTCATATACGAGGTTCACTTTCCTATGCTCTACAGGGCGGCACGGTTCACATACGAGGTTCACTCTCCTATGCTCTACATGGCTGAACGGTTCATATACGAGGTTCACTTTCCTATGCTCTACTCGGTGGCACGGTTCATATACGAGGTTCACTTTCATATCCTCTACATGGCGGCACGGTTCACATACGAGGTTCACTTTCATATCCTCTACACGGCGGCACGGTTCAACAACGAGATTCACTCTCCTATGCTCTACTCGGTGGCACGGTTCATATACGAGGTTCACTTTCATATCCTCTACACGGCGGCACGGTTCAACAACGAGATTCACTTTCCTATGCTCCACTCGGTGGCACGGTTCGACAACCAGAATCAGTGTCCTTTGCCTTACATGGCGGAATGGTTTGAGAACGAGGTTCACTTTCCTATGCTCTACTCGGTGGCACGGTTCAACAACGAGGTTCACTTTCCTATGCTCTACACGGTGGCACGGTTCATATACGAGGTTCACTTTCCTATGCTCTACTCGGCGGAACGGTTCATATACGAGGTTCACTTTCCTATGCTCTACAGGGTGGCACGGTTCATATACGAGGTTCACTTTCCTATGCTCTACAGGGTGGCACGGTTCATATACGAGGTTCACTTTCCTAATCTCTACATGGCGGCACGGTTCATATACGAGGTTCACTCTCCTATGCTCTACATTGGTGAACGGTTCATATACGAGGTTCACTTTCCTATGCTCTACACGGCGGCACGGTTCACATACGAGGTTCACTCTCCTATGCTCTACATGGCTGAATGGTTCATATACGAGGTTCACTTTCCTATGCTCTACTCGGTGGCACGGTTCATATACGAGGTTCACTTTCATATCCTCTACGCGGCGGCACGGTTCACATACGGGGTTCACTTTCATATCCTCTACACGGCGGCACGGTTCAACAACGGGATTCACTTTCCTATGCTCTACATGGCTGAACGGTTCATATATGAGGTTCACTTTCCTATGCTCTACACGGCGGCACGGTTCACATACGAGGTTCACTCTCCTATGCTCTACATGGCTGAACGGTTCATATACGAGGTTCACTTTCCTATGCTCTACTCGGTGGCACGGTTCATATACGAGTCACTTTCATATCCTCTACACGGCGGCACGGTTCATATACGAGGTTCACTTTCATATCCTCTACACGGCGGCACGGTTCAACAACGAGATTCACTTTCCTATGCTCTACTCGGTGGCACGGTTCATATACGAGGTTCACTTTCCTATGCTCTACTCGGTGGCACGGTTCATATACGAGGTTCACTTTCCTATGCTCTACACGGCGGCACGGTTCATATACGAGGTTCACTTTCCTATGCTCTACTCGGTGGCACGGTTCATATACGAGGTTCACTTTCCTATGCTCTACTCGGCGGAACGGTTCATATACGAGGTTCACTTTCCTAATCTCTACATGGCGGCACGGTTCATATACAAGGTTCACTCTCCTATGCTCTACATGGCTGAACGGTTCATATACGAGGTTCACTTTCCTATGCTCTACACGGCGGCACGGTTCACATACGAGGTTCACTCTCCTATGCTCTACATGGCTGAACGGTTCATATACGAGGTTCACTTTCCTATGCTCTACACGGCGGCACGGTTCACATACGAGGTTCACTCTCCTATGCTCTACATGGCTGAACGGTTCATATACGAGGTTCACTTTCCTATGCTCTACTCGGTGGCACGGTTCATATACGAGGTTCACTTTCATATCCTCTACACGGCGGCACGGTTCACATACGAGGTTCACTTTCATATCCTCTACACGGCGGCACGGTTCAACAACGAGATTCACTCTCCTATGCTCTACTCGGTGGCACGGTTCATATACGAGGTTCACTTTCATATCCTCTACACGGCGGCACGGTTCAACAACGAGATTCACTTTCCTATGCTCCACTCGGTGGCACGGTTCGACAACCAGAATCAGTGTCCTTTGCCTTACATGGCGGAATGGTTTGAGAACGAGGTTCACTTTCCTATGCTCTACTCGGTGGCACGGTTCAACAACGAGGTTCACTTTCCTATGCTCTACACGGTGGCACGGTTCATATACGAGGTTCACTTTCCTAATCTCTACATGGCGGCACGGTTCATATACGAGGTTCACTCTCCTATGCTCTACATTGGTGAACGGTTCATATACGAGGTTCACTTTCCTATGGTCTACACGGCGGCACGGTTCATATACGAGGTTCACTTTCATATGCTCTACACGGTGGCACGGTTCAACAACGAGGTTCACTTTCCTATGCTCTACACGGCGGAAAGGTTCACATACGAGGTTCACTTTCCTATGCTCTACATGGCGGCACGGTTCATATACAAGGTTCACTCTCCTATGCTCTACATGGCTGAACGGTTCATATACGAGGTTCACTTTCCTATGCTCTACACGGCGGCACGGTTCACATACGAGGTTCACTCTGCTATGCTCTACATGGCTGAACGGTTCATATACGAGGTTCACTTTCCTATGCTCTACACGGCGGCACGGTTCAACAACGAGGTTCACTTTCCTATGCTCTACACGGCGGAAAGGTTCACATACGAGGTTCACTTTCCTATGCTCTACAGGGTGGCACGGTTCATATACGAGGTTCACTTTCCTATGCTCTACTCGGCGGAACGGTTCATATACGAGGTTCATTTTCCTATGCTCTACATGGCGGCACGGTTCATATACGAGGTTCACTCTCCTATGCTCTTCATGGCTGAACGGTTCATATACGAGGTTCACTTTCCTATGCTCTACACGGCGGCACGGTTCACATACGAGGTTCACTCTCCTATGCTCTACATGGCTGAACGGTTCATATACGAGGTTCACTTTCCTATGCTCTACAGGGCGGCACGGTTCACATACGAGGTTCACTCTCCTATGCTCTACATGGCTGAACGGTTCATATACGAGGTTCACTTTCCTATGCTCTACTCGGTGGCACGGTTCATATACGAGGTTCACTTTCATATCCTCTACACGGCGGCACGGTTCACATACGAGGTTCACTTTCATATCCTCTACACGGCGGCACGGTTCAACAACGAGATTCACTCTCCTATGCTCTACTCGGTGGCACGGTTCATATACGAGGTTCACTTTCATATCCTCTACACGGCGGCACGGTTCAACAACGAGATTCACTTTCCTATGCTCCACTCGGTGGCACGGTTCGACAACCAGAATCAGTGTCCTTTGCCTTACATGGCGGAATGGTTTGAGAACGAGGTTCACTTTCCTATGCTCTACTCGGTGGCACGGTTCAACAACGAGGTTCACTTTCCTATGCTCTACACGGTGGCACGGTTCATATACGAGGTTCACTTTCCTAATCTCTACATGGCGGCACGGTTCATATACGAGGTTCACTCTCCTATGCTCTACATTGGTGAACGGTTCATATACGAGGTTCACTTTCCTATGGTCTACACGGCGGCACGGTTCATATACGAGGTTCACTTTCCTATGCTCTACACGGTGGCACGGTTCAACAACGAGGTTCACTTTCCTATGCTCTACACGGCGGAAAGGTTCACATACGAGGTTCACTTTCCTATGCTCTACAGGGAGGCACGGTTCAACAACGAGGTTCATTTTCTTATGCTCTACACGGTGGCACGGTTCATATACGAGGTTCACTTTCCTATGCTCTATTCGGCTGAACGGTTCATATACGAGGTTCACTTTCCTATGCTCTACAGGGTGGCACGGTTCAACAACGAGGTTCACTTTCCTATGCTCTACAGGGTGGCACGGTTCATATACGAGGTTCACTTTCCTATGCTCTACTCGGCGGAACGGTTAATATACGAGGTTCACTTTCCTATGCTCTACATGGCGGCACGGTTCATATACGAGGTTCACTCTCCTATGCTCTTCATGGCTGAACGGTTCATATACGAGGTTCACTTTCCTATGCTCTACACGGCGGCACGGTTCACATACGAGGTTCACTCTCCTATGCTCTACATGGCTGAACGGTTCATATACGAGGTTCACTTTCCTATGCTCTACAGGGCGGCACGGTTCACATACGAGGTTCACTCTCCTATGCTCTACATGGCTGAACGGTTCATATACGAGGTTCACTTTCCTATGCTCTATTCGGCGGAACGGTTCATATACGAGGTTCACTTTCCTATGCTCTACAGGGTGGCACGGTTCATATACGAGGTTCACTTTCCTATGCTCTACACGGTGGCACGGTTCAGATACGAGGTTCACTTTCCTATGCTCTACTCGGCGGAACGGTTAATATACGAGGTTCACTTTCCTATGCTCTACATGGCGGCACTGTTCATATACGAGGTTCACTCTCCTATGCTCTTCATGGCTGAACGGTTCATATACGAGGTTCACTTTCCTATGCTCTACACGGCGGCACGGTTCACATACGAGGTTCACTCTCCTATGCTCTACATGGCTGAACGGTTCATATACGAGGTTCACTTTCCTATGCTCTACACGGTGGCACGGTTCATATACGAGGTTCACTTTCCTATGCTCTACTCGGCGGAACGGTTCATATACGAGGTTCACTTTCCTATGCTCGACAGGGTGGCACGGTTCAACAACGAGATTGACTTTCCTATGCTCTACTCGTTGGCACGGTTCACATACGAGGTTCACTTTCATATCCTCTACACGGCGGCACGGTTCAACAACGAGATTCACTTTCCTATGCTCTACTCGGTG
Source organism: Sipunculus nudus (assembly GCA_026874595.1). Lineage (NCBI taxonomy): Eukaryota > Metazoa > Annelida > Sipuncula > Golfingiida > Sipunculidae > Sipunculus > Sipunculus nudus. The sequence goes on along the minus strand of CM049319.1, from coordinate 68,084,009 downwards.
GCACGGTTCATATACGAGGTTCACTTTCATATCCTCTACACGGCGGCACGGTTCACATACGAGGTTCACTTTCATATCCTCTACTCGCTGGCACGGTTCAACAACGAGGTTCACTTTCATATCCTCTACACGGCGGCACGGTTCACATACGAGGTTCACTCTCCTATGCTCTACACGGCGGCACGGTTCACATACGAGGTTCACTCTCCTATGCTCTACATGGCTGAACGGTTCATATACGAGGTTCACTTTCCTATGCTCTACTCGGTGGCACGGTTCATATACGAGGTTCATTTTCCTATGCTCTACAGGGTGGCACGGTTCATATAAGAGGTTCACTTTCCTATGCTCTACACGGTGGCACGGTTCAACAATGAGGTTCACTTTCCTATGCTTTACACGGTGGCAGGGTTCATATACGAGGTTCACTTTCCTATGCTCTATTCGGCGGAACGGTTCATATACGAGGTTCACTTTCCTATGCTCTACAGGGTGGCACGGTTCATATACGAGGTTCACTTTCCTATGCTCTACACGGTGGCACGGTTCAGATACGAGGTTCACTTTCCTATGCTCTACTCGGCGGAACGGTTAATATACGAGGTTCACTTTCCTATGCTCTACATGGCGGCACTGTTCATATACGAGGTTCACTCTCCTATGCTCTTCATGGCTGAACGGTTCATATACGAGGTTCACTTTCCTATGCTCTACACGGCGGCACGGTTCACATACGAGGTTCACTCTCCTATGCTCTACATGGGTGAACGGTTCATATACGAGGTTCACTTTCCTATGCTCTACACGGTGGCACGGTTCATATACGAGGTTCACTTTCCTATGCTCTACTCGGCGGAACGGTTCATATACGAGGTTCACTTTCCTATGCTCGACAGGGTGGCACGGTTCAACAACGAGATTGACTTTCCTATGCTCTACTCGTTGGCACGGTTCACATACGAGGTTCACTTTCATATCCTCTACACGGCGGCACGGTTCAACAACGAGATTCACTTTCCTATGCTCTACTCGGTGGCACGGTTCATATACGAGGTTCACTTTCATATCCTCTACACGGCGGCACGGTTCACATACGAGGTTCACTTTCATATCCTCTACTCGGTGGCACGGTTCAACAACGAGGTTCACTTTCATATCCTCTACACGGCGGCACGGTTCACATACGAGGTTCACTCTCCTATGCTCTACACGGCGGCACGGTTCACATACGAGGTTCACTCTCCTATGCTCTACATGGCTGAACGGTTCATATACGAGGTTCACTTTCCTATGCTCTACTCGGTGGCACGGTTCATATACGAGGTTCATTTTCCTATGCACTACAGGGTGGCACGGTTCATATAAGAGGTTCACTTTCCTATGCTCTACACGGTGGCACGGTTCAACAACGAGGTTCACTTTCCTATGCTCTACACGGCGGCAAGGTTCACATACGAGGTTCACTCTCCTATGCTCTACAGGGTGGCACGGTTCAACAACGAGCTTCACTTTCCTATGCTCTACACGGTGGCAGGGTTCATATACGAGGTTCACTTTCCTATGCTCTATTCGGCGGAACGGTTCATATACGAGGTTCACTTTCCTATGCTCTACAGGGTGGCACGGTTCAACAACGAGGTTCACTTTCCTATGCTCTACACGGTGGCACGGTTCAGATACGAGGTTCACTTTCCTATGCTCTACTCGGCGGAACGGTTAATATACGAGGTTCACTTTCCTATGCTCTACATGGCGGCACTGTTCATATACGAGGTTCACTCTCCTATGCTCTTCATGGCTGAACGGTTCATATACGAGGTTCACTTTCCTATGCTCTACACGGTGGCACGGTTCACATACGAGGTTCACTCTCCTATGCTCTACATGGGTGAACGGTTCATATACGAGGTTCACTTTCCTATGCTCTATTCGGCGGAACGGTTCATATACGAGGTTCACTTTCCTATGCTCTACAGGGTGGCACGATTCATATACGAGGTTCACTTTCCTATGCTCTACACGGTGGCACGGTTCAGATACGAGGTTCACTTTCCTATGCTCTACTCGGCGGAACGGTTAATATACGAGGTTCACTTTCCTATGCTCTACATGGCGGCACTGTTCATATACGAGGTTCACTCTCCTATGCTCTTCATGGCTGAACGGTTCATATACGAGGTTCACTTTCCTATGCTCTACACGGCGGCACGGTTCACATACGAGGTTCACTCTCCTATGCTCTACATGGCTGAACGGTTCATATACGAGGTTCACTTTCCTATGCTCTACACGGTGGCACGGTTCATATACGAGGTTCACTTTCCTATGCTCTACTCGGCGGAACGGTTCATATACGAGGTTCACTTTCCTATGCTCGACAGGGTGGCACGGTTCAACAACGAGATTGACTTTCCTATGCTCTACTCGTTGGCACGGTTCACATACGAGGTTCACTTTCATATCCTCTACACGGCGGCACGGTTCAACAACGAGATTCACTTTCCTATGCTCTACTCGGTGGCACGGTTCATATACGAGGTTCACTTTCATATCCTCTACACGGCGGCACGGTTCACATACGAGGTTCACTTTCATATCCTCTACTCGGTGGCACGGTTCAACAACGAGGTTCACTTTCATATCCTCTACACGGCGGCACGGTTCACATACGAGGTTCACTCTCCTATGCTCTACACGGCGGCACGGTTCACATACGAGGTTCACTCTCCTATGCTCTACATGGCTGAACGGTTCATATACGAGGTTCACTTTCCTATGCTCTACTCGGTGGCACGGTTCATATACGAGGTTCATTTTCCTATGCACTACAGGGTGGCACGGTTCATATAAGAGGTTCACTTTCCTATGCTCTACACGGTGGCAAGGTTCACATACGAGGTTCACTCTCCTATGCTCTACAGGGTGGCACGGTTCAACAACGAGGTTCACTTTCCTATGCTCTACACGGTGGCAGGATTCATATACGAGGTTCACTTTCCTATGCTCTATTCGGCGGAACGGTTCATATACGAGGTTCACTTTCCTATGCTCTACAGGGTGGCACGGTTCAACAACGAGGTTCACTTTCCTATGCTCTACACGGTGGCACGGTTCAGATACGAGGTTCACTTTCCTATGCTCTACTCGGCGGAACGGTTAATATACGAGGTTCACTTTCCTATGCTCTACATGGCGGCACTGTTCATATACGAGGTTCACTCTCCTATGCTCTTCATGGCTGAACGGTTCATATACGAGGTTCACTTTCCTATGCTCTACACGGTGGCACGGTTCACATACGAGGTTCACTCTCCTATGCTCTACATGGGTGAACGGTTCATATACGAGGTTCACTTTCCTATGCTCTACACGGTGGCACGGTTCACATACGAGGTTCACTTTCATATCCTCTACACGGCGGCATGGTTCAACAACGAGATTCACTCTCCTATGCTCTACTCGGTGGCACGGTTCATATACGAGGTTCACTTTCATATCCTCTACACGGCGGCACGGTTCAACAACGAGATTCACTTTCCTATGCTCTACACGGCGGCACGGTTCGACAACCAGATTCACTGTCCTCTGCCTTACATGGCGGAATGGTTTAAGAACGAGGTTCACTTACCTATGCTCTACTCGGTGGCACGGTTCAACAACGAGGTTCACTTTCCTATGCTCTACTCGGTGGCACGGTTCATATACGAGGTTCACTTTCCTATGCTCTACTCGGCGGAACGGTTCATATACGAGGTTCACTTTCCTATGCTCTACAGGGTGGCACGGTTCAACAACGAGGTTCACTTTCCTATGCTCTACTCGGCGGAACGGTTCATATACGAGGTTCACTTTCCTATGCTCTACAGGGTGGCACGGTTCAACAACGAGGTTCACTTTCCTATGCTCTACACGGCGGCACGGTTCACATACGAGGTTCACTCTGCTATGCTCTACATGGCTGAACGGTTCATATACGAGGTTCACTTTCCTATGCTCTACACGGCGGCACGGTTCAACAACGAGGTTCACTTTCCTATGCTCTACACGGCGGAAAGGTTCACATACGAGGTTCACTTTCCTATGCTCTACAGGGTGGCACGGTTCATATACGAGGTTCACTTTCCTATGCTCTACTCGGCGGAACGGTTCATATACGAGGTTCATTTTCCTATGCTCTACATGGCGGCACGGTTCATATACGAGGTTCACTCTCCTATGCTCTTCATGGCTGAACGGTTCATATACGAGGTTCACTTTCCTATGCTCTACACGGCGGCACGGTTCACATACGAGGTTCACTCTCCTATGCTCTACATGGCTGAACGGTTCATATACGAGGTTCACTTTCCTATGCTCTACAGGGCGGTACGGTTCACATACGAGGTTCACTCTCCTATGCTCTACATGGCTGAACGGTTCATATACGAGGTTCACTTTCCTATGCTCTACTCGGTGGCACGGTTCATATACGAGGTTCACTTTCATATCCTCTACACGGCGGCACGGTTCACATACGAGGTTCACTTTCATATCCTCTACACGGCGGCACGGTTCAACAACGAGATTCACTCTCCTATGCTCTACTCGGTGGCACGGTTCATATACGAGGTTCACTTTCATATCCTCTACACGGCGGCACGGTTCAACAACGAGATTCACTTTCCTATGCTCCACTCGGTGGCACGGTTCGACAACCAGAATCAGTGTCCTTTGCCTTACATGGCGGAATGGTTTGAGAACGAGGTTCACTTTCCTATGCTCTACTCGGTGGCACGGTTCAACAACGAGGTTCACTTTCCTATGCTCTACACGGTGGCACGGTTCATATACGAGGTTCACTTTCCTAATCTCTACATGGCGGCACGGTTCATATACGAGGTTCACTCTCCTATGCTCTACATTGGTGAACGGTTCATATACGAGGTTCACTTTCCTATGGTCTACACGGCGGCACGGTTCATATACGAGGTTCACTTTCATATGCTCTACACGGTGGCACGGTTCAACAACGAGGTTCACTTTCCTATGCTCTACACGGCGGAAAGGTTCACATACGAGGTTCACTTTCCTATGCTCTACAGGGAGGCACGGTTCAACAACGAGGTTCACTTTCTTATGCTCTACACGGTGGCACGGTTCATATACGAGGTTCACTTTCCTATGCTCTATTCGGCTGAACGGTTCATATACGAGGTTCACTTTCCTATGCTCTACAGGGTGGCACGGTTCAACAACGAGGTTCACTTTCCTATGCTCTACACGGTGGCACGGTTCATATACGAGGTTCACTTTCCTATGCTCTACTCGGCGGAACGGTTAATATACGAGGTTCACTTTCCTATGCTCTACATGGCGGCACGGTTCATATACGAGGTTCACTCTCCTATGCTCTTCATGGCTGAACGGTTCATATACGAGGTTCACTTTCCTATGCTCTACACGGCGGCACGGTTCACATACGAGGTTCACTCTCCTATGCTCTACATGGCTGAACGGTTCATATACGAGGTTCACTTTCCTATGCTCTACAGGGCGGCACGGTTCACATACGAGGTTCACTCTCCTATGCTCTACATGGCTGAACGGTTCATATACGAGGTTCACTTTCCTATGCTCTACTCGGTGGCACGGTTCATATACGAGGTTCACTTTCATATCCTCTACATGGCGGCACGGTTCACATACGAGGTTCACTTTCATATCCTCTACACGGCGGCACGGTTCAACAACGAGATTCACTCTCCTATGCTCTACTCGGTGGCACGGTTCATATACGAGGTTCACTTTCATATCCTCTACACGGCGGCACGGTTCAACAACGAGATTCACTTTCCTATGCTCCACTCGGTGGCACGGTTCGACAACCAGAATCAGTGTCCTTTGCCTTACATGGCGGAATGGTTTGAGAACGAGGTTCACTTTCCTATGCTCTACTCGGTGGCACGGTTCAACAACGAGGTTCACTTTCCTATGCTCTACACGGTGGCACGGTTCATATACGAGGTTCACTTTCCTATGCTCTACTCGGCGGAACGGTTCATATACGAGGTTCACTTTCCTATGCTCTACAGTGTGGCACGGTTCATATACGAGGTTCACTTTCCTATGCTCTACAGGGTGGCACGGTTCATATACGAGGTTCACTTTCCTAATCTCTACATGGCGGCACGGTTCATATACGAGGTTCACTCTCCTATGCTCTACATTGGTGAACGGTTCATATACGAGGTTCACTTTCCTATGCTCTACACGGCGGCACGGTTCACATACGAGGTTCACTCTCCTATGCTCTACATGGCTGAATGGTTCATATACGAGGTTCACTTTCCTATGCTCTACTCGGTGGCACGGTTCATATACGAGGTTCACTTTCATATCCTCTACGCGGCGGCACGGTTCACATACGGGGTTCACTTTCATATCCTCTACACGGCGGCACGGTTCAACAACGGGATTCACTTTCCTATGCTCTACATGGCTGAACGGTTCATATATGAGGTTCACTTTCCTATGCTCTACACGGCGGCACGGTTCACATACGAGGTTCACTCTCCTATGCTCTACATGGCTGAACGGTTCATATACGAGGTTCACTTTCCTATGCTCTACTCGGTGGCACGGTTCATATACGAGTCACTTTCATATCCTCTACACGGCGGCACGGTTCATATACGAGGTTCACTTTCATATCCTCTACACGGCGGCACGGTTCAACAACGAGATTCACTTTCCTATGCTCTACTCGGTGGCACGGTTCATATACGAGGTTCACTTTCCTATGCTCTACTCGGTGGCACGGTTCATATACGAGGTTCACTTTCCTATGCTCTACACGGCGGCACGGTTCATATACGAGGTTCACTTTCCTATGCTCTACTCGGTGGCACGGTTCATATACGAGGTTCACTTTCCTATGCTCTACTCGGCGGAACGGTTCATATACGAGGTTCACTTTCCTAATCTCTACATGGCGGCACGGTTCATATACAAGGTTCACTCTCCTATGCTCTACATGGCTGAACGGTTCATATACGAGGTTCACTTTCCTATGCTCTACACGGCGGCACGGTTCACATACGAGGTTCACTCTCCTATGCTCTACATGGCTGAACGGTTCATATACGAGGTTCACTTTCCTATGCTCTACACGGCGGCACGGTTCACATACGAGGTTCACTCTCCTATGCTCTACATGGCTGAACGGTTCATATACGAGGTTCACTTTCCTATGCTCTACTCGGTGGCACGGTTCATATACGAGGTTCACTTTCATATCCTCTACACGGCGGCACGGTTCACATACGAGGTTCACTTTCATATCCTCTACACGGCGGCACGGTTCAACAACGAGATTCACTCTCCTATGCTCTACTCGGTGGCACGGTTCATATACGAGGTTCACTTTCATATCCTCTACACGGCGGCACGGTTCAACAACGAGATTCACTTTCCTATGCTCCACTCGGTGGCACGGTTCGACAACCAGAATCAGTGTCCTTTGCCTTACATGGCGGAATGGTTTGAGAACGAGGTTCACTTTCCTATGCTCTACTCGGTGGCACGGTTCAACAACGAGGTTCACTTTCCTATGCTCTACACGGTGGCACGGTTCATATACGAGGTTCACTTTCCTAATCTCTACATGGCGGCACGGTTCATATACGAGGTTCACTCTCCTATGCTCTACATTGGTGAACGGTTCATATACGAGGTTCACTTTCCTATGGTCTACACGGCGGCACGGTTCATATACGAGGTTCACTTTCATATGCTCTACACGGTGGCACGGTTCAACAACGAGGTTCACTTTCCTATGCTCTACACGGCGGAAAGGTTCACATACGAGGTTCACTTTCCTATGCTCTACATGGCGGCACGGTTCATATACAAGGTTCACTCTCCTATGCTCTACATGGCTGAACGGTTCATATACGAGGTTCACTTTCCTATGCTCTACACGGCGGCACGGTTCACATACGAGGTTCACTCTGCTATGCTCTACATGGCTGAACGGTTCATATACGAGGTTCACTTTCCTATGCTCTACACGGCGGCACGGTTCAACAACGAGGTTCACTTTCCTATGCTCTACACGGCGGAAAGGTTCACATACGAGGTTCACTTTCCTATGCTCTACAGGGTGGCACGGTTCATATACGAGGTTCACTTTCCTATGCTCTACTCGGCGGAACGGTTCATATACGAGGTTCATTTTCCTATGCTCTACATGGCGGCACGGTTCATATACGAGGTTCACTCTCCTATGCTCTTCATGGCTGAACGGTTCATATACGAGGTTCACTTTCCTATGCTCTACACGGCGGCACGGTTCACATACGAGGTTCACTCTCCTATGCTCTACATGGCTGAACGGTTCATATACGAGGTTCACTTTCCTATGCTCTACAGGGCGGCACGGTTCACATACGAGGTTCACTCTCCTATGCTCTACATGGCTGAACGGTTCATATACGAGGTTCACTTTCCTATGCTCTACTCGGTGGCACGGTTCATATACGAGGTTCACTTTCATATCCTCTACACGGCGGCACGGTTCACATACGAGGTTCACTTTCATATCCTCTACACGGCGGCACGGTTCAACAACGAGATTCACTCTCCTATGCTCTACTCGGTGGCACGGTTCATATACGAGGTTCACTTTCATATCCTCTACACGGCGGCACGGTTCAACAACGAGATTCACTTTCCTATGCTCCACTCGGTGGCACGGTTCGACAACCAGAATCAGTGTCCTTTGCCTTACATGGCGGAATGGTTTGAGAACGAGGTTCACTTTCCTATGCTCTACTCGGTGGCACGGTTCAACAACGAGGTTCACTTTCCTATGCTCTACACGGTGGCACGGTTCATATACGAGGTTCACTTTCCTAATCTCTACATGGCGGCACGGTTCATATACGAGGTTCACTCTCCTATGCTCTACATTGGTGAACGGTTCATATACGAGGTTCACTTTCCTATGGTCTACACGGCGGCACGGTTCATATACGAGGTTCACTTTCCTATGCTCTACACGGTGGCACGGTTCAACAACGAGGTTCACTTTCCTATGCTCTACACGGCGGAAAGGTTCACATACGAGGTTCACTTTCCTATGCTCTACAGGGAGGCACGGTTCAACAACGAGGTTCATTTTCTTATGCTCTACACGGTGGCACGGTTCATATACGAGGTTCACTTTCCTATGCTCTATTCGGCTGAACGGTTCATATACGAGGTTCACTTTCCTATGCTCTACAGGGTGGCACGGTTCAACAACGAGGTTCACTTTCCTATGCTCTACAGGGTGGCACGGTTCATATACGAGGTTCACTTTCCTATGCTCTACTCGGCGGAACGGTTAATATACGAGGTTCACTTTCCTATGCTCTACATGGCGGCACGGTTCATATACGAGGTTCACTCTCCTATGCTCTTCATGGCTGAACGGTTCATATACGAGGTTCACTTTCCTATGCTCTACACGGCGGCACGGTTCACATACGAGGTTCACTCTCCTATGCTCTACATGGCTGAACGGTTCATATACGAGGTTCACTTTCCTATGCTCTACAGGGCGGCACGGTTCACATACGAGGTTCACTCTCCTATGCTCTACATGGCTGAACGGTTCATATACGAGGTTCACTTTCCTATGCTCTACTCGGTGGCACGGTTCATATACGAGGTTCACTTTCATATCCTCTACACGGCGGCACGGTTCACATACGAGGTTCACTTTCATATCCTCTACACGGCGGCACGGTTCAACAACGAGATTCACTCTCCTATGCTCTACTCGGTGGCACGGTTCATATACGAGGTTCACTTTCATATCCTCTACACGGCACGGTTCAACAACGAGATTCACTTTCCTATGCTCCACTCGGTGGCACGGTTCGACAACCAGAATCAGTGTCCTTTGCCTTACATGGCGGAATGGTTTGAGAACGAGGTTCACTTTCCTATGCTCTACTCGGTGGCACGGTTCAACAACGAGGTTCACTTTCCTATGCTCTACACGGTGGCACGGTTCATATACGAGGTTCACTTTCCTATGCTCTACTCGGCGGAACGGTTCATATACGAGGTTCACTTTCCTATGCTCTACAGGGTGGCACGGTTCATATACGAGGTTCACTTTCCTATGCTCTACAGGTTGGCACGGTTCATATACGAGGTTCACTTTCCTAATCTCTACATGGCGGCACGGTTCATATACGAGGTTCACTCTCCTATGCTCTACATTGGTGAACGGTTCATATACGAGGTTCACTTTCCTATGCTCTACACGGCGGCACGGTTCACATACGAGGTTCACTCTCCTATGCTCTACATGGCTGAACGGTTCATATACGAGGTTCACTTTCCTATGCTCTACTCGGTGGCACGGTTCATATACGAGGTTCACTTTCATATCCTCTACGCGGCGGCACGGTTCACATACGGGGTTCACTTTCATATCCTCTACACGGCGGCACGGTTCAACAACGGGATTCACTTTCCTATGCTCTACATGGCTGAACGGTTCATATATGAGGTTCACTTTCCTATGCTCTACAGGGCGGCACGGTTCACATACGAGGTTCACTCTCCTATGCTCTACATGGCTGAACGGTTCATATACGAGGTTCACTTTCCTATGCTCTACTCGGTGGCACGGTTCATATACGAGTCACTTTCATATCCTCTACACGGCGGCACGGTTCATATACGAGGTTCACTTTCATATCCTCTACACGGCGGCACGGTTCAACAACGAGATTCACTTTCCTATGCTCTACTCGGTGGCACGGTTCATATACGAGGTTCACTTTCCTATGCTCTACTCGGTGGCACGGTTCATATACGAGGTTCACTTTCCTATGCTCTACACGGCGGCACGGTTCATATACGAGGTTCACTTTCCTATGCTCTACTCGGTGGCACGGTTCATATACGAGGTTCACTTTCCTATGCTCTACTCGGCGGAACGGTTCATATACGAGGTTCACTTTCCTAATCTCTACATGGCGGCACGGTTCATATACAAGGTTCACTCTCCTATGCTCTACATGGCTGAACGGTTCATATACGAGGTTCACTTTCCTATGCTCTACACGGCGGCACGGTTCACATACGAGGTTCACTCTCCTATGCTCTACATGGCTGAACGGTTCATATACGAGGTTCACTTTCCTATGCTCTACACGGCGGCACGGTTCACATACGAGGTTCACTCTCCTATGCTCTACATGGCTGAACGGTTCATATACGAGGTTCACTTTCCTATGCTCTACTCGGTGGCACGGTTCATATACGAGGTTCACTTTCATATCCTCTACACGGCGGCACGGTTCACATACGAGGTTCACTTTCATATCCTCTACACGGCGGCACGGTTCAACAACGAGATTCACTCTCCTATGCTCTACTCGGTGGCACGGTTCATATACGAGGTTCACTTTCATATCCTCTACACGGCGGCACGGTTCAACAACGAGATTCACTTTCCTATGCTCCACTCGGTGGCACGGTTCGACAACCAGAATCAGTGTCCTTTGCCTTACATGGCGGAATGGTTTGAGAACGAGGTTCACTTTCCTATGCTCTACTCGGTGGCACGGTTCAACAACGAGGTTCACTTTCCTATGCTCTACACGGTGGCACGGTTCATATACGAGGTTCACTTTCCTAATCTCTACATGGCGGCACGGTTCATATACGAGGTTCACTCTCCTATGCTCTACATTGGTGAACGGTTCATATACGAGGTTCACTTTCCTATGGTCTACACGGCGGCACGGTTCATATACGAGGTTCACTTTCATATGCTCTATACGGTGGCACGGTTCAACAACGAGGTTCACTTTCCTATGCTCTACACGGCGGAAAGGTTCACATACGAGGTTCACTTTCCTATGCTCTACAGGGTGGCACGGTTCAACAACGAGGTTCACTTTCCTATGCTCTACACGGTGGCACGGTTCATATACGAGGTTCACTTTCCTATGCTCTATTCGGCTGAACGGTTCATATACGAGGTTCACTTTCCTATGCTCTACAGGGTGGCACGGTTCAACAACGAGGTTCACTTTCCTATGCTCTACACGGTGGCACGGTTCATATACGAGGTTCACTTTCCTATGCTCTACTCGGCGGAACGGTTAATATACGAGGTTCACTTTCCTATGCTCTACATGGCGGCACGGTTCATATACGAGGTTCACTCTCCTATGTTCTTCATGGCTGAACGGTTCATATACGAGGTTCACTTTCCTATGCTCTACACGGCGGCACGGTTCACATACGAGGTTCACTCTCCTATGCTCTACATGGCTGAACGGTTCATATACGAGGTTCACTTTCCTATGCTCTACAGGGCGGCACGGTTCACATACGAGGTTCACTCTCCTATGCTCTACATGGCTGAACGGTTCATATACGAGGTTCACTTTCCTATGCTCTACTCGGTGGCACGGTTCATATACGAGGTTCACTTTCATATCCTCTACACGGCGGCACGGTTCACATACGAGGTTCACTTTCATATCCTCTACACGGCGGCACGGTTCAACAACGAGATTCACTCTCCTATGCTCTACTCGGTGGCACGGTTCATATACGAGGTTCACTTTCATATCCTCTACACGGCGGCACGGTTCAACAACGAGATTCACTTTCCTATGCTCCACTCGGTGGCACGGTTCGACAACCAGAATCAGTGTCCTTTGCCTTACATGGCGGAATGGTTTGAGAACGAGGTTCACTTTCCTATGCTCTACAGGGTGGCACGGTTCAACAACGAGGTTCACTTTCCTATGCTCTACACGGTGGCACGGTTCATATACGAGGTTCACTTTCATATCCTCTACACGGCGGCACGGTTCAACAACGAGATTCACTCTCCTATGCTCTACACGGCGGCACGGTTCACATACGAGGTTCACTCTCCTATGCTCTACATGGCTGAACGGTTCATATACGAGGTTCACTTTCCTATGCTCTACTCGGTGGCACGGTTCATATACGAGGTTCATTTTCCTATGCACTACAGGGTGGCACGGTTCATATAAGAGGTTCACTTTCCTATGCTCTACACGGTGGCACGGTTCAACAACGAGGTTCAATTTCCTATGCTCTACACGGCGGCAAGGTTCACATACGAGGTTCACTCTCCTATGCTCTACAGGGTGGCACGGTTCAACAACGAGGTTCACTTTCCTATGCTCTACACGGTGGCAGGGTTCATATACGAGGTTCACTTTCCTATGCTCTATTCGGCGGAACGGTTCATATACGAGGTTCACTTTCCTATGCTCTACAGGGTGGCACGGTTCAACAACGAGGTTCACTTTCCTATGCTCTACACGGTGGCACGGTTCAGATACGAGGTTCACTTTCCTATGCTCTACTCGGCGGAACGGTTAATATACGAGGTTCACTTTCCTATGCTCTACATGGCGGCACTGTTCATATACGAGGTTCACTCTCCTATGCTCTTCATGGCTGAACGGTTCATATACGAGGTTCACTTTCCTATGCTCTACATGGTGGCACGGTTCACATACGAGGTTCACTCTCCTATGCTCTACATGGCTGAACGGTTCATATACGAGGTTCACTTTCCTATGCTCTACACGGTGGCACGGTTCACATACGAGGTTCACTTTCATATCCTCTACACGGCGGCACGGTTCAACAACGAGATTCACTCTCCTATGCTCTACTCGGTGGCACGGTTCATATACGAGGTTCACTTTCATATCCTCTACACGGCGGCACGGTTCAACAACGAGATTCACTTTCCTATGCTCTACACGGCGGCACGGTTCGACAACCAGATTCACTGTCCTCTGCCTTACATGGCGGAATGGTTTAAGAACGAGGTTCACTTACCTATGCTCTACTCGGTGGCACGGTTCAACAACGAGGTTCACTTTCCTATGCTCTACTCGGTGGCACGGTTCATATACGAGGTTCACTTTCCTATGCTCTACTCGGCGGAACGGTTCATATACGAGGTTCACTTTCCTATGCTCTACAGGGTGGCACGGTTCAACAACGAGGTTCACTTTCCTATGCTCTACACGGCGGCACGGTTCACATACGAGGTTCACTCTGCTATGCTCTACATGGCTGAACGGTTCATATACGAGGTTCACTTTCCTATGCTCTACACGGCGGCACGGTTCACATACGAGGTTCACTCTCCTATGCTCTACATGGCTGAACGGTTCATATACGAGGTTCACTTTCCTATGCTCTACTCGGTGGCACGGTTCTTATACGAGGTTCATTTTCCTATGCTCTACAGGGTGGCACGGTTCATATACGAGGTTCACTTTCATATGCTCTACACGGTGGCACGGTTCAACAACGAGGTTCACTTTCCTATGCTCTACACGGCGGAAAGGTTCACATACGAGGTTCACTTTCCTATGCTCTACAGGGTGGCACGGTTCAACAACGAGGTTCACTTTCCTATGCTCTACACGGTGGCACGGTTCATATACGAGGTTCACTTTCCTATGCTCTATTCGGCGGAACGGTTCATATACGAGGTTCACTTTCCTATGCTCTACAGGGTGGCACGGTTCAACAACGAGGTTCACTTTCCTATGCTCTACACGGTGGCACGGTTCATATACGAGGTTCACTTTCCTATGCTCTACTCGGCGGAACGGTTAATATACGAGGTTCATTTTCCTATGCTCTACATGGCGGCACGGTTCATATACGAAGTTCACTCTCCTATGCTCTTCATGGCTGAACGGTTCATATACGAGGTTCACTTTCCTATGCTCTACACGGCGGCACGGTTCACACACGAGGTTCACTCTCCTATGCTCTACATGGCTGAACGGTTCATATACGAGGTTCACTTTCCTATGCTCTACAGGGCGGCACGGTTCACATACGAGGTTCACTCTCCTATGCTCTACATGGCTGAACGGTTCATATACGAGGTTCACTTTCCTATGCTCTACTCGGTGGCACGGTTCATATACGAGGTTCACTTTCATATCCTCTACACGGCGGCACGGTTCACATACGAGGTTCACTTTCATATCCTCTACACGGCGGCACGGTTCAACAACGAGATTCACTCTCCTATGCTCTACTCGGTGGCACGGTTCATATACGAGGAATTTCATATCCTCTACACGGCGGCACGGTTCAACAACGAGATTCACTTTCCTATGCTCCACTCGGTGGCACGGTTCGACAACCAGAATCAGTGTCCTTTGCCTTACATGGCGGAATGGTTTGAGAACGAGGTTCACTTTCCTATGCTCTACTCGGTGGCACGGTTCAACAACGAGGTTCACTTTCCTATGCTCTACACGGTGGCACGGTTCATATACGAGGTTCACTTTCCTATGCTCTACTCGGCGGAACGGTTCATATACGAGGTTCACTTTCCTATGCTCTACAGGGTGGCACGGTTCATATACGAGGTTCACTTTCCTATGCTCTACAGGGTGGCACGGTTCATATACGAGGTTCACTTTCCTATGCTCTACACGGTGGCACGGTTCATATACGAGGTTCACTTTCCTATGCTCTACTCGGCGGAACGGTTCATATACGAGGTTCACTTTCCTAATCTCTACATGGCGGCACGGTTCATATACGAGGTTCACTCTCCTATGCTCTACATTGGTGAACGGTTCATATACGAGGTTCACTTTCCTATGCTCTACACGGCGGAAAGGTTCACATACGAGGTTCACTTTCCTATGCTCTACAGGGTGGCACGGTTCAACAACGAGGTTCACTTTCCTATGCTCTACACGGTGGCACGGTTCATATACGAGGTTCACTTTCCTATGCTCTATTCGGCGGAACGGTTCATATACGAGGTTCACTTTCCTATGCTCTACAGGGTGGCACGGTTCAACAACGAGGTTCACTTTCCTATGCTCTACACGGTGGCACGGTTCATATACGAGGTTCACTTTCCTATGCTCTACTCGGCGGAACGGTTAATATACGAGGTTCACTTTCCTATGCTCTACATGGCGGCACGGTTCATATACGAGGTTCACTCTCCTATGCTCTTCATGGCTGAACGGTTCATATACGAGGTTCACTTTCCTATGCTCTACACGGCGGCACGGTTCACATACGAGGTTCACTCTCCTATGCTCTACATGGCTGAACGGTTCACATACGAGGTTCACTCTCCTATGCTCTACATGGCTGAACGGTTCATATACGAGGTTCACTTTCCTATGCTCTACTCGGTGGCACGGTTCATATACGAGGTTCACTTTCATATCCTCTACACGGCGGCACGGTTCACATACGAGGTTCACTTTCATATCCTCTACACGGCGGCACGGTTCAACAACGAGATTCACTCTCCTATGCTCTACTCGGTGGCACGGTTCATATACGAGGTTCACTTTCATATCCTCTACACGGCGGCACGGTTCAACAACGAGATTCACTTTCCTATGCTCCACTCGGTGGCACGGTTCGACAACCAGAATCAGTGTCCTTTGCCTTACATGGCGGAATGGTTTGAGAACGAGGTTCACTTTCCTATGCTCTACTCGGTGGCACGGTTCAACAACGAGGTTCACTTTCCTATGCTCTACACGGTGGCACGGTTCATATACGAGGTTCACTTTCCTATGCTCTACTCGGCGGAACGGTTCATATACGAGGTTCACTTTCCTATGCTCTACAGGGTGGCACGGTTCATATACGAGGTTCACTTTCCTATGCTCTACATGGCTGAACGGTTCATATATGAGGTTCACTTTCCTATGCTCTACAGGGCAGCACGGTTCACATACGAGGTTCACTCTCCTATGCTCTACATGGCTGAACGGTTCATATACGAGGTTCACTTTCCTATGCTCTACTCGGTGGCACGGTTCATATACGAGTCACTTTCATATCCTCTACACGGCGGCACGGTTCATATACGAGGTTCACTTTCATATCCTCTACACGGCGGCACGGTTCAACAACGAGATTCACTTTCCTATGCTCTACTCGGTGGCACGGTTCATATACGAGGTTCACTTTCCTATGCTCTACTCGGCGGAACGGTTCATATACGAGGTTCACTTTCCTAATCTCTACATGGCGGCACGGTTCATATACAAGGTTCACTCTCCTATGCTCTACATGGCTGAACGGTTCATATACGAGGTTCACTTTCCTATGCTCTACACGGCGGCACGGTTCACATACGAGGTTCACTCTCCTATGCTCTACATGGCTGAACGGTTCATATACGAGGTTCACTTTCCTATGCTCTACACGGCGGCACGGTTCACATACGAGGTTCACTCTCCTATGCTCTACATGGCTGAACGGTTCATATACGAGGTTCACTTTCCTATGCTCTACTCGGTGGCACGGTTCTTATACGAGGTTCATTTTCCTATGCTCTACAGGGTGGCACGGTTCATATACGAGGTTCACTTTCATATGCTCTACACGGTGGCACGGTTCAACAACGAGGTTCACTTTCCTATGCTCTACACGGCGGCAAGGTTCACATACGAGGTTCACTCTCCTATGCTCTACAGGGTGGCACGGTTCAACAACGAGGTTCACTTTCCTATGCTCTACACGGTGGCAGGGTTCATATACGAGGTTCACTTTCCTATGCTCTATTCGGCGGAACGGTTCATATACGAGGTTCACTTTCCTATGCTCTACAGGGTGGCACGGTTCAACAACGAGGTTCACTTTCCTATGCTCTACACGGTGGCACGGTTCATATACGAGGTTCACTTTCCTATGCTCTACTCGGCGGAACGGTTAATATACGAGGTTCACTTTCCTATGATTCACATGGCGGCACTGTTCATATACGAGGTTCACTCTCCTATGCTCTTCATGGCTGAACGGTTCATATACGAGGTTCACTTTCCTATGCTCTACACGGCGGCACGGTTCACATACCAGGTTCACTCTCCTATGCTCTACATGGCTGAACGGTTCATATACGAGGTTCACTTTCCTATGCTCTACACGGCGGCACGGTTCACATACGAGGTTCACTCTCCTATGCTCTACATGGCTGAACGGTTCATATACGAGGTTCACTTTCCTATGCTCTACTCGGTGGCACGGTTCATATACGAGGTTCACTTTCATATCCTCTACACGGCGGCACGGTTCACATACGAGGTTCACTTTCATATCCTCTACACGGCGGCACGGTTCAACAACGAGATTCACTCTCCTATGCTCTACTCGGTGGCACGGTTCATATACGAGGTTCACTTTCATATCCTCTACACGGCGGCACGGTTCAACAACGAGATTCACTTTCCTATGCTCCACTCGGTGGCACGGTTCGACAACCAGAATCAGTGTCCTTTGCCTTACATGGCGGAATGGTTTGAGAACGAGGTTCACTTTCCTATGCTCTACTCGGTGGCACGGTTCAACAACGAGGTTCACTTTCCTATGCTCTACACGGTGGCACGGTTCATATACGAGGTTCACTTTCCTATGCTCTACTCGGCGGAACGGTTCATATACGAGGTTCACTTTCCTATGCTTTACAGGGTGGCACGGTTCATATACGAGGTTCACTTTCCTATGCTCTACAGGGTGGCACGGTTCATATACGAGGTTCACTTTCCTATGCTCTACACGGTGGCACGGTTCATATACGAGGTTCACTTTCCTATGCTCTACTCGGCGGAACGGGTCATATACGAGGTTCACTTTCCTAATCTCTACATGGCGGCACGGTTCATATACGAGGTTCCCTCTCCTATGCTCTACATTGGTGAACGGTTCATATACGAGGTTCACTTTCCTATGCTCTACACGGCGGCACGGTTCACATACGAGGTTCACTCTCCTATGCTCTACATGGCTGAACGGTTCATATACGAGGTTCACTTTCCTATGCTCTACTTGGTGGCACGGTTCATATACGAGGTTCACTTTCATATCCTCTACACGGCGGCACGGTTCACATACGAGGTTCACTTTCATATCCTCTACACGGCGGCACGGTTCAACAACGAGATTCACTCTCCTATGCTCTACTCGGTGGCACGGTTCATATACGAGGTTCACTTTCATATCCTCTACACGGCGGCACTGTTCAACAACGAGATTCACTTTCCTATGCTCCACTCGGTGGCACGGTTCGACAACCAGATTCAGTGTCCTCTGCCTTACATGGCGGAATGGTTTGAGAACGAGGTTCACTTTCCTATGCTCTACTCGGTGGCACGGTTCAACAACGAGGTTCACTTTCCTATGCTCTACACGGTGGCACGGTTCATATACGAGGTTCACTTTCCTATGCTCTACTCGGCGGAACGGTTCATATACGAGGTTCACTTTCCTATGCTCTACAGGCTGGCACGGTTCATATACGAGGTTCACTTTCCTATGCTCTACAGGGTGGCACGGTTCATATACGAGGTTCACTTTCCTATGCTCTACACGGTGGCACGGTTCATATACGAGGTTCACTTTCCTATGCTCTACTCGGCGGAACGGTTCATATACGAGGTTAACTTTCCTATGCTCTACAGGGTGGCACGGTTCAACAACGAGGTTCACTCTCCCATGCTCTACACGGCGGCACGGTTTACATACGAGGTTCACTCTCCCATGCTCTACACGGCGGCACGGTTCACATACGAGGTTCACTCTCCTATGCTCTACATGGCTGAACGGTTCATATACGAGGTTCACTTTCCTATGCTCTACACGGCGGCACGGTTCACATACGAGGTTCACCCTCCTATGCTCTACATGGCTGAACGGTTCATATACGAGGTTCACTTTCCTATGCTCTACACGGCGGCACGGTTCACATACGAGGTTCACTCTCCTATGCTCTACATGGCTGAACGGTTCATATACGAGGTTCACTTTCCTATGCTCTACTCGGTGGCACGGTTCATATACGAGGTTCACTTTCATATCCTCTACACGGCGGCACGGTTCACATGCGAGGTTCACTTTCATATCCTCTACACGGCGGCACGGTTCACATACGAGGTTCACTTTCATATCCTCTACTCGGTGGCACGGTTCAACAACGATTTTCACTTTCCTATGCTCTACACGGTGGCACGGTTCATATACGAGGTTCACTTTCCTATGCTCTACTCGGCGGAACGGTTCATATACGAGGTTCACTTTCCTATGCTCGACAGGGTGGCACGGTTCAACAACGAGATTGACTTTCCTATGCTCTACACGGCGGCACGGTTCAACAACGAGATTCACTTTCATATCCTCTACACGGCGGCACGGTTCAACAACGAGATTCACTCTCCTATGCTCTACTCGGTGGCATGCTTCATATACGAGGTTCACTTTCATATCCTCTACACGGCGGCACGGTTCAACAACGAGATTCACTTTCCCATGCTCCACTCGGTGGCACAGTTCGACAACCAGATTCAGTGTCCTCTGCCTTACATGGCGGAATGGTTTGAGAACGAGGTTCACTTTCCTATGCTCTACTCGGTGGCACGGTTCAACAACGAGGTTCACTTTCCTATGCTCTACACGGTGGCACGGTTCATATACGAGGTTCACTTTCCTATGCTCTACCCGGCGGAACGGTTCATATACGAGGTTCACTCTCCTATGCTCTACATGGCTGAACGGTTCATATACGAGGTTCACTTTCCTATGCTCTACACGGCGGCACGGTTCACATACGAGGTTCACTCTCCTATGCTCTACATGGCTGAACGGTTCATATACGAGGTTCACTTTCCTATGCTCTACTCGGTGGCACGGTTCTTATACGAGGTTCATTTTCCTATGCTCTACAGGGTGGCACGGTTCATATACGAGGTTCACTTTCATATGCTCTACACGGTGGCACGGTTCAACAACGAGGTTCACTTTCCTATGCTCTACAGGGTGGCACGGTTCAACAACGAGGTTCACTTTCCTATGCTCTACACGGTGGCAGGGTTCATATACGAGGTTCACTTTCCTATGCTCTATTCGGCGGAACGGTTCATATACGAGGTTCACTTTCCTATGCTCTACAGGGTGGCACGGTTCAACAACGAGGTTCACTTTCCTATGCTCTACACGGTGGCACGGTTCATATACGAGATTTTCCTATGCTCTACTCGGCGAAACGGTTAATATACGAGGTTCACTTTCCTATGATTCACATGGCGGCACTGTTCATATACGAGGTTCACTTTCCTATGCTCTTCATGGCTGAACGGTTCATATACGAGGTTCACTTTCCTAAGCTCTACACGGCGGCACGGTTCACATACGAGGTTCACTCTCCTATGCTCAACATGGCTGAACGGTTCATATACGAGGTTCACTTTCCTATGCTCTACAGGGCGGCACGGTTCACATACGAGGTTCACTCTCCTATGCTCTACATGGCTGAACGGTTCATATACGAGGTTCACTTTCCTATGCTCTACTCGGTGGCACGGTTCATATACGAGGTTCACTTTCATATCCTCTACACGGCGGCACGGTTCACATACGAGGTTCACTTTCATATCCTCTACACGGCGGCACGGTTCAACAACGAGATTCACTCTCCTATGCTCTACTCGGTGGCACGGTTCATATACGAGGTTCACTTTCATATCCTCTACACGGCGGCACTGTTCAACAACGAGATTCACTTTCCTATGCTCCACTCGGTGGCACGGTTCGACAACCAGATTCAGTGTCCTCTCCCTTACATGGCGGAATGGTTTGAGAACGAGGTTCACTTTCCTATGCTCTACTCGGTGGCACGGTTCAACAACGAGGTTCACTTTCCTATGCTCTACACGGTGGCACGGTTCATATACGAGGTTCACTTTCCTATGCTCTACTCGGCGGAACGGTTCATATACGAGGTTCACTTTCCTATGCTCTACAGGGTGGCACGGTTCATATACGAGGTTCACTTTCCTATGCTCTACAGGGTGGCACGGTTCATATACGAGGTTCACTTTCCTATGCTCTACACGGTGGCACGGTTCATATACGAGGTTCACTTTCCTATGCTCTACACGGTGGCACGGTTCATATACGAGGTTCACTTTCCTTTGCTCTACACGGTGGCACGGTTCAAAAACGAGGTTCACTTTCCTATGCTCTACACGGCGGCACGGTTCACATACGAGGTTCACCCTCCTATGCTCTACATGGCTGAACGGTTCATATACGAGGTTCACTTTCCTATGCTCTACACGGCGGCACGGTTCACATACGAGGTTCACTCTCCTATGCTCTACATGGCTGAACGGTTCATATACGAGGTTCACTTTCCTATGCTCTACTCGGTGGCACGGTTCATATACGAGGTTCACTTTCATATCCTCTACACGGCGGCACGGTTCACATGCGAGGTTCACTTTCATATCCTCTACACGGCGGCACGGTTCAAATACGAGGTTCACTTTCATATCCTCTACTCGGTGGCACGGTTCAACAACGATTTTCACTTTTCTATGCTCTACACGGTGGCACGGTTCATATACGAGGTTCACTTTCCTATGCTCTACTCGGCGGAACGGTTCATATACGAGGTTCACTTTCCTATGCTCGACAGGGTGGCACGGTTCAACAACGAGATTGACTTTCCTATGCTCTACTCGGTGGCACGGTTCACATACGAGGTTCACTTTCATATCCTCTACACGGCGGCACGGTTCAACAACGAGATTCACTTTCCTATGCTCTACTCGGTGGCACGGTTCATATACGAGGTTCACTTTCATATCCTCTACACGGCGGCACGGTTCACATACGAGGTTCACTTTCATATCCTCTACTCGGTGGCACGGTTCAACAACGAGGTTCACTTTCATATCCTCTACACGGCGGCACGGTTCACATACGAGGTTCACTCTCCTATGCTCTACACGGCGGCACGGTTCACATACGAGGTTCACTCTCCTATGCTCTACATGGCTGAACGGTTCATATACGAGGTTCACTTTCCTATGCTCTACTCGGTGGCACGGTTCATATACGAGGTTCATTTTCCTATGCTCTACAGGGTGGCACGGTTCATATAAGAGGTTCACTTTCCTATGCTCTACACGGTGGCACGGTTCAACAATGAGGTTCACTTTCCTATGCTCTACACGGCGGCAAGGTTCACATACGAGGTTCACTCTCCTATGCTCTACAGGGTGGCACGGTTCAACAACGAGGTTCACTTTCCTATGTTCTACACGGCGGCAAGGTTCACATACGAGGTTTACTCTCCTATGCTCTACAGGGTGGCACGGTTCAACAACGAGGTTCACTTTCCTATGCTTTACACGGTGGCAGGGTTCATATACGAGGTTCACTTTCCTATGCTCTATTCGGCGGAACGGTTCATATACGAGGTTCACTTTCCTATGCTCTACAGGGTGGCACGGTTCATATACGAGGTTCACTTTCCTATGCTCTACACGGTGGCACGGTTCAGATACGAGGTTCACTTTCCTATGCTCTAATCGGCGGAACGGTTAATATACGAGGTTCACTTTCCTATGCTCTACATGGCGGCACTGTTCATATACGAGGTTCACTCTCCTATGCTCTTCATGGCTGAACGGTTCATATACGAGGTTCACTTTCCTATGCTCTACACGGCGGCACGGTTCACATACGAGGTTCACTCTCCTATGCTCTACATGGCTGAACGGTTCATATACGAGGTTCACTTTCCTATGCTCTACACGGTGGCACGGTTCATATACGAGGTTCACTTTCCTATGCTCTACTCGGCGGAACGGTTCATATACGAGGTTCACTTTCCTATGCTCGACAGGGTGGCACGGTTCAACAACGAGATTGACTTTCCTATGCTCTAATCGTTGGCACGGTTCACATACGAGGTTCACTTTCATATCCTCTACACGGCGGCACGGTTCAACAACGAGATTCACTTTCCTATGCTCTACTCGGTGGCACGGTTCATATACGAGGTTCACTTTCATATCCTCTACACGGCGGCACGGTTCACATACGAGGTTCACTTTCATATCCTCTACTCGGTGGCACGGTTCAACAACGAGGTTCACTTTCATATCCTCTACACGGCGGCACGGTTCACATACGAGGTTCACTCTCCTATGCTCTACACGGCGGCACGGTTCACATACGAGGTTCACTCTCCTATGCTCTACATGGCTGAACGGTTCATATACGAGGTTCACTTTCCTATGCTCTACTCGGTGGCACGGTTCATATACGAGGTTCATTTTCCTATGCACTACAGGGTGGCACGGTTCATATAAGAGGTTCACTTTCCTATGCTCTACACGGTGGCACGGTTCAACAACGAGGTTCACTTTCCTATGCTCTACACGGCGGCAAGGTTCACATACGAGGTTCACTCTCCTATGCTCTACAGGGTGGCACGGTTCAACAACGAGGTTCACTTTCCTATGCTCTACACGGTGGCAGGGTTCATATACGAGGTTCACTTTCCTATGCTCTATTCGGCGGAACGGTTCATATACGAGGTTCACTTTCCTATGCTCTACAGGGTGGCACGGTTCAACAACGAGGTTCACTTTCCTATGCTCTACACGGTGGCACGGTTCAGATACGAGGTTCACTTTCCTATGCTCTACTCGGCGGAACGGTTAATATACGAGGTTCACTTTCCTATGCTCTACATGGCGGCACTGTTCATATACGAGGTTCACTCTCCTATGCTCTTCATGGCTGAACGGTTCATATACGAGGTTCACTTTCCTATGCTCTACACGGTGGCACGGTTCACATACGAGGTTCACTCTCCTATGCTCTACATGGCTGAACGGTTCATATACGAGGTTCACTTTCCTATGCTCTACACGGCGGCACGGTTCACATACGAGGTTCACTCTCCTATGCTCTACATGGCTGAACGGTTCATATACGAGGTTCACTTTCCTATGCTCTACTCGGTGGCACGGTTCTTATACGAGGTTCATTTTCCTATGTTCTACAGGGTGGCACGGTTCATATACGAGGTTCACTTTCATATGCTCTACACGGTGGCACGGTTCAACAACGAGGTTCACTTTCCTATGCTCTACACGGCGGCAAGGTTCACATACGAGGTTCACTCTCCTATGCTCTACAGGTTGGCACGGTTCAACAACGAGGTTCACTTTCCTATGCTCTACACGGTGGCAGGGTTCATATACGAGGTTCACTTTCCTATGCTCTATTCGGCGGAACGGTTCATATACGAGGTTCACTTTCCTATGCTCTACAGGGTGGCACGGTTCAACAACGAGGTTCACTTTCCTATGCTCTACACGGTGGCACGGTTCATATACGAGGTTCACTTTCCTATGCTCTACTCGGCGAAACGGTTAATATACGAGGTTCACTTTCCTATGATTCACATGGCGGCACTGTTCATATACGAGGTTCACTCTCCTATGCTCTTCATGGCTGAACGGTTCATATACGAGGTTCACTTTCCTATGCTCTACACGGCGGCACGGTTCACATACGAGGTTCACTCTCCTATGCTCTACATGGCTGAACGGTTCATATACGAGGTTCACTTTCCTATGCTCTACATTGCGGCACGGTTCACATACGAGGTTCACTCTCCTATGCTCTACATGGCTGAACCGTTCATATACGAGGTTCACTTTCCTATGCTCTACTCGGTGGCACGGTTCATATACGAGGTTCACTTTCATATCCTCTACACGGCGGCACGGTTCACATACGAGGTTCACTTTCATATCCTCTACACGGCGGCACGGTTCAACAACGAGATTCACTCTCCTATGCTCTACTCGGTGGCACGGTTCATATACGAGAATCACTTTCATATCCTCTACACGGCGGCACTGTTCAACAACGAGATTCACTTTCCTATGCTCCACTCGGTGGCACGGTTCGACAACCAGATTCAGTGTCCTCTGCCTTACATGGCGGAATGGTTTGAGAACGAGGTTCACTTTCCTATGCTCTACTCGGTGGCACGGTTCAACAACGAGGTTCACTTTCCTATGCTCTACACGGTGGCACGGTTCATATACGAGGTTCACTTTCCTATGCTCTACTCGGCGGAACGGTTCATATACGAGGTTCACTTTCCTATGCTCTACAGGGTGGCACGGTTCATATACGAGGTTCACTTTCCTATGCTCTACAGGGTGGCACGGTTCATATACGAGGTTCACTTTCCTATGCTCTACACGGTGGCACGGTTCATATACGAGGTTCACTTTCCTATGCTCTACACGGTGTCACGGTTCATATACGAGGTTCACTTTCCTTTGCTCTACACGGTGGCACGGTTCAAAAACGAGGTTCAATTTCCTATGCTCTACACGGTGGCACGGTTCATATACGAGGTTCACTTTCCTATGCTCTACTCGGCGGAACGGTTCATATATGAGGTTCACTTTCCTATGCTCTACAGGGTGGAACGGTTCAACAACGAGGTTCACTCTCCCATGCTCTACACGGCGGCACGGTTTACATACGAGGTTCACTCTCCCATGCTCTACACGGCGGCACGGTTCACATACGAGGTTCACTCTCCTATGCTCTACATGGCTGAACGGTTCATATACGAGGTTCACTTTCCTATGCTCTACACGGCGGCACGGTTCACATACGAGGTTCACCCTCCTATGCTCTACATGGCTGAACGGTTCATATACGAGGTTCACTTTCCTATGCTCTACACGGCGGCACGGTTCACATACGAGGTTCACTCTCCTATGCTCTACATGGCTGAACGGTTCATATACGAGGTTCACTTTCCTATGCTCTACTCGGTGGCACGGTTCATATACGAGGTTCACTTTCATATCCTCTACACGGCGGTCCGGTTCACATGCGAGGTTCACTTTCATATCCTCTACACGGCGGCACGGTTCAAATACGAGGTTCACTTTCATATCCTCTACTCGGTGGCACGGTTCAACAACGATTTTCACTTTCCTATGCTCTACACGGTGGCACGGTTCATATACGAGGTTCACTTTCCTATGCTCTACTCGGCGGAACGGTTCATATACGAGGTTCACTTTCCTATGCTCGACAGGGTGGCACGGTTCAACAACGAGATTGACTTTCCTATGCTCTACTCGGTGGCACGGTTCACATACGAGGTTCACTTTCATATCCTCTACACGGCGGCACGGTTCAACAACGAGATTCACTTTCCTATGCTCTACTCGGTGGCACGGTTCATATACGAGGTTCACTTTCATATCCTCTACACGGCGGCACGGTTCACATACGAGGTTCACTTTCATATCCTCTACTCGGTGGCACGGTTCAACAACGAGGTTCACTTTCATATCCTCTACACGGCGGCACGGTTCACATACGAGGTTCACTCTCCTATGCTCTACACGGCGGCACGGTTCACATACGAGGTTCACTCTCCTATGCTCTACATGGCTGAACGGTTCATATACGAGGTTCACTTTCCTATGCTCTACTCGGTGGCACGGTTCATATACGAGGTTCATTTTCCTATGCTCTACAGGGTGGCACGGTTCATATAAGAGGTTCACTTTCCTATGCTCTACACGGTGGCACGGTTCAACAATGAGGTTCACTTTCCTATGCTCTACACGGCGGCAAGGTTCACATACGAGGTTCACTCTCCTATGCTCTACAGGGTGGCACGGTTCAACAACGAGGTTCACTTTCCTATGCTCTACACGGCGGCAAGGTTCACATACGAGGTTTACTCTCCTATGCTCTACAGGGTGGCACGGTTCAACAACGAGGTTCACTTTCCTATGCTTTACACGGTGGCAGGGTTCATATACGAGGTTAACTTTCCTATGCTCTATTCGGCGGAACGGTTCATATACGAGGTTCACTTTCCTATGCTCTACAGGGTGGCACGGTTCATATACGAGGTTCACTTTCCTATGCTCTACACGGTGGCACGGTTCAGATACGAGGTTCACTTTCCTATGCTCTACTCGGCGGAACGGTTAATATACGAGGTTCACTTTCCTATGCTCTACATGGCGGCACTGTTCATATACGAGGTTCACTCTCCTATGCTCTTCATGGCTGAACGGTTCATATACGAGGTTCACTTTCCTATGCTCTACACGGCGGCACGGTTCACATACGAGGTTCACTCTCCTATGCTCTACATGGCTGAACGGTTCATATACGAGGTTCACTTTCCTATGCTCTACACGGTGGCACGGTTCATATACGAGGTTCACTTTCCTATGCTCTACTCGGCGGAACGGTTCATATACGAGGTTCACTTTCCTATGCTCGACAGGGTGGCACGGTTCAACAACGAGATTGACTTTCCTATGCTCTACTCGTTGGCACGGTTCACATACGAGGTTCACTTTCATATCCTCTACACGGCGGCACGGTTCAACAACGAGATTCACTTTCCTATGCTCTACTCGGTGGCACGGTTCATATACGAGGTTCACTTTCATATCCTCTACACGGCGGCACGGTTCACATACGAGGTTCACTTTCATATCCTCTACTCGGTGGCACGGTTCAACAACGAGGTTCACTTTCATATCCTCTACACGGCGGCACGGTTCACATACGAGGTTCACTCTCCTATGCTCTACACGGCGGCACGGTTCACATACGAGGTTCACTCTCCTATGCTCTACATGGCTGAACGGTTCATATACGAGGTTCACTTTCCTATGCTCTACTCGGTGGCACGGTTCATATACGAGGTTCATTTTCCTATGCACTACAGGGTGGCACGGTTCATATAAGAGGTTCACTTTCCTATGCTCTACACGGTGGCACGGTTCAACAACGAGGTTCACTTTCCTATGCTCTACACGGCGGCAAGGTTCACATACGAGGTTCACTCTCCTATGCTCTACAGGGTGGCACGGTTCAACAACGAGGTTCACTTTCCTATGCTCTACACGGTGGCAGGGTTCATATACGAGGTTCACTTTCCTATGCTCTATTCGGCGGAACGGTTCATATACGAGGTTCACTTTCCTATGCTCTACAGGGTGGCACGGTTCAACAACGAGGTTCACTTTCCTATGCTCTACACGGTGGCACGGTTCAGATACGAGGTTCACTTTCCTATGCTCTACTCGGCGGAACGGTTAATATACGAGGTTCACTTTCCTATGCTCTACATGGCGGCACTGTTCATATACGAGGTTCACTCTCCTATGCTCTTCATGGCTGAACGGTTCATATACGAGGTTCACTTTCCTATGCTCTACATGGCGGCACTGTTCATATACGAGGTTCACTCTCCTATGCTCTTCATGGCTGAACGGTTCATATACGAGGTTCACTTTCCTATGCTCTACACGGCGGCACGGTTCACATACGAGGTTCACTTTCATATCCTCTACTCGGTGGCACGGTTCAACAACGATTTTCACTTTCCTATGCTCTACACGGTGGCACGGTTCATATACGAGGTTCACTTTCCTATGCTCTACTCGGCGGAACGGTTCATATACGAGGTTCACTTTCCTATGCTCGACAGGGTGGCACGGTTCAACAACGAGATTGACTTTCCTATGCTCTACTCGGTGGCACGGTTCACATACGAGGTTCACTTTCATATCCTCTACACGGCGGCACGGTTCAACAACGAGATTCACTTTCCTATGCTCTACTCGGTGGCACGGTTCATATACGAGGTTCACTTTCATATCCTCTACACGGCGGCACGGTTCACATACGAGGTTCACTTTCATATCCTCTACTCGGTGGCACGGTTCAACAACGAGGTTCACTTTCATATCCTCTACACGGCGGCACGGTTCACATACGAGGTTCACTCTCCTATGCTCTACACGGCGGCACGGTTCACATACGAGGTTCACTCTCCTATGCTCTACATGGCTGAACGGTTCATATACGAGGTTCACTTTCCTATGCTCTACTCGGTGGCACGGTTCATATACGAGGTTCATTTTCCTATGCTCTACAGGGTGGCACGGTTCATATAAGAGGTTCACTTTCCTATGCTCTACACGGTGGCACGGTTCAACAATGAGGTTCACTTTCCTATGCTCTACACGGCGGCAGGGTTCATATACGAGGTTCACTTTCCTATGCTCTATTCGGCGGAACGGTTCATATACGAGGTTCACTTTCCTATGCTCTACACGGCGGCAAGGTTCACATACGAGGTTCACTCTCCTATGCTCTACAGGGTGGCACGGTTCAACAACGAGGTTCACTTTCCTATGCTCTACACGGTGGCAGGGTTCATATACGAGGTTCACTTTCCTATGCTCTATTCGGCGGAACGGTTCATATACGAGGTTCACTTTCCTATGCTCTACAGGGTGGCACGGTTCAACAACGAGGTTCACTTTCCTATGCTCTACACGGTGGCACGGTTCATATACGAGGTTCACTTTCCTATGCTCTACTCGGCGGAACGGTTAATATACGAGGTTCACTTTCCTATGATTCACATGGCGGCACTGTTCATATACGAGGTTCACTCTCCTATGCTCTTCATGGCTGAACGGTTCATATACGAGGTTCACTTTCCTATGCTCTACACGGCGGCACGGTTCACATACCAGGTTCACTCTCCTATGCTCTACATGGCTGAACGGTTCATATACGAGGTTCACTTTCCTATGCTCTACACGGCGGCACGGTTCACATACGAGGTTCACTCTCCTATGCTCTACATGGCTGAACGGTTCATATACGAGGTTCACTTTCCTATGCTCTACTCGGTGGCACGGTTCATATACGAGGTTCACTTTCATATCCTCTACACGGCGGCACGGTTCACATACGAGGTTCACTTTCATATCCTCTACACGGCGGCACGGTTCAACAACGAGATTCACTCTCCTATGCTCTACTCGGTGGCACGGTTCATATACGAGGTTCACTTTCATATCCTCTACACGGCGGCACGGTTCAACAACGAGATTCACTTTCCTATGCTCCACTCGGTGGCACGGTTCGACAACCAGAATCAGTGTCCTTTGCCTTACATGGCGGAATGGTTTGAGAACGAGGTTCACTTTCCTATGCTCTACTCGGTGGCACGGTTCAACAACGAGGTTCACTTTCCTATGCTCTACACGGTGGCACGGTTCATATACGAGGTTCACTTTCCTATGCTCTACTCGGCGGAACGGTTCATATACGAGGTTCACTTTCCTATGCTTTACAGGGTGGCACGGTTCATATACGAGGTTCACTTTCCTATGCTCTACAGGGTGGCACGGTTCATATACGAGGTTCACTTTCCTATGCTCTACACGGTGGCACGGTTCATATACGAGGTTCACTTTCCTATGCTCTACTCGGCGGAACGGGTCATATACGAGGTTCACTTTCCTAATCTCTACATGGCGGCACGGTTCATATACGAGGTTCCCTCTCCTATGCTCTACATTGGTGAACGGTTCATATACGAGGTTCACTTTCCTATGCTCTACACGGCGGCACGGTTCACATACGAGGTTCACTCTCCTATGCTCTACATGGCTGAACGGTTCATATACGAGGTTCACTTTCCTATGCTCTACTTGGTGGCACGGTTCATATACGAGGTTCACTTTCATATCCTCTACACGGCGGCACGGTTCACATACGAGGTTCACTTTCATATCCTCTACACGGCGGCACGGTTCAACAACGAGATTCACTCTCCTATGCTCTACTCGGTGGCACGGTTCATATACGAGGTTCACTTTCATATCCTCTACACGGCGGCACTGTTCAACAACGAGATTCACTTTCCTATGCTCCACTCGGTGGCACGGTTCGACAACCAGATTCAGTGTCCTCTGCCTTACATGGCGGAATGGTTTGAGAACGAGGTTCACTTTCCTATGCTCTACTCGGTGGCACGGTTCAACAACGAGGTTCACTTTCCTATGCTCTACACGGTGGCACGGTTCATATACGAGGTTCACTTTCCTATGCTCTACTCGGCGGAACGGTTCATATACGAGGTTCACTTTCCTATGCTCTACAGGCTGGCACGGTTCATATACGAGGTTCACTTTCCTATGCTCTACAGGGTGGCACGGTTCATATACGAGGTTCACTTTCCTATGCTCTACACGGTGGCACGGTTCATATACGAGGTTCACTTTCCTATGCTCTACTCGGCGGAACGGTTCATATACGAGGTTAACTTTCCTATGCTCTACAGGGTGGCACGGTTCAACAACGAGGTTCACTCTCCCATGCTCTACACGGCGGCACGGTTTACATACGAGGTTCACTCTCCCATGCTCTACACGGCGGCACGGTTCACATACGAGGTTCACTCTCCTATGCTCTACATGGCTGAACGGTTCATATACGAGGTTCACTTTCCTATGCTCTACACGGCGGCACGGTTCACATACGAGGTTCACCCTCCTATGCTCTACATGGCTGAACGGTTCATATACGAGGTTCACTTTCCTATGCTCTACACGGCGGCACGGTTCACATACGAGGTTCACTCTCCTATGCTCTACATGGCTGAACGGTTCATATACGAGGTTCACTTTCCTATGCTCTACTCGGTGGCACGGTTCATATACGAGGTTCACTTTCATATCCTCTACACGGCGGCACGGTTCACATGCGAGGTTCACTTTCATATCCTCTACACGGCGGCACGGTTCACATACGAGGTTCACTTTCATATCCTCTACTCGGTGGCACGGTTCAACAACGATTTTCACTTTCCTATGCTCTACACGGTGGCACGGTTCATATACGAGGTTCACTTTCCTATGCTCTACTCGGCGGAACGGTTCATATACGAGGTTCACTTTCCTATGCTCGACAGGGTGGCACGGTTCAACAACGAGATTGACTTTCCTATGCTCTACACGGCGGCACGGTTCAACAACGAGATTCACTTTCATATCCTCTACACGGCGGCACGGTTCAACAACGAGATTCACTCTCCTATGCTCTACTCGGTGGCATGCTTCATATACGAGGTTCACTTTCATATCCTCTACACGGCGGCACGGTTCAACAACGAGATTCACTTTCCCATGCTCCACTCGGTGGCACAGTTCGACAACCAGATTCAGTGTCCTCTGCCTTACATGGCGGAATGGTTTGAGAACGAGGTTCACTTTCCTATGCTCTACTCGGTGGCACGGTTCAACAACGAGGTTCACTTTCCTATGCTCTACACGGTGGCACGGTTCATATACGAGGTTCACTTTCCTATGCTCTACCCGGCGGAACGGTTCATATACGAGGTTCACTCTCCTATGCTCTACATGGCTGAACGGTTCATATACGAGGTTCACTTTCCTATGCTCTACACGGCGGCACGGTTCACATACGAGGTTCACTCTCCTATGCTCTACATGGCTGAACGGTTCATATACGAGGTTCACTTTCCTATGCTCTACTCGGTGGCACGGTTCTTATACGAGGTTCATTTTCCTATGCTCTACAGGGTGGCACGGTTCATATACGAGGTTCACTTTCATATGCTCTACACGGTGGCACGGTTCAACAACGAGGTTCACTTTCCTATGCTCTACAGGGTGGCACGGTTCAACAACGAGGTTCACTTTCCTATGCTCTACACGGTGGCAGGGTTCATATACGAGGTTCACTTTCCTATGCTCTATTCGGCGGAACGGTTCATATACGAGGTTCACTTTCCTATGCTCTACAGGGTGGCACGGTTCAACAACGAGGTTCACTTTCCTATGCTCTACACGGTGGCACGGTTCATATACGAGATTTTCCTATGCTCTACTCGGCGAAACGGTTAATATACGAGGTTCACTTTCCTATGATTCACATGGCGGCACTGTTCATATACGAGGTTCACTTTCCTATGCTCTTCATGGCTGAACGGTTCATATACGAGGTTCACTTTCCTAAGCTCTACACGGCGGCACGGTTCACATACGAGGTTCACTCTCCTATGCTCAACATGGCTGAACGGTTCATATACGAGGTTCACTTTCCTATGCTCTACAGGGCGGCACGGTTCACATACGAGGTTCACTCTCCTATGCTCTACATGGCTGAAAGGTTCATATACGAGGTTCACTTTCCTATGCTCTACTCGGTGGCACGGTTCATATACGAGGTTCACTTTCATATCCTCTACACGGCGGCACGGTTCACATACGAGGTTCACTTTCATATCCTCTACACGGCGGCACGGTTCAACAACGAGATTCACTCTCCTATGCTCTACTCGGTGGCACGGTTCATATACGAGGTTCACTTTCATATCCTCTACACGGCGGCACTGTTCAACAACGAGATTCACTTTCCTATGCTCCACTCGGTGGCACGGTTCGACAACCAGATTCAGTGTCCTCTCCCTTACATGGCGGAATGGTTTGAGAACGAGGTTCACTTTCCTATGCTCTACTCGGTGGCACGGTTCAACAACGAGGTTCACTTTCCTATGCTCTACACGGTGGCACGGTTCATATACGAGGTTCACTTTCCTATGCTCTACTCGGCGGAACGGTTCATATACGAGGTTCACTTTCCTATGCTCTACAGGGTGGCACGGTTCATATACGAGGTTCACTTTCCTATGCTCTACAGGGTGGCACGGTTCATATACGAGGTTCACTTTCCTATGCTCTACACGGTGGCACGGTTCATATACGAGGTTCACTTTCCTATGCTCTACACGGTGGCACGGTTCATATACGAGGTTCACTTTCCTTTGCTCTACACGGTGGCACGGTTCAAAAACGAGGTTCACTTTCCTATGCTCTACACGGCGGCACGGTTCACATACGAGGTTCACCCTCCTATGCTCTACATGGCTGAACGGTTCATATACGAGGTTCACTTTCCTATGCTCTACACGGCGGCACGGTTCACATACGAGGTTCACTCTCCTATGCTCTACATGGCTGAACGGTTCATATACGAGGTTCACTTTCCTATGCTCTACTCGGTGGCACGGTTCATATACGAGGTTCACTTTCATATCCTCTACACGGCGGCACGGTTCACATGCGAGGTTCACTTTCATATCCTCTACACGGCGGCACGGTTCAAATACGAGGTTCACTTTCATATCCTCTACTCGGTGGCACGGTTCAACAACGATTTTCACTTTTCTATGCTCTACACGGTGGCACGGTTCATATACGAGGTTCACTTTCCTATGCTCTACTCGGCGGAACGGTTCATATACGAGGTTCACTTTCCTATGCTCGACAGGGTGGCACGGTTCAACAACGAGATTGACTTTCCTATGCTCTACTCGGTGGCACGGTTCACATACGAGGTTCACTTTCATATCCTCTACACGGCGGCACGGTTCAACAACGAGATTCACTTTCCTATGCTCTACTCGGTGGCACGGTTCATATACGAGGTTCACTTTCATATCCTCTACACGGCGGCACGGTTCACATACGAGGTTCACTTTCATATCCTCTACTCGGTGGCACGGTTCAACAACGAGGTTCACTTTCATATCCTCTACACGGCGGCACGGTTCACATACGAGGTTCACTCTCCTATGCTCTACACGGCGGCACGGTTCACATACGAGGTTCACTCTCCTATGCTCTACATGGCTGAACGGTTCATATACGAGGTTCACTTTCCTATGCTCTACTCGGTGGCACGGTTCATATACGAGGTTCATTTTCCTATGCTCTACAGGGTGGCACGGTTCATATAAGAGGTTCACTTTCCTATGCTCTACACGGTGGCACGGTTCAACAATGAGGTTCACTTTCCTATGCTCTACACGGCGGCAAGGTTCACATACGAGGTTCACTCTCCTATGCTCTACAGGGTGGCACGGTTCAACAACGAGGTTCACTTTCCTATGTTCTACACGGCGGCAAGGTTCACATACGAGGTTTACTCTCCTATGCTCTACAGGGTGGCACGGTTCAACAACGAGGTTCACTTTCCTATGCTTTACACGGTGGCAGGGTTCATATACGAGGTTCACTTTCCTATGCTCTATTCGGCGGAACGGTTCATATACGAGGTTCACTTTCCTATGCTCTACAGGGTGGCACGGTTCATATACGAGGTTCACTTTCCTATGCTCTACACGGTGGCACGGTTCAGATACGAGGTTCACTTTCCTATGCTCTAATCGGCGGAACGGTTAATATACGAGGTTCACTTTCCTATGCTCTACATGGCGGCACTGTTCATATACGAGGTTCACTCTCCTATGCTCTTCATGGCTGAACGGTTCATATACGAGGTTCACTTTCCTATGCTCTACACGGCGGCACGGTTCACATACGAGGTTCACTCTCCTATGCTCTACATGGCTGAACGGTTCATATACGAGGTTCACTTTCCTATGCTCTACACGGTGGCACGGTTCATATACGAGGTTCACTTTCCTATGCTCTACTCGGCGGAACGGTTCATATACGAGGTTCACTTTCCTATGCTCGACAGGGTGGCACGGTTCAACAACGAGATTGACTTTCCTATGCTCTAATCGTTGGCACGGTTCACATACGAGGTTCACTTTCATATCCTCTACACGGCGGCACGGTTCAACAACGAGATTCACTTTCCTATGCTCTACTCGGTGGCACGGTTCATATACGAGGTTCACTTTCATATCCTCTACACGGCGGCACGGTTCACATACGAGGTTCACTTTCATATCCTCTACTCGGTGGCACGGTTCAACAACGAGGTTCACTTTCATATCCTCTACACGGCGGCACGGTTCACATACGAGGTTCACTCTCCTATGCTCTACACGGCGGCACGGTTCACATACGAGGTTCACTCTCCTATGCTCTACATGGCTGAACGGTTCATATACGAGGTTCACTTTCCTATGCTCTACTCGGTGGCACGGTTCATATACGAGGTTCATTTTCCTATGCACTACAGGGTGGCACGGTTCATATAAGAGGTTCACTTTCCTATGCTCTACACGGTGGCACGGTTCAACAACGAGGTTCACTTTCCTATGCTCTACACGGCGGCAAGGTTCACATACGAGGTTCACTCTCCTATGCTCTACAGGGTGGCACGGTTCAACAACGAGGTTCACTTTCCTATGCTCTACACGGTGGCAGGGTTCATATACGAGGTTCACTTTCCTATGCTCTATTCGGCGGAACGGTTCATATACGAGGTTCACTTTCCTATGCTCTACAGGGTGGCACGGTTCAACAACGAGGT
This sequence comes from Sipunculus nudus, assembly GCA_026874595.1. NCBI lineage: Eukaryota > Metazoa > Annelida > Sipuncula > Golfingiida > Sipunculidae > Sipunculus > Sipunculus nudus. Next base: position 68,046,974 of record CM049319.1, on the reverse strand, counting down.
TCACTTTCCTATGCTCTACACGGTGGCACGGTTCAGATACGAGGTTCACTTTCCTATGCTCTACTCGGCGGAACGGTTAATATACGAGGTTCACTTTCCTATGCTCTACATGGCGGCACTGTTCATATACGAGGTTCACTCTCCTATGCTCTTCATGGCTGAACGGTTCATATACGAGGTTCACTTTCCTATGCTCTACACGGTGGCACGGTTCACATACGAGGTTCACTCTCCTATGCTCTACATGGCTGAACGGTTCATATACGAGGTTCACTTTCCTATGCTCTACACGGCGGCACGGTTCACATACGAGGTTCACTCTCCTATGCTCTACATGGCTGAACGGTTCATATACGAGGTTCACTTTCCTATGCTCTACTCGGTGGCACGGTTCTTATACGAGGTTCATTTTCCTATGTTCTACAGGGTGGCACGGTTCATATACGAGGTTCACTTTCATATGCTCTACACGGTGGCACGGTTCAACAACGAGGTTCACTTTCCTATGCTCTACACGGCGGCAAGGTTCACATACGAGGTTCACTCTCCTATGCTCTACAGGTTGGCACGGTTCAACAACGAGGTTCACTTTCCTATGCTCTACACGGTGGCAGGGTTCATATACGAGGTTCACTTTCCTATGCTCTATTCGGCGGAACGGTTCATATACGAGGTTCACTTTCCTATGCTCTACAGGGTGGCACGGTTCAACAACGAGGTTCACTTTCCTATGCTCTACACGGTGGCACGGTTCATATACGAGGTTCACTTTCCTATGCTCTACTCGGCGAAACGGTTAATATACGAGGTTCACTTTCCTATGATTCACATGGCGGCACTGTTCATATACGAGGTTCACTCTCCTATGCTCTTCATGGCTGAACGGTTCATATACGAGGTTCACTTTCCTATGCTCTACACGGCGGCACGGTTCACATACGAGGTTCACTCTCCTATGCTCTACATGGCTGAACGGTTCATATACGAGGTTCACTTTCCTATGCTCTACATTGCGGCACGGTTCACATACGAGGTTCACTCTCCTATGCTCTACATGGCTGAACCGTTCATATACGAGGTTCACTTTCCTATGCTCTACTCGGTGGCACGGTTCATATACGAGGTTCACTTTCATATCCTCTACACGGCGGCACGGTTCACATACGAGGTTCACTTTCATATCCTCTACACGGCGGCACGGTTCAACAACGAGATTCACTCTCCTATGCTCTACTCGGTGGCACGGTTCATATACGAGAATCACTTTCATATCCTCTACACGGCGGCACTGTTCAACAACGAGATTCACTTTCCTATGCTCCACTCGGTGGCACGGTTCGACAACCAGATTCAGTGTCCTCTGCCTTACATGGCGGAATGGTTTGAGAACGAGGTTCACTTTCCTATGCTCTACTCGGTGGCACGGTTCAACAACGAGGTTCACTTTCCTATGCTCTACACGGTGGCACGGTTCATATACGAGGTTCACTTTCCTATGCTCTACTCGGCGGAACGGTTCATATACGAGGTTCACTTTCCTATGCTCTACAGGGTGGCACGGTTCATATACGAGGTTCACTTTCCTATGCTCTACAGGGTGGCACGGTTCATATACGAGGTTCACTTTCCTATGCTCTACACGGTGGCACGGTTCATATACGAGGTTCACTTTCCTATGCTCTACACGGTGTCACGGTTCATATACGAGGTTCACTTTCCTTTGCTCTACACGGTGGCACGGTTCAAAAACGAGGTTCAATTTCCTATGCTCTACACGGTGGCACGGTTCATATACGAGGTTCACTTTCCTATGCTCTACTCGGCGGAACGGTTCATATATGAGGTTCACTTTCCTATGCTCTACAGGGTGGAACGGTTCAACAACGAGGTTCACTCTCCCATGCTCTACACGGCGGCACGGTTTACATACGAGGTTCACTCTCCCATGCTCTACACGGCGGCACGGTTCACATACGAGGTTCACTCTCCTATGCTCTACATGGCTGAACGGTTCATATACGAGGTTCACTTTCCTATGCTCTACACGGCGGCACGGTTCACATACGAGGTTCACCCTCCTATGCTCTACATGGCTGAACGGTTCATATACGAGGTTCACTTTCCTATGCTCTACACGGCGGCACGGTTCACATACGAGGTTCACTCTCCTATGCTCTACATGGCTGAACGGTTCATATACGAGGTTCACTTTCCTATGCTCTACTCGGTGGCACGGTTCATATACGAGGTTCACTTTCATATCCTCTACACGGCGGTCCGGTTCACATGCGAGGTTCACTTTCATATCCTCTACACGGCGGCACGGTTCAAATACGAGGTTCACTTTCATATCCTCTACTCGGTGGCACGGTTCAACAACGATTTTCACTTTCCTATGCTCTACACGGTGGCACGGTTCATATACGAGGTTCACTTTCCTATGCTCTACTCGGCGGAACGGTTCATATACGAGGTTCACTTTCCTATGCTCGACAGGGTGGCACGGTTCAACAACGAGATTGACTTTCCTATGCTCTACTCGGTGGCACGGTTCACATACGAGGTTCACTTTCATATCCTCTACACGGCGGCACGGTTCAACAACGAGATTCACTTTCCTATGCTCTACTCGGTGGCACGGTTCATATACGAGGTTCACTTTCATATCCTCTACACGGCGGCACGGTTCACATACGAGGTTCACTTTCATATCCTCTACTCGGTGGCACGGTTCAACAACGAGGTTCACTTTCATATCCTCTACACGGCGGCACGGTTCACATACGAGGTTCACTCTCCTATGCTCTACACGGCGGCACGGTTCACATACGAGGTTCACTCTCCTATGCTCTACATGGCTGAACGGTTCATATACGAGGTTCACTTTCCTATGCTCTACTCGGTGGCACGGTTCATATACGAGGTTCATTTTCCTATGCTCTACAGGGTGGCACGGTTCATATAAGAGGTTCACTTTCCTATGCTCTACACGGTGGCACGGTTCAACAATGAGGTTCACTTTCCTATGCTCTACACGGCGGCAAGGTTCACATACGAGGTTCACTCTCCTATGCTCTACAGGGTGGCACGGTTCAACAACGAGGTTCACTTTCCTATGCTCTACACGGCGGCAAGGTTCACATACGAGGTTTACTCTCCTATGCTCTACAGGGTGGCACGGTTCAACAACGAGGTTCACTTTCCTATGCTTTACACGGTGGCAGGGTTCATATACGAGGTTAACTTTCCTATGCTCTATTCGGCGGAACGGTTCATATACGAGGTTCACTTTCCTATGCTCTACAGGGTGGCACGGTTCATATACGAGGTTCACTTTCCTATGCTCTACACGGTGGCACGGTTCAGATACGAGGTTCACTTTCCTATGCTCTACTCGGCGGAACGGTTAATATACGAGGTTCACTTTCCTATGCTCTACATGGCGGCACTGTTCATATACGAGGTTCACTCTCCTATGCTCTTCATGGCTGAACGGTTCATATACGAGGTTCACTTTCCTATGCTCTACACGGCGGCACGGTTCACATACGAGGTTCACTCTCCTATGCTCTACATGGCTGAACGGTTCATATACGAGGTTCACTTTCCTATGCTCTACACGGTGGCACGGTTCATATACGAGGTTCACTTTCCTATGCTCTACTCGGCGGAACGGTTCATATACGAGGTTCACTTTCCTATGCTCGACAGGGTGGCACGGTTCAACAACGAGATTGACTTTCCTATGCTCTACTCGTTGGCACGGTTCACATACGAGGTTCACTTTCATATCCTCTACACGGCGGCACGGTTCAACAACGAGATTCACTTTCCTATGCTCTACTCGGTGGCACGGTTCATATACGAGGTTCACTTTCATATCCTCTACACGGCGGCACGGTTCACATACGAGGTTCACTTTCATATCCTCTACTCGGTGGCACGGTTCAACAACGAGGTTCACTTTCATATCCTCTACACGGCGGCACGGTTCACATACGAGGTTCACTCTCCTATGCTCTACACGGCGGCACGGTTCACATACGAGGTTCACTCTCCTATGCTCTACATGGCTGAACGGTTCATATACGAGGTTCACTTTCCTATGCTCTACTCGGTGGCACGGTTCATATACGAGGTTCATTTTCCTATGCACTACAGGGTGGCACGGTTCATATAAGAGGTTCACTTTCCTATGCTCTACACGGTGGCACGGTTCAACAACGAGGTTCACTTTCCTATGCTCTACACGGCGGCAAGGTTCACATACGAGGTTCACTCTCCTATGCTCTACAGGGTGGCACGGTTCAACAACGAGGTTCACTTTCCTATGCTCTACACGGTGGCAGGGTTCATATACGAGGTTCACTTTCCTATGCTCTATTCGGCGGAACGGTTCATATACGAGGTTCACTTTCCTATGCTCTACAGGGTGGCACGGTTCAACAACGAGGTTCACTTTCCTATGCTCTACACGGTGGCACGGTTCAGATACGAGGTTCACTTTCCTATGCTCTACTCGGCGGAACGGTTAATATACGAGGTTCACTTTCCTATGCTCTACATGGCGGCACTGTTCATATACGAGGTTCACTCTCCTATGCTCTTCATGGCTGAACGGTTCATATACGAGGTTCACTTTCCTATGCTCTACATGGCGGCACTGTTCATATACGAGGTTCACTCTCCTATGCTCTTCATGGCTGAACGGTTCATATACGAGGTTCACTTTCCTATGCTCTACACGGCGGCACGGTTCACATACGAGGTTCACTTTCATATCCTCTACTCGGTGGCACGGTTCAACAACGATTTTCACTTTCCTATGCTCTACACGGTGGCACGGTTCATATACGAGGTTCACTTTCCTATGCTCTACTCGGCGGAACGGTTCATATACGAGGTTCACTTTCCTATGCTCGACAGGGTGGCACGGTTCAACAACGAGATTGACTTTCCTATGCTCTACTCGGTGGCACGGTTCACATACGAGGTTCACTTTCATATCCTCTACACGGCGGCACGGTTCAACAACGAGATTCACTTTCCTATGCTCTACTCGGTGGCACGGTTCATATACGAGGTTCACTTTCATATCCTCTACACGGCGGCACGGTTCACATACGAGGTTCACTTTCATATCCTCTACTCGGTGGCACGGTTCAACAACGAGGTTCACTTTCATATCCTCTACACGGCGGCACGGTTCACATACGAGGTTCACTCTCCTATGCTCTACACGGCGGCACGGTTCACATACGAGGTTCACTCTCCTATGCTCTACGTGGCTGAACGGTTCATATACGAGGTTCACTTTCCTATGCTCTACTCGGTGGCACGGTTCATATACGAGGTTCATTTTCCTATGCTCTACAGGGTGGCACGGTTCATATAAGAGGTTCACTTTCCTATGCTCTACACGGTGGCACGGTTCAACAATGAGGTTCACTTTCCTATGCTCTACACGGCGGCAAGGTTCACATACGAGGTTCACTCTCCTATGCTCTACAGGGTGGCACGGTTCAACAACGAGGTTCACTTTCCTATGCTCTACACGGCGGCAAGGTTCACATACGAGGTTTACTCTCCTATGCTCTACAGGGTGGCACGGTTCAACAACGAGGTTCACTTTCCTATGCTTTACACGGTGGCAGGGTTCATATACGAGGTTCACTTTCCTATGCTCTATTCGGCGGAACGGTTCATATACGAGGTTCACTTTCCTATGCTCTACAGGGTGGCACGGTTCATATACGAGGTTCACTTTCCTATGCTCTACACGGTGGCACGGTTCAGATACGAGGTTCACTTTCCTATGCTCTACTCGGCGGAACGGTTAATATACGAGGTTCACTTTCCTATGCTCTACATGGCGGCACTGTTCATATACGAGGTTCACTCTCCTATGCTCTTCATGGCTGAACGGTTCATATACGAGGTTCACTTTCCTATGCTCTACACGGCGGCACGGTTCACATACGAGGTTCACTCTCCTATGCTCTACATGGCTGAACGGTTCATATACGAGGTTCACTTTCCTATGCTCTACACGGTGGCACGGTTCATATACGAGGTTCACTTTCCTATGCTCTACTCGGCGGAACGGTTCATATACGAGGTTCACTTTCCTATGCTCGACAGGGTGGCACGGTTCAACAACGAGATTGACTTTCCTATGCTCTACTCGTTGGCACGGTTCACATACGAGGTTCACTTTCATATCCTCTACACGGCGGCACGGTTCAACAACGAGATTCACTTTCCTATGCTCTACTCGGTGGCACGGTTCATATACGAGGTTCACTTTCATATCCTCTACACGGCGGCACGGTTCACATACGAGGTTCACTTTCATATCCTCTACTCGGTGGCACGGTTCAACAACGAGGTTCACTTTCATATCCTCTACACGGCGGCACGGTTCACATACGAGGTTCACTCTCCTATGCTCTACACGGCGGCACGGTTCACATACGAGGTTCACTCTCCTATGCTCTACATGGCTGAACGGTTCATATACGAGGTTCACTTTCCTATGCTCTACTCGGTGGCACGGTTCATATACGAGGTTCATTTTCCTATGCACTACAGGGTGGCACGGTTCATATAAGAGGTTCACTTTCCTATGCTCTACACGGTGGCACGGTTCAACAACGAGGTTCACTTTCCTATGCTCTACACGGCGGCAAGGTTCACATACGAGGTTCACTCTCCTATGCTCTACAGGGTGGCACGGTTCAACAACGAGGTTCACTTTCCTATGCTCTACACGGTGGCAGGGTTCATATACGAGGTTCACTTTCCTATGCTCTATTCGGCGGAACGGTTCATATACGAGGTTCACTTTCCTATGCTCTACAGGGTGGCACGGTTCAACAACGAGGTTCACTTTCCTATGCTCTACACGGTGGCACGGTTCAGATACGAGGTTCACTTTCCTATGCTCTACTCGGCGGAACGGTTAATATACGAGGTTCACTTTCCTATGCTCTACATGGCGGCACTGTTCATATACGAGGTTCACTCTCCTATGCTCTTCATGGCTGAACGGTTCATATACGAGGTTCACTTTCCTATGCTCTACACGGTGGCACGGTTCACATACGAGGTTCACTCTCCTATGCTCTACATGGGTGAACGGTTCATATACGAGGTTCACTTTCCTATGCTCTATTCGGCGGAACGGTTCATATACGAGGTTCACTTTCCTATGCTCTACAGGGTGGCACGATTCATATACGAGGTTCACTTTCCTATGCTCTACACGGTGGCACGGTTCAGATACGAGGTTCACTTTCCTATGCTCTACTCGGCGGAACGGTTAATATACGAGGTTCACTTTCCTATGCTCTACATGGCGGCACTGTTCATATACGAGGTTCACTCTCCTATGCTCTTCATGGCTGAACGGTTCATATACGAGGTTCACTTTCCTATGCTCTACACGGCGGCACGGTTCACATACGAGGTTCACTCTCCTTTGCTCTACATGGCTGAACGGTTCATATACGAGGTTCACTTTCCTATGCTCTACACGGTGGCACGGTTCATATACGAGGTTCACTTTCCTATGCTCTACTCGGCGGAACGGTTCATATACGAGGTTCACTTTCCTATGCTCGACAGGGTGGCACGGTTCAACAACGAGATTGACTTTCCTATGCTCTACTCGTTGGCACGGTTCACATACGAGGTTCACTTTCATATCCTCTACACGGCGGCACGGTTCAACAACGAGATTCACTTTCCTATGCTCTACTCGGTGGCACGGTTCATATACGAGGTTCACTTTCATATCCTCTACACGGCGGCACGGTTCACATACGAGGTTCACTTTCATATCCTCTACTCGGTGGCACGGTTCAACAACGAGGTTCACTTTCATATCCTCTACACGGCGGCACGGTTCACATACGAGGTTCACTCTCCTATGCTCTACACGGCGGCACGGTTCACATACGAGGTTCACTCTCCTATGCTCTACATGGCTGAACGGTTCATATACGAGGTTCACTTTCCTATGCTCTACTCGGTGGCACGGTTCATATACGAGGTTCATTTTCCTATGCACTACAGGGTGGCACGGTTCATATAAGAGGTTCACTTTCCTATGCTCTACACGGTGGCACGGTTCAACAACGAGGTTCACTTTCCTATGCTCTACACGGCGGCAAGGTTCACATACGAGGTTCACTCTCCTATGCTCTACAGGGTGGCACGGTTCAACAACGAGGTTCACTTTCCTATGCTCTACACGGTGGCAGGATTCATATACGAGGTTCACTTTCCTATGCTCTATTCGGCGGAACGGTTCATATACGAGGTTCACTTTCCTATGCTCTACAGGGTGGCACGGTTCAACAACGAGGTTCACTTTCCTATGCTCTACACGGTGGCACGGTTCAGATACGAGGTTCACTTTCCTATGCTCTACTCGGCGGAACGGTTAATATACGAGGTTCACTTTCCTATGCTCTACATGGCGGCACTGTTCATATACGAGGTTCACTCTCCTATGCTCTTCATGGCTGAACGGTTCATATACGAGGTTCACTTTCCTATGCTCTACACGGTGGCACGGTTCACATACGAGGTTCACTCTCCTATGCTCTACATGGGTGAACGGTTCATATACGAGGTTCACTTTCCTATGCTCTACACGGTGGCACGGTTCACATACGAGGTTCACTTTCATATCCTCTACACGGCGGCACGGTTCAACAACGAGATTCACTCTCCTATGCTCTACTCGGTGGCACGGTTCATATACGAGGTTCACTTTCATATCCTCTACACGGCGGCACGGTTCAACAACGAGATTCACTTTCCTATGCTCTACACGGCGGCACGGTTCGACAACCAGATTCACTGTCCTCTGCCTTACATGGCGGAATGGTTTAAGAACGAGGTTCACTTACCTATGCTCTACTCGGTGGCACGGTTCAACAACGAGGTTCACTTTCCTATGCTCTACTCGGTGGCACGGTTCATATACGAGGTTCACTTTCCTATGCTCTACTCGGCGGAACGGTTCATATACGAGGTTCACTTTCCTATGCTCTACAGGGTGGCACGGTTCAACAACGAGGTTCACTTTCCTATGCTCTACTCGGCGGAACGGTTCATATACGAGGTTCACTTTCCTATGCTCTACAGGGTGGCACGGTTCAACAACGAGGTTCACTTTCCTATGCTCTACACGGCGGCACGGTTCACATACGAGGTTCACTCTGCTATGCTCTACATGGCTGAACGGTTCATATACGAGGTTCACTTTCCTATGCTCTACACGGCGGCACGGTTCAACAACGAGGTTCACTTTCCTATGCTCTACACGGCGGAAAGGTTCACATACGAGGTTCACTTTCCTATGCTCTACAGGGTGGCACGGTTCATATACGAGGTTCACTTTCCTATGCTCTACTCGGCGGAACGGTTCATATACGAGGTTCATTTTCCTATGCTCTACATGGCGGCACGGTTCATATACGAGGTTCACTCTCCTATGCTCTTCATGGCTGAACGGTTCATATACGAGGTTCACTTTCCTATGCTCTACACGGCGGCACGGTTCACATACGAGGTTCACTCTCCTATGCTCTACATGGCTGAACGGTTCATATACGAGGTTCACTTTCCTATGCTCTACAGGGCGGCACGGTTCACATACGAGGTTCACTCTCCTATGCTCTACATGGCTGAACGGTTCATATACGAGGTTCACTTTCCTATGCTCTACTCGGTGGCACGGTTCATATACGAGGTTCACTTTCATATCCTCTACACGGCGGCACGGTTCACATACGAGGTTCACTTTCATATCCTCTACACGGCGGCACGGTTCAACAACGAGATTCACTCTCCTATGCTCTACTCGGTGGCACGGTTCATATACGAGGTTCACTTTCATATCCTCTACACGGCGGCACGGTTCAACAACGAGATTCACTTTCCTATGCTCCACTCGGTGGCACGGTTCGACAACCAGAATCAGTGTCCTTTGCCTTACATGGCGGAATGGTTTGAGAACGAGGTTCACTTTCCTATGCTCTACTCGGTGGCACGGTTCAACAACGAGGTTCACTTTCCTATGCTCTACACGGTGGCACGGTTCATATACGAGGTTCACTTTCCTAATCTCTACATGGCGGCACGGTTCATATACGAGGTTCACTCTCCTATGCTCTACATTGGTGAACGGTTCATATACGAGGTTCACTTTCCTATGGTCTACACGGCGGCACGGTTCATATACGAGGTTCACTTTCATATGCTCTACACGGTGGCACGGTTCAACAACGAGGTTCACTTTCCTATGCTCTACACGGCGGAAAGGTTCACATACGAGGTTCACTTTCCTATGCTCTACAGGGAGGCACGGTTCAACAACGAGGTTCACTTTCTTATGCTCTACACGGTGGCACGGTTCATATACGAGGTTCACTTTCCTATGCTCTATTCGGCTGAACGGTTCATATACGAGGTTCACTTTCCTATGCTCTACAGGGTGGCACGGTTCAACAACGAGGTTCACTTTCCTATGCTCTACACGGTGGCACGGTTCATATACGAGGTTCACTTTCCTATGCTCTACTCGGCGGAACGGTTAATATACGAGGTTCACTTTCCTATGCTCTACATGGCGGCACGGTTCATATACGAGGTTCACTCTCCTATGCTCTTCATGGCTGAACGGTTCATATACGAGGTTCACTTTCCTATGCTCTACACGGCGGCACGGTTCACATACGAGGTTCACTCTCCTATGCTCTACATGGCTGAACGGTTCATATACGAGGTTCACTTTCCTATGCTCTACAGGGCGGCACGGTTCACATACGAGGTTCACTCTCCTATGCTCTACATGGCTGAACGGTTCATATACGAGGTTCACTTTCCTATGCTCTACTCGGTGGCACGGTTCATATACGAGGTTCACTTTCATATCCTCTACACGGCGGCACGGTTCACATACGAGGTTCACTTTCATATCCTCTACACGGCGGCACGGTTCAACAACGAGATTCACTCTCCTATGCTCTACTCGGTGGCACGGTTCATATACGAGGTTCACTTTCATATCCTCTACACGGCGGCACGGTTCAACAACGAGATTCACTTTCCTATGCTCCACTCGGTGGCACGGTTCGACAACCAGAATCAGTGTCCTTTGCCTTACATGGCGGAATGGTTTGAGAACGAGGTTCACTTTCCTATGCTCTACTCGGTGGCACGGTTCAACAACGAGGTTCACTTTCCTATGCTCTACACGGTGGCACGGTTCATATACGAGGTTCACTTTCCTATGCTCTACTCGGCGGAACGGTTCATATACGAGGTTCACTTTCCTATGCTCTACAGGGTGTCACGGTTCATATACGAGGTTCACTTTCCTATGCTCTACAGGGTGGCACGGTTCATATACGAGGTTCACTTTCCTAATCTCTACATGGCGGCACGGTTCATATACGAGGTTCACTCTCCTATGCTCTACATTGGTGAACGGTTCATATACGAGGTTCACTTTCCTATGCTCTACACGGCGGCACGGTTCACATACGAGGTTCACTCTCCTATGCTCTACATGGCTGAATGGTTCATATACGAGGTTCACTTTCCTATGCTCTACTCGGTGGCACGGTTCATATACGAGGTTCACTTTCATATCCTCTACGCGGCGGCACGGTTCACATACGGGGTTCACTTTCATATCCTCTACACGGCGGCACGGTTCAACAACGGGATTCACTTTCCTATGCTCTACATGGCTGAACGGTTCATATATGAGGTTCACTTTCCTATGCTCTACACGGCGGCACGGTTCACATACGAGGTTCACTCTCCTATGCTCTACATGGCTGAACGGTTCATATACGAGGTTCACTTTCCTATGCTCTACTCGGTGGCACGGTTCATATACGAGTCACTTTCATATCCTCTACACGGCGGCACGGTTCATATACGAGGTTCACTTTCATATCCTCTACACGGCGGCACGGTTCAACAACGAGATTCACTTTCCTATGCTCTACTCGGTGGCACGGTTCATATACGAGGTTCACTTTCCTATGCTCTACTCGGTGGCACGGTTCATATACGAGGTTCACTTTCCTATGCTCTACACGGCGGCACGGTTCATATACGAGGTTCACTTTCCTATGCTCTACTCGGTGGCACGGTTCATATACGAGGTTCACTTTCCTATGCTCTACTCGGCGGAACGGTTCATATACGAGGTTCACTTTCCTAATCTCTACATGGCGGCACGGTTCATATACAAGGTTCACTCTCCTATGCTCTACATGGCTGAATGGTTCATATACGAGGTTCACTTTCCTATGCTCTACACGGCGGCACGGTTCACATACGAGGTTCACTCTCCTATGCTCTACATGGCTGAACGGTTCATATACGAGGTTCACTTTCCTATGCTCTACACGGCGGCACGGTTCACATACGAGGTTCACTCTCCTATGCTCTACATGGCTGAACGGTTCATATACGAGGTTCACTTTCCTATGCTCTACTCGGTGGCACGGTTCATATACGAGGTTCACTTTCATATCCTCTACACGGCGGCACGGTTCACATACGAGGTTCACTTTCATATCCTCTACACGGCGGCACGGTTCAACAACGAGATTCACTCTCCTATGCTCTACTCGGTGGCACGGTTCATATACGAGGTTCACTTTCATATCCTCTACACGGCGGCACGGTTCAACAACGAGATTCACTTTCCTATGCTCCACTCGGTGGCACGGTTCGACAACCAGAATCAGTGTCCTTTGCCTTACATGGCGGAATGGTTTGAGAACGAGGTTCACTTTCCTATGCTCTACTCGGTGGCACGGTTCAACAACGAGGTTCACTTTCCTATGCTCTACACGGTGGCACGGTTCATATACGAGGTTCACTTTCCTAATCTCTACATGGCGGCACGGTTCATATACGAGGTTCACTCTCCTATGCTCTACATTGGTGAACGGTTCATATACGAGGTTCACTTTCCTATGGTCTACACGGCGGCACGGTTCATATACGAGGTTCACTTTCATATGCTCTACACGGTGGCACGGTTCAACAACGAGGTTCACTTTCCTATGCTCTACATGGCTGAACGGTTCATATATGAGGTTCACTTTCCTATGCTCTACACGGCGGCACGGTTCACATACGAGGTTCACTCTCCTATGCTCTACATGGCTGAACGGTTCATATACGAGGTTCACTTTCCTATGCTCTACTCGGTGGCACGGTTCATATACGAGTCACTTTCATATCCTCTACACGGCGGCACGGTTCATATACGAGGTTCACTTTCATATCCTCTACACGGCGGCACGGTTCAACAACGAGATTCACTTTCCTATGCTCTACTCGGTGGCACGGTTCATATACGAGGTTCACTTTCCTATGCTCTACTCGGTGGCACGGTTCATATACGAGGTTCACTTTCCTATGCTCTACACGGCGGCACGGTTCATATACGAGGTTCACTTTCCAATGCTCTACTCGGTGGCACGGTTCATATACGAGGTTCACTTTCCTATGCTCTACTCGGCGGAACGGTTCATATACGAGGTTCACTTTCCTAATCTCTACATGGCGGCACGGTTCATATACAAGGTTCACTCTCCTATGCTCTACATGGCTGAACGGTTCATATACGAGGTTCACTTTCCTATGCTCTACACGGCGGCACGGTTCACATACGAGGTTCACTCTCCTATGCTCTACATGGCTGAACGGTTCATATACGAGGTTCACTTTCCTATGCTCTACACGGCGGCACGGTTCACATACGAGGTTCACTCTCCTATGCTCTACATGGCTGAACGGTTCATATACGAGGTTCACTTTCCTATGCTCTACTCGGTGGCACGGTTCATATACGAGGTTCACTTTCATATCCTCTACACGGCGGCACGGTTCACATACGAGGTTCACTTTCATATCCTCTACACGGCGGCACGGTTCAACAACGAGATTCACTCTCCTATGCTCTACTCGGTGGCACGGTTCATATACGAGGTTCACTTTCATATCCTCTACACGGCGGCACGGTTCAACAACGAGATTCACTTTCCTATGCTCCACTCGGTGGCACGGTTCGACAACCAGAATCAGTGTCCTTTGCCTTACATGGCGGAATGGTTTGAGAACGAGGTTCACTTTCCTATGCTCTACTCGGTGGCACGGTTCAACAACGAGGTTCACTTTCCTATGCTCTACACGGTGGCACGGTTCATATACGAGGTTCACTTTCCTAATCTCTACATGGCGGCACGGTTCATATACGAGGTTCACTCTCCTATGCTCTACATTGGTGAACGGTTCATATACGAGGTTCACTTTCCTATGGTCTACACGGCGGCACGGTTCATATACGAGGTTCACTTTCATATGCTCTACACGGTGGCACGGTTCAACAACGAGGTTCACTTTCCTATGCTCTACACGGCGGAAAGGTTCACATACGAGGTTCACTTTCCTATGCTCTACATGGCGGCACGGTTCATATACAAGGTTCACTCTCCTATGCTCTACATGGCTGAACGGTTCATATACGAGGTTCACTTTCCTATGCTCTACACGGCGGCACGGTTCACATACGAGGTTCACTCTGCTATGCTCTACATGGCTGAACGGTTCATATACGAGGTTCACTTTCCTATGCTCTACACGGCGGCACGGTTCAACAACGAGGTTCACTTTCCTATGCTCTACACGGCGGAAAGGTTCACATACGAGGTTCACTTTCCTATGCTCTACAGGGTGGCACGGTTCATATACGAGGTTCACTTTCCTATGCTCTACTCGGCGGAACGGTTCATATACGAGGTTCATTTTCCTATGCTCTACATGGCGGCACGGTTCATATACGAGGTTCACTCTCCTATGCTCTTCATGGCTGAACGGTTCATATACGAGGTTCACTTTCCTATGCTCTACACGGCGGCACGGTTCACATACGAGGTTCACTCTCCTATGCTCTACATGGCTGAACGGTTCATATACGAGGTTCACTTTCCTATGCTCTACAGGGCGGCACGGTTCACATACGAGGTTCACTCTCCTATGCTCTACATGGCTGAACGGTTCATATACGAGGTTCACTTTCCTATGCTCTACTCGGTGGCACGGTTCATATACGAGGTTCACTTTCATATCCTCTACACGGCGGCACGGTTCACATACGAGGTTCACTTTCATATCCTCTACACGGCGGCACGGTTCAACAACGAGATTCACTCTCCTATGCTCTACTCGGTGGCACGGTTCATATACGAGGTTCACTTTCATATCCTCTACACGGCGGCACGGTTCAACAACGAGATTCACTTTCCTATGCTCCACTCGGTGGCACGGTTCGACAACCAGAATCAGTGTCCTTTGCCTTACATGGCGGAATGGTTTGAGAACGAGGTTCACTTTCCTATGCTCTACTCGGTGGCACGGTTCAACAACGAGGTTCACTTTCCTATGCTCTACACGGTGGCACGGTTCATATACGAGGTTCACTTTCCTAATCTCTACATGGCGGCACGGTTCATATACGAGGTTCACTCTCCTATGCTCTACATTGGTGAACGGTTCATATACGAGGTTCACTTTCCTATGGTCTACACGGCGGCACGGTTCATATACGAGGTTCACTTTCCTATGCTCTACACGGTGGCACGGTTCAACAACGAGGTTCACTTTCCTATGCTCTACACGGCGGAAAGGTTCACATACGAGGTTCACTTTCCTATGCTCTACAGGGAGGCACGGTTCAACAACGAGGTTCATTTTCTTATGCTCTACACGGTGGCACGGTTCATATACGAGGTTCACTTTCCTATGCTCTATTCGGCTGAACGGTTCATATACGAGGTTCACTTTCCTATGCTCTACAGGGTGGCACGGTTCAACAACGAGGTTCACTTTCCTATGCTCTACAGGGTGGCACGGTTCATATACGAGGTTCACTTTCCTATGCTCTACTCGGCGGAACGGTTAATATACGAGGTTCACTTTCCTATGCTCTACATGGCGGCACGGTTCATATACGAGGTTCACTCTCCTATGCTCTTCATGGCTGAACGGTTCATATACGAGGTTCACTTTCCTATGCTCTACACGGCGGCACGGTTCACATACGAGGTTCACTCTCCTATGCTCTACATGGCTGAACGGTTCATATACGAGGTTCACTTTCCTATGCTCTACAGGGCGGCACGGTTCACATACGAGGTTCACTCTCCTATGCTCTACATGGCTGAACGGTTCATATACGAGGTTCACTTTCCTATGCTCTACTCGGTGGCACGGTTCATATACGAGGTTCACTTTCATATCCTCTACACGGCGGCACGGTTCACATACGAGGTTCACTTTCATATCCTCTACACGGCGGCACGGTTCAACAACGAGATTCACTCTCCTATGCTCTACTCGGTGGCACGGTTCATATACGAGGTTCACTTTCATATCCTCTACACGGCACGGTTCAACAACGAGATTCACTTTCCTATGCTCCACTCGGTGGCACGGTTCGACAACCAGAATCAGTGTCCTTTGCCTTACATGGCGGAATGGTTTGAGAACGAGGTTCACTTTCCTATGCTCTACTCGGTGGCACGGTTCAACAACGAGATTCACTTTCCTATGCTCTACATGGCTGAACGGTTCATATATGAGGTTCACTTTCCTATGCTCTACAGGGCGGCACGGTTCACATACGAGGTTCACTCTCCTATGCTCTACATGGCTGAACGGTTCATATACGAGGTTCACTTTCCTATGCTCTACTCGGTGGCACGGTTCATATACGAGTCACTTTCATATCCTCTACACGGCGGCACGGTTCATATACGAGGTTCACTTTCATATCCTCTACACGGCGGCACGGTTCAACAACGAGATTCACTTTCCTATGCTCTACTCGGTGGCACGGTTCATATACGAGGTTCACTTTCCTATGCTCTACTCGGTGGCACGGTTCATATACGAGGTTCACTTTCCTATGCTCTACACGGCGGCACGGTTCATATACGAGGTTCACTTTCCTATGCTCTACTCGGTGGCACGGTTCATATACGAGGTTCACTTTCCTATGCTCTACTCGGCGGAACGGTTCATATACGAGGTTCACTTTCCTAATCTCTACATGGCGGCACGGTTCATATACAAGGTTCACTCTCCTATGCTCTACATGGCTGAACGGTTCATATACGAGGTTCACTTTCCTATGCTCTACACGGCGGCACGGTTCACATACGAGGTTCACTCTCCTATGCTCTACATGGCTGAACGGTTCATATACGAGGTTCACTTTCCTATGCTCTACACGGCGGCACGGTTCACATACGAGGTTCACTCTCCTATGCTCTACATGGCTGAACGGTTCATATACGAGGTTCACTTTCCTATGCTCTACTCGGTGGCACGGTTCATATACGAGGTTCACTTTCATATCCTCTACACGGCGGCACGGTTCACATACGAGGTTCACTTTCATATCCTCTACACGGCGGCACGGTTCAACAACGAGATTCACTCTCCTATGCTCTACTCGGTGGCACGGTTCATATACGAGGTTCACTTTCATATCCTCTACACGGCGGCACGGTTCAACAACGAGATTCACTTTCCTATGCTCCACTCGGTGGCACGGTTCGACAACCAGAATCAGTGTCCTTTGCCTTACATGGCGGAATGGTTTGAGAACGAGGTTCACTTTCCTATGCTCTACTCGGTGGCACGGTTCAACAACGAGGTTCACTTTCCTATGCTCTACACGGTGGCACGGTTCATATACGAGGTTCACTTTCCTAATCTCTACATGGCGGCACGGTTCATATACGAGGTTCACTCTCCTATGCTCTACATTGGTGAACGGTTCATATACGAGGTTCACTTTCCTATGGTCTACACGGCGGCACGGTTCATATACGAGGTTCACTTTCATATGCTCTATACGGTGGCACGGTTCAACAACGAGGTTCACTTTCCTATGCTCTACACGGCGGAAAGGTTCACATACGAGGTTCACTTTCCTATGCTCTACAGGGTGGCACGGTTCAACAACGAGGTTCACTTTCCTATGCTCTACACGGTGGCACGGTTCATATACGAGGTTCACTTTCCTATGCTCTATTCGGCTGAACGGTTCATATACGAGGTTCACTTTCCTATGCTCTACAGGGTGGCACGGTTCAACAACGAGGTTCACTTTCCTATGCTCTACACGGTGGCACGGTTCATATACGAGGTTCACTTTCCTATGCTCTACTCGGCGGAACGGTTAATATACGAGGTTCACTTTCCTATGCTCTACATGGCGGCACGGTTCATATACGAGGTTCACTCTCCTATGTTCTTCATGGCTGAACGGTTCATATACGAGGTTCACTTTCCTATGCTCTACACGGCGGCACGGTTCACATACGAGGTTCACTCTCCTATGCTCTACATGGCTGAACGGTTCATATACGAGGTTCACTTTCCTATGCTCTACAGGGCGGCACGGTTCACATACGAGGTTCACTCTCCTATGCTCTACATGGCTGAACGGTTCATATACGAGGTTCACTTTCCTATGCTCTACTCGGTGGCACGGTTCATATACGAGTTTCACTTTCATATCCTCTACACGGCGGCACGGTTCACATACGAGGTTCACTTTCATATCCTCTACACGGCGGCACGGTTCAACAACGAGATTCACTCTCCTATGCTCTACTCGGTGGCACGGTTCATATACGAGGTTCACTTTCATATCCTCTACACGGCGGCACGGTTCAACAACGAGATTCACTTTCCTATGCTCCACTCGGTGGCACGGTTCGACAACCAGAATCAGTGTCCTTTGCCTTACATGGCGGAATGGTTTGAGAACGAGGTTCACTTTCCTATGCTCTACTCGGTGGCACGGTTCAACAACGAGGTTCACTTTCCTATGCTCTACACGGTGGCACGGTTCATATACGAGGTTCACTTTCATATCCTCTACACGGCGGCACGGTTCAACAACGAGATTCACTCTCCTATGCTCTACACGGCGGCACGGTTCACATACGAGGTTCACTCTCCTATGCTCTACATGGCTGAACGGTTCATATACGAGGTTCACTTTCCTATGCTCTACTCGGTGGCACGGTTCATATACGAGGTTCATTTTCCTATGCACTACAGGGTGGCACGGTTCATATAAGAGGTTCACTTTCCTATGCTCTACACGGTGGCACGGTTCAACAACGAGGTTCAATTTCCTATGCTCTACACGGCGGCAAGGTTCACATACGAGGTTCACTCTCCTATGCTCTACAGGGTGGCACGGTTCAACAACGAGGTTCACTTTCCTATGCTCTACACGGTGGCAGGGTTCATATACGAGGTTCACTTTCCTATGCTCTATTCGGCGGAACGGTTCATATACGAGGTTCACTTTCCTATGCTCTACAGGGTGGCACGGTTCAACAACGAGGTTCACTTTCCTATGCTCTACACGGTGGCACGGTTCAGATACGAGGTTCACTTTCCTATGCTCTACTCGGCGGAACGGTTAATATACGAGGTTCACTTTCCTATGCTCTACATGGCGGCACTGTTCATATACGAGGTTCACTCTCCTATGCTCTTCATGGCTGAACGGTTCATATACGAGGTTCACTTTCCTATGCTCTACATGGTGGCACGGTTCACATACGAGGTTCACTCTCCTATGCTCTACATGGCTGAACGGTTCATATACGAGGTTCACTTTCCTATGCTCTACACGGTGGCACGGTTCACATACGAGGTTCACTTTCATATCCTCTACACGGCGGCACGGTTCAACAACGAGATTCACTCTCCTATGCTCTACTCGGTGGCACGGTTCATATACGAGGTTCACTTTCATATCCTCTACACGGCGGCACGGTTCAACAACGAGATTCACTTTCCTATGCTCTACACGGCGGCACGGTTCGACAACCAGATTCACTGTCCTCTGCCTTACATGGCGGAATGGTTTAAGAACGAGGTTCACTTACCTATGCTCTACTCGGTGGCACGGTTCAACAACGAGGTTCACTTTCCTATGCTCTACTCGGTGGCACGGTTCATATACGAGGTTCACTTTCCTATGCTCTACTCGGCGGAACGGTTCATATACGAGGTTCACTTTCCTATGCTCTACAGGGTGGCACGGTTCAACAACGAGGTTCACTTTCCTATGCTCTACACGGCGGCACGGTTCACATACGAGGTTCACTCTCCTATGCTCTACATGGCTGAACGGTTCATATACGAGGTTCACTTTCCTATGCTCTACTCGGTGGCACGGTTCTTATACGAGGTTCATTTTCCTATGCTCTACAGGGTGGCACGGTTCATATACGAGGTTCACTTTCATATGCTCTACACGGTGGCACGGTTCAACAACGAGGTTCACTTTCCTATGCTCTACACGGCGGAAAGGTTCACATACGAGGTTCACTTTCCTATGCTCTACAGGGTGGCACGGTTCAACAACGAGGTTCACTTTCCTATGCTCTACACGGTGGCACGGTTCATATACGAGGTTCACTTTCCTATGCTCTATTCGGCGGAACGGTTCATATACGAGGTTCACTTTCCTATGCTCTACAGGGTGGCACGGTTCAACAACGAGGTTCACTTTCCTATGCTCTACACGGTGGCACGGTTCATATACGAGGTTCACTTTCCTATGCTCTACTCGGCGGAACGGTTAATATACGAGGTTCATTTTCCTATGCTCTACATGGCGGCACGGTTCATATACGAAGTTCAC
This sequence comes from Sipunculus nudus, assembly GCA_026874595.1. NCBI lineage: Eukaryota > Metazoa > Annelida > Sipuncula > Golfingiida > Sipunculidae > Sipunculus > Sipunculus nudus. The sequence continues at coordinate 68,026,189 of CM049319.1, read as the reverse complement.
TCTCCTATGCTCTTCATGGCTGAACGGTTCATATACGAGGTTCACTTTCCTATGCTCTACACGGCGGCACGGTTCACACACGAGGTTCACTCTCCTATGCTCTACATGGCTGAACGGTTCATATACGAGGTTCACTTTCCTATGCTCTACAGGGCGGCACGGTTCACATACGAGGTTCACTCTCCTATGCTCTACATGGCTGAACGGTTCATATACGAGGTTCACTTTCCTATGCTCTACTCGGTGGCACGGTTCATATACGAGGTTCACTTTCATATCCTCTACACGGCGGCACGGTTCACATACGAGGTTCACTTTCATATCCTCTACACGGCGGCACGGTTCAACAACGAGATTCACTCTCCTATGCTCTACTCGGTGGCACGGTTCATATACGAGGAATTTCATATCCTCTACACGGCGGCACGGTTCAACAACGAGATTCACTTTCCTATGCTCCACTCGGTGGCACGGTTCGACAACCAGAATCAGTGTCCTTTGCCTTACATGGCGGAATGGTTTGAGAACGAGGTTCACTTTCCTATGCTCTACTCGGTGGCACGGTTCAACAACGAGGTTCACTTTCCTATGCTCTACACGGTGGCACGGTTCATATACGAGGTTCACTTTCCTATGCTCTACTCGGCGGAACGGTTCATATACGAGGTTCACTTTCCTATGCTCTACAGGGTGGCACGGTTCATATACGAGGTTCACTTTCCTATGCTCTACAGGGTGGCACGGTTCATATACGAGGTTCACTTTCCTATGCTCTACACGGTGGCACGGTTCATATACGAGGTTCACTTTCCTATGCTCTACTCGGCGGAACGGTTCATATACGAGGTTCACTTTCCTAATCTCTACATGGCGGCACGGTTCATATACGAGGTTCACTCTCCTATGCTCTACATTGGTGAACGGTTCATATACGAGGTTCACTTTCCTATGCTCTACACGGCGGAAAGGTTCACATACGAGGTTCACTTTCCTATGCTCTACAGGGTGGCACGGTTCAACAACGAGGTTCACTTTCCTATGCTCTACACGGTGGCACGGTTCATATACGAGGTTCACTTTCCTATGCTCTATTCGGCGGAACGGTTCATATACGAGGTTCACTTTCCTATGCTCTACAGGGTGGCACGGTTCAACAACGAGGTTCACTTTCCTATGCTCTACACGGTGGCACGGTTCATATACGAGGTTCACTTTCCTATGCTCTACTCGGCGGAACGGTTAATATACGAGGTTCACTTTCCTATGCTCTACATGGCGGCACGGTTCATATACGAGGTTCACTCTCCTATGCTCTTCATGGCTGAACGGTTCATATACGAGGTTCACTTTCCTATGCTCTACACGGCGGCACGGTTCACATACGAGGTTCACTCTCCTATGCTCTACATGGCTGAACGGTTCACATACGAGGTTCACTCTCCTATGCTCTACATGGCTGAACGGTTCATATACGAGGTTCACTTTCCTATGCTCTACTCGGTGGCACGGTTCATATACGAGGTTCACTTTCATATCCTCTACACGGCGGCACGGTTCACATACGAGGTTCACTTTCATATCCTCTACACGGCGGCACGGTTCAACAACGAGATTCACTCTCCTATGCTCTACTCGGTGGCACGGTTCATATACGAGGTTCACTTTCATATCCTCTACACGGCGGCACGGTTCAACAACGAGATTCACTTTCCTATGCTCCACTCGGTGGCACGGTTCGACAACCAGAATCAGTGTCCTTTGCCTTACATGGCGGAATGGTTTGAGAACGAGGTTCACTTTCCTATGCTCTACTCGGTGGCACGGTTCAACAACGAGGTTCACTTTCCTATGCTCTACACGGTGGCACGGTTCATATACGAGGTTCACTTTCCTATGCTCTACTCGGCGGAACGGTTCATATACGAGGTTCACTTTCCTATGCTCTACAGGGTGGCACGGTTCATATACGAGGTTCACTTTCCTATGCTCTACATGGCTGAACGGTTCATATATGAGGTTCACTTTCCTATGCTCTACAGGGCAGCACGGTTCACATACGAGGTTCACTCTCCTATGCTCTACATGGCTGAACGGTTCATATACGAGGTTCACTTTCCTATGCTCTACTCGGTGGCACGGTTCATATACGAGTCACTTTCATATCCTCTACACGGCGGCACGGTTCATATACGAGGTTCACTTTCATATCCTCTACACGGCGGCACGGTTCAACAACGAGATTCACTTTCCTATGCTCTACTCGGTGGCACGGTTCATATACGAGGTTCACTTTCCTATGCTCTACTCGGCGGAACGGTTCATATACGAGGTTCACTTTCCTAATCTCTACATGGCGGCACGGTTCATATACAAGGTTCACTCTCCTATGCTCTACATGGCTGAACGGTTCATATACGAGGTTCACTTTCCTATGCTCTACACGGCGGCACGGTTCACATACGAGGTTCACTCTCCTATGCTCTACATGGCTGAACGGTTCATATACGAGGTTCACTTTCCTATGCTCTACACGGCGGCACGGTTCACATACGAGGTTCACTCTCCTATGCTCTACATGGCTGAACGGTTCATATACGAGGTTCACTTTCCTATGCTCTACTCGGTGGCACGGTTCTTATACGAGGTTCATTTTCCTATGCTCTACAGGGTGGCACGGTTCATATACGAGGTTCACTTTCATATGCTCTACACGGTGGCACGGTTCAACAACGAGGTTCACTTTCCTATGCTCTACACGGCGGCAAGGTTCACATACGAGGTTCACTCTCCTATGCTCTACAGGGTGGCACGGTTCAACAACGAGGTTCACTTTCCTATGCTCTACACGGTGGCAGGGTTCATATACGAGGTTCACTTTCCTATGCTCTATTCGGCGGAACGGTTCATATACGAGGTTCACTTTCCTATGCTCTACAGGGTGGCACGGTTCAACAACGAGGTTCACTTTCCTATGCTCTACACGGTGGCACGGTTCATATACGAGGTTCACTTTCCTATGCTCTACTCGGCGGAACGGTTAATATACGAGGTTCACTTTCCTATGATTCACATGGCGGCACTGTTCATATACGAGGTTCACTCTCCTATGCTCTTCATGGCTGAACGGTTCATATACGAGGTTCACTTTCCTATGCTCTACACGGCGGCACGGTTCACATACGAGGTTCACTCTCCTATGCTCTACATGGCTGAACGGTTCATATACGAGGTTCACTTTCCTATGCTCTACACGGCGGCACGGTTCACATACGAGGTTCACTCTCCTATGCTCTACATGGCTGAACGGTTCATATACGAGGTTCACTTTCCTATGCTCTACTCGGTGGCACGGTTCATATACGAGGTTCACTTTCATATCCTCTACACGGCGGCACGGTTCACATACGAGGTTCACTTTCATATCCTCTACACGGCGGCACGGTTCAACAACGAGATTCACTCTCCTATGCTCTACTCGGTGGCACGGTTCATATACGAGGTTCACTTTCATATCCTCTACACGGCGGCACGGTTCAACAACGAGATTCACTTTCCTATGCTCCACTCGGTGGCACGGTTCGACAACCAGAATCAGTGTCCTTTGCCTTACATGGCGGAATGGTTTGAGAACGAGGTTCACTTTCCTATGCTCTACTCGGTGGCACGGTTCAACAACGAGGTTCACTTTCCTATGCTCTACACGGTGGCACGGTTCATATACGAGGTTCACTTTCCTATGCTCTACTCGGCGGAACGGTTCATATACGAGGTTCACTTTCCTATGCTCTACAGGGTGGCACGGTTCATATACGAGGTTCACTTTCCTATGCTCTACAGGGTGGCACGGTTCATATACGAGGTTCACTTTCCTATGCTCTACACGGTGGCACGGTTCATATACGAGGTTCACTTTCCTATGCTCTACTCGGCGGAACGGGTCATATACGAGGTTCACTTTCCTATGCTCTACATTGGTGAACGGTTCATATACGAGGTTCACTTTCCTATGCTCTACACGGCGGCACGGTTCACATACGAGGTTCACTCTCCTATGCTCTACATGGCTGAACGGTTCATATACGAGGTTCACTTTCCTATGCTCTACTTGGTGGCACGGTTCATATACGAGGTTCACTTTCATATCCTCTACACGGCGGCACGGTTCACATACGAGGTTCACTTTCATATCCTCTACACGGCGGCACGGTTCAACAACGAGATTCACTCTCCTATGCTCTACTCGGTGGCACGGTTCATATACGAGGTTCACTTTCATATCCTCTACACGGCGGCACTGTTCAACAACGAGATTCACTTTCCTATGCTCCACTCGGTGGCACGGTTCGACAACCAGATTCAGTGTCCTCTGCCTTACATGGCGGAATGGTTTGAGAACGAGGTTCACTTTCCTATGCTCTACTCGGTGGCACGGTTCAACAACGAGGTTCACTTTCCTATGCTCTACACGGTGGCACGGTTCATATACGAGGTTCACTTTCCTATGCTCTACTCGGCGGAACGGTTCATATACGAGGTTCACTTTCCTATGCTCTACAGGCTGGCACGGTTCATATACGAGGTTCACTTTCCTATGCTCTACAGGGTGGCACGGTTCATATACGAGGTTCACTTTCCTATGCTCTACACGGTGGCACGGTTCATATACGAGGTTCACTTTCCTATGCTCTACTCGGCGGAACGGTTCATATACGAGGTTAACTTTCCTATGCTCTACAGGGTGGCACGGTTCAACAACGAGGTTCACTCTCCCATGCTCTACACGGCGGCACGGTTTACATACGAGGTTCACTCTCCCATGCTCTACACGGCGGCACGGTTCACATACGAGGTTCACTCTCCTATGCTCTACATGGCTGAACGGTTCATATACGAGGTTCACTTTCCTATGCTCTACACGGCGGCACGGTTCACATACGAGGTTCACCCTCCTATGCTCTACATGGCTGAACGGTTCATATACGAGGTTCACTTTCCTATGCTCTACACGGCGGCACGGTTCACATACGAGGTTCACTCTCCTATGCTCTACATGGCTGAACGGTTCATATACGAGGTTCACTTTCCTATGCTCTACTCGGTGGCACGGTTAATATACGAGGTTCACTTTCATATCCTCTACACGGCGGCACGGTTCACATGCGAGGTTCACTTTCATATCCTCTACACGGCGGCACGGTTCACATACGAGGTTCACTTTCATATCCTCTACTCGGTGGCACGGTTCAACAACGATTTTCACTTTCCTATGCTCTACACGGTGGCACGGTTCATACACGAGGTTCACTTTCCTATGCTCTACTCGGCGGAACGGTTCATATACGAGGTTCACTTTCCTATGCTCGACAGGGTGGCACGGTTCAACAACGAGATTGACTTTCCTATGCTCTACACGGCGGCACGGTTCAACAACGAGATTCACTTTCATATCCTCTACACGGCGGCACGGTTCAACAACGAGATTCACTCTCCTATGCTCTACTCGGTGGCACGCTTCATATACGAGGTTCACTTTCATATCCTCTACACGGCGGCACGGTTCAACAACGAGATTCACTTTCCCATGCTCCACTCGGTGGCACAGTTCGACAACCAGATTCAGTGTCCTCTGCCTTACATGGCGGAATGGTTTGAGAACGAGGTTCACTTTCCTATGCTCTACTCGGTGGCACGGTTCAACAACGAGGTTCACTTTCCTATGCTCTACACGGTGGCACGGTTCATATACGAGGTTCACTTTCCTATGCTCTACCCGGCGGAACGGTTCATATACGAGGTTCACTCTCCTATGCTCTACATGGCTGAACGGTTCATATACGAGGTTCACTTTCCTATGCTCTACACGGCGGCACGGTTCACATACGAGGTTCACTCTCCTATGCTCTACATGGCTGAACGGTTCATATACGAGGTTCACTTTCCTATGCTCTACTCGGTGGCACGGTTCTTATACGAGGTTCATTTTCCTATGCTCTACAGGGTGGCACGGTTCAAATACGAGGTTCACTTTCATATGCTCTACACGGTGGCACGGTTCAACAACGAGGTTCACTTTCCTATGCTCTACAGGGTGGCACGGTTCAACAACGAGGTTCACTTTCCTATGCTCTACACGGTGGCAGGGTTCATATACGAGGTTCACTTTCCTATGCTCTATTCGGCGGAACGGTTCATATACGAGGTTCACTTTCCTATGCTCTACAGGGTGGCACGGTTCAACAACGAGGTTCACTTTCCTATGCTCTACACGGTGGCACGGTTCATATACGAGGTTCACTTTCCTATGCTCTACTCGGCGAAACGGTTAATATACGAGGTTCACTTTCCTATGATTCACATGGCGGCACTGTTCATATACGAGGTTCACTTTCCTATGCTCTTCATGGCTGAACGGTTCATATACGAGGTTCACTTTCCTATGCTCTACACGGCGGCACGGTTCACATACGAGGTTCACTCTCCTATGCTCAACATGGCTGAACGGTTCATATACGAGGTTCACTTTCCTATGCTCTACAGGGCGGCACGGTTCACATACGAGGTTCACTCTCCTATGCTCTACATGGCTGAACGGTTCATATACGAGGTTCACTTTCCTATGCTCTACTCGGTGGCACGGTTCATATACGAGGTTCACTTTCATATCCTCTACACGGCGGCACGGTTCACATACGAGGTTCACTTTCATATCCTCTACACGGCGGCACGGTTCAACAACGAGATTCACTCTCCTATGCTCTACTCGGTGGCACGGTTCATATACGAGGTTCACTTTCATATCCTCTACACGGCGGCACTGTTCAACAACGAGATTCACTTTCCTATGCTCCACTCGGTGGCACGGTTCGACAACCAGATTCAGTGTCCTCTGCCTTACATGGCGGAATGGTTTGAGAACGAGGTTCACTTTCCTATGCTCTACTCGGTGGCACGGTTCAACAACGAGGTTCACTTTCCTATGCTCTACACGGTGGCACGGTTCATATACGAGGTTCACTTTCCTATGCTCTACTCGGCGGAACGGTTCATATACGAGGTTCACTTTCCTATGCTCTACAGGGTGGCACGGTTCATATACGAGGTTCACTTTCCTATGCTCTACAGGGTGGCACGGTTCATATACGAGGTTCACTTTCCTATGCTCTACACGGTGGCACGGTTCATATACGAGGTTCACTTTCCTATGCTCTACACGGTGGCACGGTTCATATACGAGGTTCACTTTCCTTTGCTCTACACGGTGGCACGGTTCAAAAACGAGGTTCACTTTCCTATGCTCTACACGGCGGCACGGTTCACATACGAGGTTCACCCTCCTATGCTCTACATGGCTGAACGGTTCATATACGAGGTTCACTTTCCTATGCTCTACACGGCGGCACGGTTCACATACGAGGTTCACTCTCCTATGCTCTACATGGCTGAACGGTTCATATACGAGGTTCACTTTCCTATGCTCTACTCGGTGGCACGGTTCATATACGAGGTTCACTTTCATATCCTCTACACGGCGGCACGGTTCAACAACGAGATTCACTTTCCTATGCTCTACTCGGTGGCACGGTTCATATACGAGGTTCACTTTCCTATGCTCTACTCGGTGGCACGGTTCATATACGAGGTTCACTTTCCTATGCTCTACACGGCGGCACGGTTCATATACGAGGTTCACTTTCCTATGCTCTACTCGGTGGCACGGTTCATATACGAGGTTCACTTTCCTTTGCTCTACACGGTGGCACGGTTCAAAAACGAGGTTCAATTTCCTATGCTCTACACGGTGGCACGGTTCATATACGAGGTTCACTTTCCTATGCTCTACTCGGCGGAACGGTTCATATACGAGGTTAACTTTCCTATGCTCTACAGGGTGGCACGGTTCAACAACGAGGTTCACTCTCCCATGCTCTACACGGCGGCACGGTTTACATACGAGGTTCACTCTCCCATGCTCTACACGGCGGCACGGTTCACATACGAGGTTCACTCTCCTATGCTCTACATGGCTGAACGGTTCATATACGAGGTTCACTTTCCTATGCTCTACACGGCGGCAAGGTTCACATACGAGGTTCACCCTCCTATGCTCTACATGGCTGAACGGTTCATATACGAGGTTCACTTTCCTATGCTCTACACGGCGGCACGGTTCACATACGAGGTTCACTCTCCTATGCTCTACATGGCTGAACGGTTCATATACGAGGTTCACTTTCCTATGCTCTACTCGGTGGCACGGTTCATATACGAGGTTCACTTTCATATCCTCTACACGGCGGCACGGTTCACATGCGAGGTTCACTTTCATATCCTCTACACGGCGGCACGGTTCACATACGAGGTTCACTTTCATATCCTCTACTCGGTGGCACGGTTCAACAACGATTTTCACTTTCCTATGCTCTACACGGTGGCACGGTTCATATACGAGGTTCACTTTCCTATGCTCTACTCGGCGGAACGGTTCATATACGAGGTTCACTTTCCTATGCTCGACAGGGTGGCACGGTTCAACAACGAGATTGACTTTCCTATGCTCTACACGGCGGCACGGTTCAACAACGAGATTCACTTTCATATCCTCTACACGGCGGCACGGTTCAACAACGAGATTCACTCTCCTATGCTCTACTCGGTGGCATGCTTCATATACGAGGTTCACTTTCATATCCTCTACACGGCGGCACGGTTCAACAACGAGATTCACTTTCCCATGCTCCACTCGGTGGCACAGTTCGACAACCAGATTCAGTGTCCTCTGCCTTACATGGCGGAATGGTTTGAGAACGAGGTTCACTTTCCTATGCTCTACTCGGTGGCACGGTTCAACAACGAGGTTCACTTTCCTATGCTCTACACGGTGGCACGGTTCATATACGAGGTTCACTTTCCTATGCTCTACCCGGCGGAACGGTTCATATACGAGGTTCACTCTCCTATGCTCTACATGGCTGAACGGTTCATATACGAGGTTCACTTTCCTATGCTCTACACGGCGGCACGGTTCACATACGAGGTTCACTCTCCTATGCTCTACATGGCTGAACGGTTCATATACGAGGTTCACTTTCCTATGCTCTACTCGGTGGCACGGTTCTTATACGAGGTTCATTTTCCTATGCTCTACAGGGTGGCACGGTTCATATACGAGGTTCACTTTCATATGCTCTACACGGTGGCACGGTTCAACAACGAGGTTCACTTTCCTATGCTCTACAGGGTGGCACGGTTCAACAACGAGGTTCACTTTCCTATGCTCTACACGGTGGCAGGGTTCATATACGAGGTTCACTTTCCTATGCTCTATTCGGCGGAACGGTTCATATACGAGGTTCACTTTCCTATGCTCTACAGGGTGGCACGGTTCAACAACGAGGTTCACTTTCCTATGCTCTACACGGTGGCACGGTTCATATACGAGATTTTCCTATGCTCTACTCGGCGAAACGGTTAATATACGAGGTTCACTTTCCTATGATTCACATGGCGGCACTGTTCATATACGAGGTTCACTTTCCTATGCTCTTCATGGCTGAACGGTTCATATACGAGGTTCACTTTCCTAAGCTCTACACGGCGGCACGGTTCACATACGAGGTTCACTCTCCTATGCTCAACATGGCTGAACGGTTCATATACGAGGTTCACTTTCCTATGCTCTACAGGGCGGCACGGTTCACATACGAGGTTCACTCTCCTATGCTCTACATGGCTGAACGGTTCATATACGAGGTTCACTTTCCTATGCTCTACTCGGTGGCACGGTTCATATACGAGGTTCACTTTCATATCCTCTACACGGCGGCACGGTTCACATACGAGGTTCACTTTCATATCCTCTACACGGCGGCACGGTTCAACAACGAGATTCACTCTCCTATGCTCTACTCGGTGGCACGGTTCATATACGAGGTTCACTTTCATATCCTCTACACGGCGGCACTGTTCAACAACGAGATTCACTTTCCTATGCTCCACTCGGTGGCACGGTTCGACAACCAGATTCAGTGTCCTCTCCCTTACATGGCGGAATGGTTTGAGAACGAGGTTCACTTTCCTATGCTCTACTCGGTGGCACGGTTCAACAACGAGGTTCACTTTCCTATGCTCTACACGGTGGCACGGTTCATATACGAGGTTCACTTTCCTATGCTCTACTCGGCGGAACGGTTCATATACGAGGTTCACTTTCCTATGCTCTACAGGGTGGCACGGTTCATATACGAGGTTCACTTTCCTATGCTCTACAGGGTGGCACGGTTCATATACGAGGTTCACTTTCCTATGCTCTACACGGTGGCACGGTTCATATACGAGGTTCACTTTCCTATGCTCTACACGGTGGCACGGTTCATATACGAGGTTCACTTTCCTTTGCTCTACACGGTGGCACGGTTCAAAAACGAGGTTCACTTTCCTATGCTCTACACGGCGGCACGGTTCACATACGAGGTTCACCCTCCTATGCTCTACATGGCTGAACGGTTCATATACGAGGTTCACTTTCCTATGCTCTACACGGCGGCACGGTTCACATACGAGGTTCACTCTCCTATGCTCTACATGGCTGAACGGTTCATATACGAGGTTCACTTTCCTATGCTCTACTCGGTGGCACGGTTCATATACGAGGTTCACTTTCATATCCTCTACACGGCGGCACGGTTCACATGCGAGGTTCACTTTCATATCCTCTACACGGCGGCACGGTTCAAATACGAGGTTCACTTTCATATCCTCTACTCGGTGGCACGGTTCAACAACGATTTTCACTTTTCTATGCTCTACACGGTGGCACGGTTCATATACGAGGTTCACTTTCCTATGCTCTACTCGGCGGAACGGTTCATATACGAGGTTCACTTTCCTATGCTCGACAGGGTGGCACGGTTCAACAACGAGATTGACTTTCCTATGCTCTACTCGGTGGCACGGTTCACATACGAGGTTCACTTTCATATCCTCTACACGGCGGCACGGTTCAACAACGAGATTCACTTTCCTATGCTCTACTCGGTGGCACGGTTCATATACGAGGTTCACTTTCATATCCTCTACACGGCGGCACGGTTCACATACGAGGTTCACTTTCATATCCTCTACTCGGTGGCACGGTTCAACAACGAGGTTCACTTTCATATCCTCTACACGGCGGCACGGTTCACATACGAGGTTCACTCTCCTATGCTCTACACGGCGGCACGGTTCACATACGAGGTTCACTCTCCTATGCTCTACATGGCTGAACGGTTCATATACGAGGTTCACTTTCCTATGCTCTACTCGGTGGCACGGTTCATATACGAGGTTCATTTTCCTATGCTCTACAGGGTGGCACGGTTCATATAAGAGGTTCACTTTCCTATGCTCTACACGGTGGCACGGTTCAACAATGAGGTTCACTTTCCTATGCTCTACACGGCGGCAAGGTTCACATACGAGGTTCACTCTCCTATGCTCTACAGGGTGGCACGGTTCAACAACGAGGTTCACTTTCCTATGTTCTACACGGCGGCAAGGTTCACATACGAGGTTTACTCTCCTATGCTCTACAGGGTGGCACGGTTCAACAACGAGGTTCACTTTCCTATGCTTTACACGGTGGCAGGGTTCATATACGAGGTTCACTTTCCTATGCTCTATTCGGCGGAACGGTTCATATACGAGGTTCACTTTCCTATGCTCTACAGGGTGGCACGGTTCATATACGAGGTTCACTTTCCTATGCTCTACACGGTGGCACGGTTCAGATACGAGGTTCACTTTCCTATGCTCTACTCGGCGGAACGGTTAATATACGAGGTTCACTTTCCTATGCTCTACATGGCGGCACTGTTCATATACGAGGTTCACTCTCCTATGCTCTTCATGGCTGAACGGTTCATATACGAGGTTCACTTTCCTATGCTCTACACGGCGGCACGGTTCACATACGAGGTTCACTCTCCTATGCTCTACATGGCTGAACGGTTCATATACGAGGTTCACTTTCCTATGCTCTACACGGTGGCACGGTTCATATACGAGGTTCACTTTCCTATGCTCTACTCGGCGGAACGGTTCATATACGAGGTTCACTTTCCTATGCTCGACAGGGTGGCACGGTTCAACAACGAGATTGACTTTCCTATGCTCTACTCGTTGGCACGGTTCACATACGAGGTTCACTTTCATATCCTCTACACGGCGGCACGGTTCAACAACGAGATTCACTTTCCTATGCTCTACTCGGTGGCACGGTTCATATACGAGGTTCACTTTCATATCCTCTACACGGCGGCACGGTTCACATACGAGGTTCACTTTCATATCCTCTACTCGGTGGCACGGTTCAACAACGAGGTTCACTTTCATATCCTCTACACGGCGGCACGGTTCACATACGAGGTTCACTCTCCTATGCTCTACACGGCGGCACGGTTCACATACGAGGTTCACTCTCCTATGCTCTACATGGCTGAACGGTTCATATACGAGGTTCACTTTCCTATGCTCTACTCGGTGGCACGGTTCATATACGAGGTTCATTTTCCTATGCACTACAGGGTGGCACGGTTCATATAAGAGGTTCACTTTCCTATGCTCTACACGGTGGCACGGTTCAACAACGAGGTTCACTTTCCTATGCTCTACACGGCGGCAAGGTTCACATACGAGGTTCACTCTCCTATGCTCTACAGGGTGGCACGGTTCAACAACGAGGTTCACTTTCCTATGCTCTACACGGTGGCAGGGTTCATATACGAGGTTCACTTTCCTATGCTCTATTCGGCGGAACGGTTCATATACGAGGTTCACTTTCCTATGCTCTACAGGGTGGCACGGTTCAACAACGAGGTTCACTTTCCTATGCTCTACACGGTGGCACGGTTCAGATACGAGGTTCACTTTCCTATGCTCTACTCGGCGGAACGGTTAATATACGAGGTTCACTTTCCTATGCTCTACATGGCGGCACTGTTCATATACGAGGTTCACTCTCCTATGCTCTTCATGGCTGAACGGTTCATATACGAGGTTCACTTTCCTATGCTCTACACGGTGGCACGGTTCACATACGAGGTTCACTCTCCTATGCTCTACATGGCTGAACGGTTCATATACGAGGTTCACTTTCCTATGCTCTACACGGCGGCACGGTTCACATACGAGGTTCACTCTCCTATGCTCTACATGGCTGAACGGTTCATATACGAGGTTCACTTTCCTATGCTCTACTCGGTGGCACGGTTCTTATACGAGGTTCATTTTCCTATGTTCTACAGGGTGGCACGGTTCATATACGAGGTTCACTTTCATATGCTCTACACGGTGGCACGGTTCAACAACGAGGTTCACTTTCCTATGCTCTACACGGCGGCAAGGTTCACATACGAGGTTCACTCTCCTATGCTCTACAGGGTGGCACGGTTCAACAACGAGGTTCACTTTCCTATGCTCTACACGGTGGCAGGGTTCATATACGAGGTTCACTTTCCTATGCTCTATTCGGCGGAACGGTTCATATACGAGGTTCACTTTCCTATGCTCTACAGGGTGGCACGGTTCAACAACGAGGTTCACTTTCCTATGCTCTACACGGTGGCACGGTTCATATACGAGGTTCACTTTCCTATGCTCTACTCGGCGAAACGGTTAATATACGAGGTTCACTTTCCTATGATTCACATGGCGGCACTGTTCATATACGAGGTTCACTCTCCTATGCTCTTCATGGCTGAACGGTTCATATACGAGGTTCACTTTCCTATGCTCTACACGGCGGCACGGTTCACATACGAGGTTCACTCTCCTATGCTCTACATGGCTGAACGGTTCATATACGAGGTTCACTTTCCTATGCTCTACACGGCGGCACGGTTCACATACGAGGTTCACTCTCCTATGCTCTACATGGCTGAACGGTTCATATACGAGGTTCACTTTCCTATGCTCTACTCGGTGGCACGGTTCATATACGAGGTTCACTTTCATATCCTCTACACGGCGGCACGGTTCACATACGAGGTTCACTTTCATATCCTCTACACGGCGGCACGGTTCAACAACGAGATTCACTCTCCTATGCTCTACTCGGTGGCACGGTTCATATACGAGGTTCACTTTCATATCCTCTACACGGCGGCACTGTTCAACAACGAGATTCACTTTCCTATGCTCCACTCGGTGGCACGGTTCGACAACCAGATTCAGTGTCCTCTGCCTTACATGGCGGAATGGTTTGAGAACGAGGTTCACTTTCCTATGCTCTACTCGGTGGCACGGTTCAACAACGAGGTTCACTTTCCTATGCTCTACACGGTGGCACGGTTCATATACGAGGTTCACTTTCCTATGCTCTACTCGGCGGAACGGTTCATATACGAGGTTCACTTTCCTATGCTCTACAGGGTGGCACGGTTCATATACGAGGTTCACTTTCCTATGCTCTACAGGGTGGCACGGTTCATATACGAGGTTCACTTTCCTATGCTCTACACGGTGGCACGGTTCATATACGAGGTTCACTTTCCTATGCTCTACACGGTGTCACGGTTCATATACGAGGTTCACTTTCCTTTGCTCTACACGGTGGCACGGTTCAAAAACGAGGTTCAATTTCCTATGCTCTACACGGTGGCACAGTTCATATACGAGGTTCACTTTCCTATGCTCTACTCGGCGGAACGGTTCATATATGAGGTTCACTTTCCTATGCTCTACAGGGTGGAACGGTTCAACAACGAGGTTCACTCTCCCATGCTCTACACGGCGGCACGGTTTACATACGAGGTTCACTCTCCCATGCTCTACACGGCGGCACGGTTCACATACGAGGTTCACTCTCCTATGCTCTACATGGCTGAACGGTTCATATACGAGGTTCACTTTCCTATGCTCTACACGGCGGCACGGTTCACATACGAGGTTCACCCTCCTATGCTCTACATGGCTGAACGGTTCATATACGAGGTTCACTTTCCTATGCTCTACACGGCGGCACGGTTCACATACGAGGTTCACTCTCCTATGCTCTACATGGCTGAACGGTTCATATACGAGGTTCACTTTCCTATGCCATACTCGGTGGCACGGTTCATATACGAGGTTCACTTTCATATCCTCTACACGGCGGTCCGGTTCACATGCGAGGTTCACTTTCATATCCTCTACACGGCGGCACGGTTCAAATACGAGGTTCACTTTCATATCCTCTACTCGGTGGCACGGTTCAACAACGATTTTCACTTTCCTATGCTCTACACGGTGGCACGGTTCATATACGAGGTTCACTTTCCTATGCTCTACTCGGCGGAACGGTTCATATACGAGGTTCACTTTCCTATGCTCGACAGGGTGGCACGGTTCAACAACGAGATTGACTTTCCTATGCTCTACTCGGTGGCACGGTTCACATACGAGGTTCACTTTCATATCCTCTACACGGCGGCACGGTTCAACAACGAGATTCACTTTCCTATGCTCTACTCGGTGGCACGGTTCATATACGAGGTTCACTTTCATATCCTCTACACGGCGGCACGGTTCACATACGAGGTTCACTTTCATATCCTCTACTCGGTGGCACGGTTCAACAACGAGGTTCACTTTCATATCCTCTACACGGCGGCACGGTTCACATACGAGGTTCACTCTCCTATGCTCTACACGGCGGCACGGTTCACATACGAGGTTCACTCTCCTATGCTCTACATGGCTGAACGGTTCATATACGAGGTTCACTTTCCTATGCTCTACTCGGTGGCACGGTTCATATACGAGGTTCATTTTCCTATGCTCTACAGGGTGGCACGGTTCATATAAGAGGTTCACTTTCCTATGCTCTACACGGTGGCACGGTTCAACAATGAGGTTCACTTTCCTATGCTCTACACGGCGGCAAGGTTCACATACGAGGTTCACTCTCCTATGCTCTACAGGGTGGCACGGTTCAACAACGAGGTTCACTTTCCTATGCTCTACACGGCGGCAAGGTTCACATACGAGGTTTACTCTCCTATGCTCTACAGGGTGGCACGGTTCAACAACGAGGTTCACTTTCCTATGCTTTACACGGTGGCAGGGTTCATATACGAGGTTAACTTTCCTATGCTCTATTCGGCGGAACGGTTCATATACGAGGTTCACTTTCCTATGCTCTACAGGGTGGCACGGTTCATATACGAGGTTCACTTTCCTATGCTCTACACGGTGGCACGGTTCAGATACGAGGTTCACTTTCCTATGCTCTACTCGGCGGAACGGTTAATATACGAGGTTCACTTTCCTATGCTCTACATGGCGGCACTGTTCATATACGAGGTTCACTCTCCTATGCTCTTCATGGCTGAACGGTTCATATACGAGGTTCACTTTCCTATGCTCTACACGGCGGCACGGTTCACATACGAGGTTCACTCTCCTATGCTCTACATGGCTGAACGGTTCATATACGAGGTTCACTTTCCTATGCTCTACACGGTGGCACGGTTCATATACGAGGTTCACTTTCCTATGCTCTACTCGGCGGAACGGTTCATATACGAGGTTCACTTTCCTATGCTCGACAGGGTGGCACGGTTCAACAACGAGATTGACTTTCCTATGCTCTACTCGTTGGCACGGTTCACATACGAGGTTCACTTTCATATCCTCTACACGGCGGCACGGTTCAACAACGAGATTCACTTTCCTATGCTCTACTCGGTGGCACGGTTCATATACGAGGTTCACTTTCATATCCTCTACACGGCGGCACGGTTCACATACGAGGTTCACTTTCATATCCTCTACTCGGTGGCACGGTTCAACAACGAGGTTCACTTTCATATCCTCTACACGGCGGCACGGTTCACATACGAGGTTCACTCTCCTATGCTCTACACGGCGGCACGGTTCACATACGAGGTTCACTCTCCTATGCTCTACATGGCTGAACGGTTCATATACGAGGTTCACTTTCCTATGCTCTACTCGGTGGCACGGTTCATATACGAGGTTCATTTTCCTATGCACTACAGGGTGGCACGGTTCATATAAGAGGTTCACTTTCCTATGCTCTACACGGTGGCACGGTTCAACAACGAGGTTCACTTTCCTATGCTCTACACGGCGGCAAGGTTCACATACGAGGTTCACTCTCCTATGCTCTACAGGGTGGCACGGTTCAACAACGAGGTTCACTTTCCTATGCTCTACACGGTGGCAGGGTTCATATACGAGGTTCACTTTCCTATGCTCTATTCGGCGGAACGGTTCATATACGAGGTTCACTTTCCTATGCTCTACAGGGTGGCACGGTTCAACAACGAGGTTCACTTTCCTATGCTCTACACGGTGGCACGGTTCAGATACGAGGTTCACTTTCCTATGCTCTACTCGGCGGAACGGTTAATATACGAGGTTCACTTTCCTATGCTCTACATGGCGGCACTGTTCATATACGAGGTTCACTCTCCTATGCTCTTCATGGCTGAACGGTTCATATACGAGGTTCACTTTCCTATGCTCTACATGGCGGCACTGTTCATATACGAGGTTCACTCTCCTATGCTCTTCATGGCTGAACGGTTCATATACGAGGTTCACTTTCCTATGCTCTACACGGCGGCACGGTTCACATACGAGGTTCACTTTCATATCCTCTACTCGGTGGCACGGTTCAACAACGATTTTCACTTTCCTATGCTCTACACGGTGGCACGGTTCATATACGAGGTTCACTTTCCTATGCTCTACTCGGCGGAACGGTTCATATACGAGGTTCACTTTCCTATGCTCGACAGGGTGGCACGGTTCAACAACGAGATTGACTTTCCTATGCTCTACTCGGTGGCACGGTTCACATACGAGGTTCACTTTCATATCCTCTACACGGCGGCACGGTTCAACAACGAGATTCACTTTCCTATGCTCTACTCGGTGGCACGGTTCATATACGAGGTTCACTTTCATATCCTCTACACGGCGGCACGGTTCACATACGAGGTTCACTTTCATATCCTCTACTCGGTGGCACGGTTCAACAACGAGGTTCACTTTCATATCCTCTACACGGCGGCACGGTTCACATACGAGGTTCACTCTCCTATGCTCTACACGGCGGCACGGTTCACATACGAGGTTCACTCTCCTATGCTCTACATGGCTGAACGGTTCATATACGAGGTTCACTTTCCTATGCTCTACTCGGTGGCACGGTTCATATACGAGGTTCATTTTCCTATGCTCTACAGGGTGGCACGGTTCATATAAGAGGTTCACTTTCCTATGCTCTACACGGTGGCACGGTTCAACAATGAGGTTCACTTTCCTATGCTCTACACGGCGGCAAGGTTCACATACGAGGTTCACTCTCCTATGCTCTACAGGGTGGCACGGTTCAACAACGAGGTTCACTTTCCTATGCTCTACACGGCGGCAAGGTTCACATACGAGGTTTACTCTCCTATGCTCTACAGGGTGGCACGGTTCAACAACGAGGTTCACTTTCCTATGCTTTACACGGTGGCAGGGTTCATATACGAGGTTCACTTTCCTATGCTCTATTCGGCGGAACGGTTCATATACGAGGTTCACTTTCCTATGCTCTACAGGGTGGCACGGTTCATATACGAGGTTCACTTTCCTATGCTCTACACGGTGGCACGGTTCAGATACGAGGTTCACTTTCCTATGCTCTACTCGGCGGAACGGTTAATATACGAGGTTCACTTTCCTATGCTCTACATGGCGGCACTGTTCATATACGAGGTTCACTCTCCTATGCTCTTCATGGCTGAACGGTTCATATACGAGGTTCACTTTCCTATGCTCTACACGGCGGCACGGTTCACATACGAGGTTCACTCTCCTATGCTCTACATGGCTGAACGGTTCATATACGAGGTTCACTTTCCTATGCTCTACACGGTGGCACGGTTCATATACGAGGTTCACTTTCCTATGCTCTACTCGGCGGAACGGTTCATATACGAGGTTCACTTTCCTATGCTCGACAGGGTGGCACGGTTCAACAACGAGATTGACTTTCCTATGCTCTACTCGTTGGCACGGTTCACATACGAGGTTCACTTTCATATCCTCTACACGGCGGCACGGTTCAACAACGAGATTCACTTTCCTATGCTCTACTCGGTGGCACGGTTCATATACGAGGTTCACTTTCATATCCTCTACACGGCGGCACGGTTCACATACGAGGTTCACTTTCATATCCTCTACTCGGTGGCACGGTTCAACAACGAGGTTCACTTTCATATCCTCTACACGGCGGCACGGTTCACATACGAGGTTCACTCTCCTATGCTCTACACGGCGGCACGGTTCACATACGAGGTTCACTCTCCTATGCTCTACATGGCTGAACGGTTCATATACGAGGTTCACTTTCCTATGCTCTACTCGGTGGCACGGTTCATATACGAGGTTCATTTTCCTATGCACTACAGGGTGGCACGGTTCATATAAGAGGTTCACTTTCCTATGCTCTACACGGTGGCACGGTTCAACAACGAG
Organism: Sipunculus nudus; assembly: GCA_026874595.1. Classification (NCBI taxonomy): domain Eukaryota; kingdom Metazoa; phylum Annelida; class Sipuncula; order Golfingiida; family Sipunculidae; genus Sipunculus; species Sipunculus nudus. The sequence continues at coordinate 68,006,674 of CM049319.1, read as the reverse complement.
GTTCACTTTCCTATGCTCTACACGGCGGCAAGGTTCACATACGAGGTTCACTCTCCTATGCTCTACAGGGTGGCACGGTTCAACAACGAGGTTCACTTTCCTATGCTCTACACGGTGGCAGGGTTCATATACGAGGTTCACTTTCCTATGCTCTATTCGGCGGAACGGTTCATATACGAGGTTCACTTTCCTATGCTCTACAGGGTGGCACGGTTCAACAACGAGGTTCACTTTCCTATGCTCTACACGGTGGCACGGTTCAGATACGAGGTTCACTTTCCTATGCTCTACTCGGCGGAACGGTTAATATACGAGGTTCACTTTCCTATGCTCTACATGGCGGCACTGTTCATATACGAGGTTCACTCTCCTATGCTCGACAGGGTGGCACGGTTCAACAACGAGATTGACTTTCCTATGCTCTACTCGTTGGCACGGTTCACATACGAGGTTCACTTTCCTATGCTCTACTCGGCGGAACGGTTCATATACGAGGTTCACTTTCCTATGCTCGACAGGGTGGCACGGTTCAACAACGAGATTGACTTTCCTATGCTCTACTCGTTGGCACGGTTCACATACGAGGTTCACTTTCATATCCTCTACACGGCGGCACGGTTCAACAACGAGATTCACTTTCCTATGCTCTACTCGGTGGCACGGTTCATATACGAGGTTCACTTTCATATCCTCTACACGGCGGCACGGTTCACATACGAGGTTCACTTTCATATCCTCTACTCGCTGGCACGGTTCAACAACGAGGTTCACTTTCATATCCTCTACACGGCGGCACGGTTCACATACGAGGTTCACTCTCCTATGCTCTACACGGCGGCACGGTTCACATACGAGGTTCACTCTCCTATGCTCTACATGGCTGAACGGTTCATATACGAGGTTCACTTTCCTATGCTCTACTCGGTGGCACGGTTCATATACGAGGTTCATTTTCCTATGCTCTACAGGGTGGCACGGTTCATATAAGAGGTTCACTTTCCTATGCTCTACACGGTGGCACGGTTCAACAATGAGGTTCACTTTCCTATGCTCTACACGGCGGCAAGGTTCACATACGAGGTTCACTCTCCTATGCTCTACAGGGTGGCACGGTTCAACAACGAGGTTCACTTTCCTATGCTCTACACGGCGGCAAGGTTCACATACGAGGTTTACTCTCCTATGCTCTACAGGGTGGCACGGTTCAACAACGAGTTTCACTTTCCTATGCTTTACACGGTGGCAGGGTTCATATACGAGGTTCACTTTCCTATGCTCTATTCGGCGGAACGGTTCATATACGAGGTTCACTTTCCTATGCTCTACAGGGTGGCACGGTTCATATACGAGGTTCACTTTCCTATGCTCTACACGGTGGCACGGTTCAGATACGAGGTTCACTTTCCTATGCTCTACTCGGCGGAACGGTTAATATACGAGGTTCACTTTCCTATGCTCTACATGGCGGCACTGTTCATATACGAGGTTCACTCTCCTATGCTCTTCATGGCTGAACGGTTCATATACGAGGTTCACTTTCCTATGCTCTACACGGCGGCACGGTTCACATACGAGGTTCACTCTCCTATGCTCTACATGGCTGAACGGTTCATATACGAGGTTCACTTTCCTATGCTCTACACGGTGGCACGGTTCATATACGAGGTTCACTTTCCTATGCTCTACTCGGCGGAACGGTTCATATACGAGGTTCACTTTCCTATGCTCGACAGGGTGGCACGGTTCAACAACGAGATTGACTTTCCTATGCTCTACTCGTTGGCACGGTTCACATACGAGGTTCACTTTCATATCCTCTACACGGCGGCACGGTTCAACAACGAGATTCACTTTCCTATGCTCTACTCGGTGGCACGGTTCATATACGAGGTTCACTTTCATATCCTCTACACGGCGGCACGGTTCACATACGAGGTTCACTCTCCTATGCTCTACATGGCTGAACGGTTCATATACGAGGTTCACTTTCCTATGCTCTACTCGGTGGCACGGTTCATATACGAGGTTCATTTTCCTATGCACTACAGGGTGGCACGGTTCATATAAGAGGTTCACTTTCCTATGCTCTACACGGTGGCACGGTTCAACAACGAGGTTCACTTTCCTATGCTCTACACGGCGGCAAGGTTCACATACGAGGTTCACTCTCCTATGCTCTACAGGGTGGCACGGTTCAACAACGAGCTTCACTTTCCTATGCTCTACACGGTGGCAGGGTTCATATACGAGGTTCACTTTCCTATGCTCTATTCGGCGGAACGGTTCATATACGAGGTTCACTTTCCTATGCTCTACAGGGTGGCACGGTTCAACAACGAGGTTCACTTTCCTATGCTCTACACGGTGGCACGGTTCAGATACGAGGTTCACTTTCCTATGCTCTACTCGGCGGAACGGTTAATATACGAGGTTCACTTTCCTATGCTCTACATGGCGGCACTGTTCATATACGAGGTTCACTCTCCTATGCTCTTCATGGCTGAACGGTTCATATACGAGGTTCACTTTCCTATGCTCTACACGGTGGCACGGTTCACATACGAGGTTCACTCTCCTATGCTCTACATGGGTGAACGGTTCATATACGAGGTTCACTTTCCTATGCTCTATTCGGCGGAACGGTTCATATACGAGGTTCACTTTCCTATGCTCTACAGGGTGGCACGGTTCATATACGAGGTTCACTTTCCTATGCTCTACACGGTGGCACGGTTCAGATACGAGGTTCACTTTCCTATGCTCTACTCGGCGGAACGGTTAATATACGAGGTTCACTTTCCTATGCTCTACATGGCGGCACTGTTCATATACGAGGTTCACTCTCCTATGCTCTTCATGGCTGAACGGTTCATATACGAGGTTCACTTTCCTATGCTCTACACGGCGGCACGGTTCACATACGAGGTTCACTCTCCTATGCTCTACATGGCTGAACGGTTCATATACGAGGTTCACTTTCCTATGCTCTACACGGTGGCACGGTTCATATACGAGGTTCACTTTCCTATGCTCTACTCGGCGGAACGGTTCATATACGAGGTTCACTTTCCTATGCTCGACAGGGTGGCACGGTTCAACAACGAGATTGACTTTCCTATGCTCTACTCGTTGGCACGGTTCACATACGAGGTTCACTTTCATATCCTCTACACGGCGGCACGGTTCAACAACGAGATTCACTTTCCTATGCTCTACTCGGTGGCACGGTTCATATACGAGGTTCACTTTCATATCCTCTACACGGCGGCACGGTTCACATACGAGGTTCACTTTCATATCCTCTACTCGGTGGCACGGTTCAACAACGAGGTTCACTTTCATATCCTCTACACGGCGGCACGGTTCACATACGAGGTTCACTCTCCTATGCTCTACACGGCGGCACGGTTCACATACGAGGTTCACTCTCCTATGCTCTACATGGCTGAACGGTTCATATACGAGGTTCACTTTCCTATGCTCTACTCGGTGGCACGGTTCATATACGAGGTTCATTTTCCTATGCACTACAGGGTGGCACGGTTCATATAAGAGGTTCACTTTCCTATGCTCTACACGGTGGCACGGTTCAACAACGAGGTTCACTTTCCTATGCTCTACACGGCGGCAAGGTTCACATACGAGGTTCACTCTCCTATGCTCTACAGGGTGGCACGGTTCAACAACGAGGTTCACTTTCCTATGCTCTACACGGTGGCAGGATTCATATACGAGGTTCACTTTCCTATGCTCTATTCGGCGGAACGGTTCATATACGAGGTTCACTTTCCTATGCTCTACAGGGTGGCACGGTTCAACAACGAGGTTCACTTTCCTATGCTCTACACGGTGGCACGGTTCAGATACGAGGTTCACTTTCCTATGCTCTACTCGGCGGAACGGTTAATATACGAGGTTCACTTTCCTATGCTCTACATGGCGGCACTGTTCATATACGAGGTTCACTCTCCTATGCTCTTCATGGCTGAACGGTTCATATACGAGGTTCACTTTCCTATGCTCTACACGGTGGCACGGTTCACATACGAGGTTCACTCTCCTATGCTCTACATGGGTGAACGGTTCATATACGAGGTTCACTTTCCTATGCTCTACACGGTGGCAAGGTTCACATACGAGGTTCACTTTCATATCCTCTACACGGCGGCACGGTTCAACAACGAGATTCACTCTCCTATGCTCTACTCGGTGGCACGGTTCATATACGAGGTTCACTTTCATATCCTCTACACGGCGGCACGGTTCAACAACGAGATTCACTTTCCTATGCTCTACACGGCGGCACGGTTCGACAACCAGATTCACTGTCCTCTGCCTTACATGGCGGAATGGTTTAAGAACGAGGTTCACTTACCTATGCTCTACTCGGTGGCACGGTTCAACAACGAGGTTCACTTTCCTATGCTCTACTCGGTGGCACGGTTCATATACGAGGTTCACTTTCCTATGCTCTACTCGGCGGAACGGTTCATATACGAGGTTCACTTTCCTATGCTCTACAGGGTGGCACGGTTCAACAACGAGGTTCACTTTCCTATGCTCTACTCGGCGGAACGGTTCATATACGAGGTTCACTTTCCTATGCTCTACAGGGTGGCACGGTTCAACAACGAGGTTCACTTTCCTATGCTCTACACGGCGGCACGGTTCACATACGAGGTTCACTCTGCTATGCTCTACATGGCTGAACGGTTCATATACGAGGTTCACTTTCCTATGCTCTACACGGCGGCACGGTTCAACAACGAGGTTCACTTTCCTATGCTCTACACGGCGGAAAGGTTCACATACGAGGTTCACTTTCCTATGCTCTACAGGGTGGCACGGTTCATATACGAGGTTCACTTTCCTATGCTCTACTCGGCGGAACGGTTCATATACGAGGTTCATTTTCCTATGCTCTACATGGCGGCACGGTTCATATACGAGGTTCACTCTCCTATGCTCTTCATGGCTGAACGGTTCATATACGAGGTTCACTTTCCTATGCTCTACACGGCGGCACGGTTCACATACGAGGTTCACTCTCCTATGCTCTACATGGCTGAACGGTTCATATACGAGGTTCACTTTCCTATGCTCTACAGGGCGGCACGGTTCACATACGAGGTTCACTCTCCTATGCTCTACATGGCTGAACGGTTCATATACGAGGTTCACTTTCCTATGCTCTACTCGGTGGCACGGTTCATATACGAGGTTCACTTTCATATCCTCTACACGGCGGCACGGTTCACATACGAGGTTCACTTTCATATCCTCTACACGGCGGCACGGTTCAACAACGAGATTCACTCTCCTATGCTCTACTCGGTGGCACGGTTCATATACGAGGTTCACTTTCATATCCTCTACACGGCGGCACGGTTCAACAACGAGATTCACTTTCCCATGCTCCACTCGGTGGCACGGTTCAACAACGAGGTTCACTTTCCTATGCTCTACACGGTGGCACGGTTCATATACGAGGTTCACTTTCCTAATCTCTACATGGCGGCACGGTTCATATACGAGGTTCACTCTCCTATGCTCTACATTGGTGAACGGTTCATATACGAGGTTCACTTTCCTATGGTCTACACGGCGGCACGGTTCATATACGAGGTTCACTTTCATATGCTCTACACGGTGGCACGGTTCAACAACGAGGTTCACTTTCCTATGCTCTACACGGCGGAAAGGTTCACATACGAGGTTCACTTTCCTATGCTCTGCAGGGAGGCACGGTTCAACAACGAGGTTCACTTTCTTATGCTCTACACGGTGGCACGGTTCATATACGAGGTTCACTTTCCTATGCTCTATTCGGCTGAACGGTTCATATACGAGGTTCACTTTCCTATGCTCTACAGGGTGGCACGGTTCAACAACGAGGTTCACTTTCCTATGCTCTACACGGTGGCACGGTTCATATACGAGGTTCACTTTCCTATGCTCTACTCGGCGGAACGGTTAATATACGAGGTTCACTTTCCTATGCTCTACATGGCGGCACGGTTCATATACGAGGTTCACTCTCCTATGCTCTTCATGGCTGAACGGTTCATATACGAGGTTCACTTTCCTATGCTCTACACGGCGGCACGGTTCACATACGAGGTTCACTCTCCTATGCTCTACATGGCTGAACGGTTCATATACGAGGTTCACTTTCCTATGCTCTACAGGGCGGCACGGTTCACATACGAGGTTCACTCTCCTATGCTCTACATGGCTGAACGGTTCATATACGAGGTTCACTTTCCTATGCTCTACTCGGTGGCACGGTTCATATACGAGGTTCACTTTCATATCCTCTACACGGCGGCACGGTTCACATACGAGGTTCACTTTCATATCCTCTACACGGCGGCACGGTTCAACAACGAGATTCACTCTCCTATGCTCTACTCGGTGGCACGGTTCATATACGAGGTTCACTTTCATATCCTCTACACGGCGGCACGGTTCAACAACGAGATTCACTTTCCTATGCTCCACTCGGTGGCACGGTTCGACAACCAGAATCAGTGTCCTTTGCCTTACATGGCGGAATGGTTTGAGAACGAGGTTCACTTTCCTATGCTCTACTCGGTGGCACGGTTCAACAACGAGGTTCACTTTCCTATGCTCTACACGGTGGCACGGTTCATATACGAGGTTCACTTTCCTATGCTCTACTCGGCGGAACGGTTCATATACGAGGTTCACTTTCCTATGCTCTACAGGGTGGCACGGTTCATATACGAGGTTCACTTTCCTATGCTCTACAGGGTGGCACGGTTCATATACGAGGTTCACTTTCCTAATCTCTACATGGCGGCACGGTTCATATACGAGGTTCACTCTCCTATGCTCTACATTGGTGAACGGTTCATATACGAGGTTTACTTTCCTATGCTCTACACGGCGGCACGGTTCACATACGAGGTTCACTCTCCTATGCTCTACATGGCTGAATGGTTCATATACGAGGTTCACTTTCCTATGCTCTACTCGGTGGCACGGTTCATATACGAGGTTCACTTTCATATCCTCTACGCGGCGGCACGGTTCACATACGGGGTTCACTTTCATATCCTCTACACGGCGGCACGGTTCAACAACGGGATTCACTTTCCTATGCTCTACATGGCTGAACGGTTCATATATGAGGTTCACTTTCCTATGCTCTACACGGCGGCACGGTTCACATACGAGGTTCACTCTCCTATGCTCTACATGGCTGAACGGTTCATATACGAGGTTCACTTTCCTATGCTCTACTCGGTGGCACGGTTCATATACGAGTCACTTTCATATCCTCTACACGGCGGCACGGTTCATATACGAGGTTCACTTTCATATCCTCTACACGGCGGCACGGTTCAACAACGAGATTCACTTTCCTATGCTCTACTCGGTGGCACGGTTCATATACGAGGTTCACTTTCCTATGCTCTACTCGGTGGCACGGTTCATATACGAGGTTCACTTTCCTATGCTCTACACGGCGGCACGGTTCATATACGAGGTTCACTTTCCTATGCTCTACTCGGTGGCACGGTTCATATACGAGGTTCACTTTCCTATGCTCTACTCGGCGGAACGGTTCATATACGAGGTTCACTTTCCTAATCTCTACATGGCGGCACGGTTCATATACAAGGTTCACTCTCCTATGCTCTACATGGCTGAACGGTTCATATACGAGGTTCACTTTCCTATGCTCTACACGGCGGCACGGTTCACATACGAGGTTCACTCTCCTATGCTCTACATGGCTGAACGGTTCATATACGAGGTTCACTTTCCTATGCTCTACACGGCGGCACGGTTCACATACGAGGTTCACTCTCCTATGCTCTACATGGCTGAACGGTTCATATACGAGGTTCACTTTCCTATGCTCTACTCGGTGACACGGTTCATATACGAGGTTCACTTTCATATCCTCTACACGGCGGCACGGTTCACATACGAGGTTCACTTTCATATCCTCTACACGGCGGCACGGTTCAACAACGAGATTCACTCTCCTATGCTCTACTCGGTGGCACGGTTCATATACGAGGTTCACTTTCATATCCTCTACACGGCGGCACGGTTCAACAACGAGATTCACTTTCCTATGCTCCACTCGGTGGCACGGTTCGACAACCAGAATCAGTGTCCTTTGCCTTACATGGCGGAATGGTTTGAGAACGAGGTTCACTTTCCTATGCTCTACTCGGTGGCACGGTTCAACAACGAGGTTCACTTTCCTATGCTCTACACGGTGGCACGGTTCATATACGAGGTTCACTTTCCTAATCTCTACATGGCGGCACGGTTCATATACGAGGTTCACTCTCCTATGCTCTACATTGGTGAACGGTTCATATACGAGGTTCACTTTCCTATGGTCTACACGGCGGCACGGTTCATATACGAGGTTCACTTTCATATGCTCTACACGGTGGCACGGTTCAACAACGAGGTTCACTTTCCTATGCTCTACACGGCGGAAAGGTTCACATACGAGGTTCACTTTCCTATGCTCTACATGGCGGCACGGTTCATATACAAGGTTCACTCTCCTATGCTCTACATGGCTGAACGGTTCATATACGAGGTTCACTTTCCTATGCTCTACACGGCGGCACGGTTCACATACGAGGTTCACTCTGCTATGCTCTACATGGCTGAACGGTTCATATACGAGGTTCACTTTCCTATGCTCTACACGGCGGCACGGTTCAACAACGAGGTTCACTTTCCTATGCTCTACACGGCGGAAAGGTTCACATACGAGGTTCACTTTCCTATGCTCTACAGGGTGGCACGGTTCATATACGAGGTTCACTTTCCTATGCTCTACTCGGCGGAACGGTTCATATACGAGGTTCATTTTCCTATGCTCTACATGGCGGCACGGTTCATATACGAGGTTCACTCTCCTATGCTCTTCATGGCTGAACGGTTCATATACGAGGTTCACTTTCCTATGCTCTACACGGCGGCACGGTTCACATACGAGGTTCACTCTCCTATGCTCTACATGGCTGAACGGTTCATATACGAGGTTCACTTTCCTATGCTCTACAGGGCGGCACGGTTCACATACGAGGTTCACTCTCCTATGCTCTACATGGCTGAACGGTTCATATACGAGGTTCACTTTCCTATGCTCTACTCGGTGGCACGGTTCATATACGAGGTTCACTTTCATATCCTCTACACGGCGGCACGGTTCACATACGAGGTTCACTTTCATATCCTCTACACGGCGGCACGGTTCAACAACGAGATTCACTCTCCTATGCTCTACTCGGTGGCACGGTTCATATACGAGGTTCACTTTCATATCCTCTACACGGCGGCACGGTTCAACAACGAGATTCACTTTCCTATGCTCCACTCGGTGGCACGGTTCGACAACCAGAATCAGTGTCCTTTGCCTTACATGGCGGAATGGTTTGAGAACGAGGTTCACTTTCCTATGCTCTACTCGGTGGCACGGTTCAACAACGAGGTTCACTTTCCTATGCTCTACACGGTGGCACGGTTCATATACGAGGTTCACTTTCCTAATCTCTACATGGCGGCACGGTTCATATACGAGGTTCACTCTCCTATGCTCTACATTGGTGAACGGTTCATATACGAGGTTCACTTTCCTATGGTCTACACGGCGGCACGGTTCATATACGAGGTTCACTTTCATATGCTCTACACGGTGGCACGGTTCAACAACGAGGTTCACTTTCCTATGCTCTACACGGCGGAAAGGTTCACATACGAGGTTCACTTTCCTATGCTCTACAGGGAGGCACGGTTCAACAACGAGGTTCATTTTCTTATGCTCTACACGGTGGCACGGTTCATATACGAGGTTCACTTTCCTATGCTCTATTCGGCTGAACGGTTCATATACGAGGTTCACTTTCCTATGCTCTACAGGGTGGCACGGTTCAACAACGAGGTTCACTTTCCTATGCTCTACAGGGTGGCACGGTTCATATACGAGGTTCACTTTCCTATGCTCTACTCGGCGGAACGGTTAATATACGAGGTTCACTTTCCTATGCTCTACATGGCGGTACGGTTCATATACCAGGTTCACTCTCCTATGCTCTTCATGGCTGAACGGTTCATATACGAGGTTCACTTTCCTATGCTCTACACGGCGGCACGGTTCACATACGAGGTTCACTCTCCTATGCTCTACATGGCTGAACGGTTCATATACGAGGTTCACTTTCCTATGCTCTACAGGGCGGCACGGTTCACATACGAGGTTCACTCTCCTATGCTCTACATGGCTGAACGGTTCATATACGAGGTTCACTTTCCTATGCTCTACTCGGTGGCACGGTTCATATACGAGGTTCACTTTCATATCCTCTACACGGCGGCACGGTTCACATACGAGGTTCACTTTCATATCCTCTACACGGCGGCACGGTTCAACAACGAGATTCACTCTCCTATGCTCTACTCGGTGGCACGGTTCATATACGAGGTTCACTTTCATATCCTCTACACGGCACGGTTCAACAACAAGATTCACTTTCCTATGCTCCACTCGGTGGCACGGTTCGACAACCAGAATCAGTGTCCTTTGCCTTACATGGCGGAATGGTTTGAGAACGAGGTTCACTTTCCTATGCTCTACTCGGTGGCACGGTTCAACAACGAGGTTCACTTTCCTATGCTCTACACGGTGGCACGGTTCATATACGAGGTTCACTTTCCTATGCTCTACTCGGCGGAACGGTTCATATACGAGGTTCACTTTCCTATGCTCTACAGGGTGGCACGGTTCATATACGAGGTTCACTTTCCTATGCTCTACAGGGTGGCACGGTTCATATACGAGGTTCACTTTCCTAATCTCTACATGGCGGCACGGTTCATATACGAGGTTCACTCTCCTATGCTCTACATTGGTGAACGGTTCATATACGAGGTTCACTTTCCTATGCTCTACACGGCGGCACGGTTCACATACGAGGTTCACTCTCCTATGCTCTACATGGCTGAACGGTTCATATACGAGGTTCACTTTCCTATGCTCTACTCGGTGGCACGGTTCATATACGAGGTTCACTTTCATATCCTCTACGCGGCGGCACGGTTCACATACGGGGTTCACTTTCATATCCTCTACACGGCGGCACGGTTCAACAACGGGATTCACTTTCCTATGCTCTACATGGCTGAACGGTTCATATATGAGGTTCACTTTCCTATGCTCTACAGGGCGGCACGGTTCACATACGAGGTTCACTCTCCTATGCTCTACATGGCTGAACGGTTCATATACGAGGTTCACTTTCCTATGCTCTACTCGGTGGCACGGTTCATATACGAGTCACTTTCATATCCTCTACACGGCGGCACGGTTCATATACGAGGTTCACTTTCATATCCTCTACACGGCGGCACGGTTCAACAACGAGATTCACTTTCCTATGCTCTACTCGGTGGCACGGTTCATATACGAGGTTCACTTTCCTATGCTCTACTCGGTGGCACGGTTCATATACGAGGTTCACTTTCCTATGCTCTACACGGCGGCACGGTTCATATACGAGGTTCACTTTCCTATGCTCTACTCGGTGGCACGGTTCATATACGAGGTTCACTTTCCTATGCTCTACTCGGCGGAACGGTTCATATACGAGGTTCACTTTCCTAATCTCTACATGGCGGCACGGTTCATATACAAGGTTCACTCTCCTATGCTCTACATGGCTGAACGGTTCATATACGAGGTTCACTTTCCTATGCTCTACACGGCGGCACGGTTCACATACGAGGTTCACTCTCCTATGCTCTACATGGCTGAACGGTTCATATACGAGGTTCACTTTCCTATGCTCTACACGGCGGCACGGTTCACATACGAGGTTCACTCTCCTATGCTCTACATGGCTGAACGGTTCATATACGAGGTTCACTTTCCTATGCTCTACTCGGTGGCACGGTTCATATACGAGGTTCACTTTCATATCCTCTACACGGCGGCACGGTTCACATACGAGGTTCACTTTCATATCCTCTACACGGCGGCACGGTTCAACAACGAGATTCACTCTCCTATGCTCTACTCGGTGGCACGGTTCATATACGAGGTTCACTTTCATATCCTCTACACGGCGGCACGGTTCAACAACGAGATTCACTTTCCTATGCTCCACTCGGTGGCACGGTTCGACAACCAGAATCAGTGTCCTTTGCCTTACATGGCGGAATGGTTTGAGAACGAGGTTCACTTTCCTATGCTCTACTCGGTGGCACGGTTCAACAACGAGGTTCACTTTCCTATGCTCTACACGGTGGCACGGTTCATATACGAGGTTCACTTTCCTAATCTCTACATGGCGGCACGGTTCATATACGAGGTTCACTCTCCTATGCTCTACATTGGTGAACGGTTCATATACGAGGTTCACTTTCCTATGGTCTACACGGCGGCACGGTTCATATACGAGGTTCACTTTCATATGCTCTATACGGTGGCACGGTTCAACAACGAGGTTCACTTTCCTATGCTCTACACGGCGGAAAGGTTCACATACGAGGTTCACTTTCCTATGCTCTACAGGGTGGCACGGTTCAACAACGAGGTTCACTTTCCTATGCTCTACACGGTGGCACGGTTCATATACGAGGTTCACTTTCCTATGCTCTATTCGGCTGAACGGTTCATATACGAGGTTCACTTTCCTATGCTCTACAGGGTGGCACGGTTCAACAACGAGGTTCACTTTCCTATGCTCTACACGGTGGCACGGTTCATATACGAGGTTCACTTTCCTATGCTCTACTCGGCGGAACGGTTAATATACGAGGTTCACTTTCCTATGCTCTACATGGCGGCACGGTTCATATACGAGGTTCACTCTCCTATGTTCTTCATGGCTGAACGGTTCATATACGAGGTTCACTTTCCTATGCTCTACACGGCGGCACGGTTCACATACGAGGTTCACTCTCCTATGCTCTACATGGCTGAACGGTTCATATACGAGGTTCACTTTCCTATGCTCTACAGGGCGGCACGGTTCACATACGAGGTTCACTCTCCTATGCTCTACATGGCTGAACGGTTCATATACGAGGTTCACTTTCCTATGCTCTACTCGGTGGCACGGTTCATATACGAGGTTCACTTTCATATCCTCTACACGGCGGCACGGTTCACATACGAGGTTCACTTTCATATCCTCTACACGGCGGCACGGTTCAACAACGAGATTCACTCTCCTATGCTCTACTCGGTGGCACGGTTCATATACGAGGTTCACTTTCATATCCTCTACACGGCGGCACGGTTCAACAACGAGATTCACTTTCCTATGCTCCACTCGGTGGCACGGTTCGACAACCAGAATCAGTGTCCTTTGCCTTACATGGCGGAATGGTTTGAGAACGAGGTTCACTTTCCTATGCTCTACTCGGTGGCACGGTTCAACAACGAGGTTCACTTTCCTATGCTCTACACGGTGGCACGGTTCATATACGAGGTTCACTTTCCTATGCCCTACTCGGCGGAACGGTTCATATACGAGGTTCACTTTCCTATGCTCTACAGGGTGGCACGGTTCATATACGAGGTTCACTTTCCTATGCTCTACAGGGTGGCACGGTTCATATACGAGGTTCACTTTCCTAATCTCTACATGGCGGCACGGTTCATATACGAGGTTCACTCTCCTATGCTCTACATTGGTGAACGGTTCATATACGAGGTTCACTTTCCTATGCTCTACACGGCGGCACGGTTCACATACGAGGTTCACTCTCCTATGCTCTACATGGCTGAACGGTTCATATACGAGGTTCACTTTCCTATGCTCTACTCGGTGGCACGGTTCATATACGAGGTTCACTTTCATATCCTCTACGCGGCGGCACGGTTCACATACGGGGTTCACTTTCATATCCTCTACACGGCGGCACGGTTCAACAACGGGATTCACTTTCCTATGCTCTACATGGCTGAACGGTTCATATATGAGGTTCACTTTCCTATGCTCTACAGGGCGGCACGGTTCACATACGAGGTTCACTCTCCTATGCTCTACATGGCTGAACGGTTCATATACGAGGTTCACTTTCCTATGCTCTACTCGGTGGCACGGTTCATATACGAGTCACTTTCATATCCTCTACACGGCGGCACGGTTCATATACGAGGTTCACTTTCATATCCTCTACACGGCGGCACGGTTCAACAACGAGATTCACTTTCCTATGCTCTATTCGGTGGCACGGTTCATATACGAGGTTCACTTTCCTATGCTCTACTCGGTGGCACGGTTCATATACGAGGTTCACTTTCCTATGCTCTACACGGCGGCACGGTTCATATACGAGGTTCACTTTCCTATGCTCTACTCGGTGGCACGGTTCATATACGAGGTTCACTTTCCTATGCTCTACTCGGCGGAACGGTTCATATACGAGGTTCACTTTCCTATGCTCTACTCGGTGGCACGGTTCATATACGAGGTTCACTTTCATATCCTCTACGCGGCGGCACGGTTCACATACGGGGTTCACTTTCATATCCTCTACACGGCGGCACGGTTCAACAACGGGATTCACTTTCCTATGCTCTACATGGCTGAACGGTTCATATATGAGGTTCACTTTCCTATGCTCTACAGGGCGGCACGGTTCACATACGAGGTTCACTCTCCTATGCTCTACATGGCTGAACGGTTCATATACGAGGTTCACTTTCCTATGCTCTACTCGGTGGCACGGTTCATATACGAGTCACTTTCATATCCTCTACACGGCGGCACGGTTCATATACGAGGTTCACTTTCATATCCTCTACACGGCGGCACGGTTCAACAACGAGATTCACTTTCCTATGCTCTATTCGGTGGCACGGTTCATATACGAGGTTCACTTTCCTATGCTCTACTCGGTGGCACGGTTCATATACGAGGTTCACTTTCCTATGCTCTACACGGCGGCACGGTTCATATACGAGGTTCACTTTCCTATGCTCTACTCGGTGGCACGGTTCATATACGAGGTTCACTTTCCTATGCTCTACTCGGCGGAACGGTTCATATACGAGGTTCACTTTCCTAATCTCTACATGGCGGCACGGTTCATATACAAGGTTCACTCTCCTATGCTCTACATGGCTGAACGGTTCATATACGAGGTTCACTTTCCTATGCTCTACACGGCGGCACGGTTCACATACGAGGTTCACTCTCCTATGCTCTACATGGCTGAACGGTTCATATACGAGGTTCACTTTCCTATGCTCTACACGGCGGCACGGTTCACATACGAGGTTCACTCTCCTATGCTCTACATGGCTGAACGGTTCATATACGAGGTTCACTTTCCTATGCTCTACTCGGTGGCACGGTTCTTATACGAGGTTCATTTTCCTATGCTCTACAGGGTGGCACGGTTCATATACGAGGTTCACTTTCATATGCTCTACACGGTGGCACGGTTCAACAACGAGGTTCACTTTCCTATGCTCTACACGGCGGCAAGGTTCACATACGAGGTTCACTCTCCTATGCTCTACAGGGTGGCACGGTTCAACAACGAGGTTCACTTTCCTATGCTCTACACGGTGGCAGGGTTCATATACGAGGTTCACTTTCCTATGCTCTATTCGGCGGAACGGTTCATATACGAGGTTCACTTTCCTATGCTCTACAGGGTGGCACGGTTCAACAACGAGGTTCACTTTCCTATGCTCTACACGGTGGCACGGTTCATATACGAGGTTCACTCTCCTATGCTCTACATGGCTGAACGGCTCATATACGAGGTTCACTTTCCTATGCTCTACACGGCGGCACGGTTCACATACGAGGTTCACTCTCCTATGCTCTACATGGCTGAACGGTTCATATACGAGGTTCACTTTCCTATGCTCTACTCGGTGGCACGGTTCATATACGAGGTTCACTTTCATATCCTCTACACGGCGGCACGGTTCACATACGAGGTTCACTTTCATATCCTCTACACGGCGGCACGGTTCAACAACGAGATTCACTCTCCTATGCTCTACTCGGTGGCACGGTTCATATACGAGGTTCACTTTCATATCCTCTACACGGCGGCACTGTTCAACAACGAGATTCACTTTCCTATGCTCCACTCGGTGGCACGGTTCGACAACCAGATTCAGTGTCCTCTGCCTTACATGGCGGAATGGTTTGAGAACGAGGTTCACTTTCCTATGCTCTACTCGGTGGCACGGTTCAACAACGAGGTTCACTTTCCTATGCTCTACACGGTGGCACGGTTCATATACGAGGTTCACTTTCCTATGCTCTACTCGGCGGAACGGTTCATATACGAGGTTCACTTTCCTATGCTCTACAGGGTGGCACGGTTCATATACGAGGTTCACTTTCCTATGCTCTACAGGGTGGCACGGTTCATATACGAGGTTCACTTTCCTATGCTCTACACGGTGGCACGGTTCATATACGAGGTTCACTTTCCTATGCTCTACACGGTGGCACGGTTCATATACGAGGTTCACTTTCCTTTGCTCTACACGGTGGCACGGTTCAAAAACGAGGTTCAATTTCCTATGCTCTACACGGTGGCACGGTTCATATACGAGGTTCACTTTCCTATGCTCTACTCGGCGGAACGGTTCATATACGAGGTTCACTTTCATATGCTCTACACGGTGGCACGGTTCACCAACGAGGTTCACTTTCCTATGCTCTACACGGCGGCAAGGTTCACATACGAGGTTCACTCTCCTATGCTCTACAGGGTGGCACGGTTCAACAACGAGGTTCACTTTCCTATGCTCTACACGGTGGCAGGGTTCATATACGAGGTTCACTTTCCTATGCTCTATTCGGCGGAACGGTTCATATACGAGATTCACTTTCCTATGCTCTACAGGGTGGCACGGTTCAACAACGAGGTTCACTTTCCTATGCTCTACACGGTGGAACGGTTCATATACGAGGTTCACTTTCCTATGCTCTACACGGCGGCACGGTTCACATACGAGGTTCACTCTCCTATGCTCTACATGGCTGAACGGTTCATATACGAGGTTCACTTTCCTATGCTCTACTCGGTGGCACGGTTCATATACGAGGTTCACTTTCATATCCTCTACACGGCGGCACGGTTCACATGCGAGGTTCACTTTCATATGCTCTACATGGCTGAACGGTTCATATACGAGGTTCACTTTCCTATGCTCTACTCGGTGGCACGGTTCATATACGAGGTTCACTTTCATATCCTCTACGCGGCGGCACGGTTCACATACGGGGTTCACTTTCATATCCTCTACACGGCGGCACGGTTCAACAACGGGATTCACTTTCCTATGCTCTACATGGCTGAACGGTTCATATATGAGGTTCACTTTCCTATGCTCTACAGGGCGGCACGGTTCACATACGAGGTTCACTCTCCTATGCTCTACATGGCTGAACGGTTCATATACGAGGTTCACTTTCCTATGCTCTACTCGGTGGCACGGTTCATATACGAGTCACTTTCATATCCTCTACACGGCGGCACGGTTCATATACGAGGTTCACTTTCATATCCTCTACACGGCGGCACGGTTCAACAACGAGATTCACTTTCCTATGCTCTACTCGGTGGCACGGTTCATATACGAGGTTCACTTTCCTATGCTCTACTCGGTGGCACGGTTCATATACGAGGTTCACTTTCCTATGCTCTACACGGCGGCACGGTTCATATACGAGGTTCACTTTCCTATGCTCTACTCGGTGGCACGGTTCATATACGAGGTTCACTTTCCTATGCTCTACTCGGCGGAACGGTTCATATACGAGGTTCACTTTCCTAATCTCTACATGGCGGCACGGTTCATATACAAGGTTCACTCTCCTATGCTCTACATGGCTGAACGGTTCATATACGAGGTTCACTTTCCTATGCTCTACACGGCGGCACGGTTCACATACGAGGTTCACTCTCCTATGCTCTACATGGCTGAACGGTTCATATACGAGGTTCACTTTCCTATGCTCTACACGGCGGCACGGTTCACATACGAGGTTCACTCTCCTATGCTCTACATGGCTGAACGGTTCATATACGAGGTTCACTTTCCTATGCTCTACTCGGTGGCACGGTTCATATACGAGGTTCACTTTCATATCCTCTACACGGCGGCACGGTTCACATACGAGGTTCACTTTCATATCCTCTACACGGCGGCACGGTTCAACAACGAGATTCACTCTCCTATGCTCTACTCGGTGGCACGGTTCATATACGAGGTTCACTTTCATATCCTCTACACGGCGGCACGGTTCAACAACGAGATTCACTTTCCTATGCTCCACTCGGTGGCACGGTTCGACAACCAGAATCAGTGTCCTTTGCCTTACATGGCGGAATGGTTTGAGAACGAGGTTCACTTTCCTATGCTCTACTCGGTGGCACGGTTCAACAACGAGGTTCACTTTCCTATGCTCTACACGGTGGCACGGTTCATATACGAGGTTCACTTTCCTAATCTCTACATGGCGGCACGGTTCATATACGAGGTTCACTCTCCTATGCTCTACATTGGTGAACGGTTCATATACGAGGTTCACTTTCCTATGGTCTACACGGCGGCACGGTTCATATACGAGGTTCACTTTCATATGCTCTACACGGTGGCACGGTTCAACAACGAGGTTCACTTTCCTATGCTCTACACGGCGGAAAGGTTCACATACGAGGTTCACTTTCCTATGCTCTACAGGGTGGCACGGTTCAACAACGAGGTTCACTTTCCTATGCTCTACACGGTGGCACGGTTCATATACGAGGTTCACTTTCCTATGCTCTATTCGGCTGAACGGTTCATATACGAGGTTCACTTTCCTATGCTCTACAGGGTGGCACGGTTCAACAACGAGGTTCACTTTCCTATGCTCTACACGGTGGCACGGTTCATATACGAGGTTCACTTTCCTATGCTCTACTCGGCGGAACGGTTAATATACGAGGTTCACTTTCCTATGCTCTACATGGCGGCACGGTTCATATACGAGGTTCACTCTCCTATGCTCTTCATGGCTGAACGGTTCATATACGAGGTTCACTTTCCTATGCTCTACACGGCGGCACGGTTCACATACGAGGTTCACTCTCCTATGCTCTACATGGCTGAACGGTTCATATACGAGGTTCACTTTCCTATGCTCTACAGGGCGGCACGGTTCACATACGAGGTTCACTCTCCTATGCTCTACATGGCTGAACGGTTCATATACGAGGTTCACTTTCCTATGCTCTACACGGCGGCACGGTTCACATACGAGGTTCACTCTCCTATGCTCTACATGGCTGAACGGTTCATATACGAGGTTCACTTTCCTATGCTCTACAGGGCGGCACGGTTCACATACGAGGTTCACTCTCCTATGCTCTACATGGCTGAACGGTTCATATACGAGGTTCACTTTCCTATGCTCTACTCGGTGGCACGGTTCATATACGAGGTTCACTTTCATATCCTCTACACGGCGGCACGGTTCACATACGAGGTTCACTTTCATATCCTCTACACGGCGGCACGGTTCAACAACGAGATTCACTCTCCTATGCTCTACTCGGTGGCACGGTTCATATACGAGGTTCACTTTCATATCCTCTACACGGCGGAACGGTTCAACAACGAGATTCACTTTCCTATGCTCCACTCGGTGGCACGGTTCGACAACCAGAATCAGTGTCCTTTGCCTTACATGGCGGAATGGTTTGAGAACGAGGTTCACTTTCCTATGCTCTACTCGGTGGCACGGTTCAACAACGAGGTTCACTTTCCTATGCTCTACACGGTGGCACGGTTCATATACGAGGTTCACTTTCCTATGCCCTACTCGGCGGAACGGTTCATATACGAGGTTCACTTTCCTATGCTCTACAGGGTGGCACGGTTCATATACGAGGTTCACTTTCCTATGCTCTACAGGGTGGCACGGTTCATATACGAGGTTCACTTTCCTAATCTCTACATGGCGGCACGGTTCATATACGAGGTTCACTCTCCTATGCTCTACATTGGTGAACGGTTCATATACGAGGTTCACTTTCCTATGCTCTACACGGCGGCACGGTTCACATACGAGGTTCACTCTCCTATGCTCTACATGGCTGAACGGTTCATATACGAGGTTCACTTTCCTATGCTCTACTCGGTGGCACGGTTCATATACGAGGTTCACTTTCATATCCTCTACGCGGCGGCACGGTTCACATACGGGGTTCACTTTCATATCCTCTACACGGCGGCACGGTTCAACAACGGGATTCACTTTCCTATGCTCTACATGGCTGAACGGTTCATATATGAGGTTCACTTTCCTATGCTCTACAGGGCGGCACGGTTCACATACGAGGTTCACTCTCCTATGCTCTACATGGCTGAACGGTTCATATACGAGGTTCACTTTCCTATGCTCTACTCGGTGGCACGGTTCATATACGAGTCACTTTCATATCCTCTACACGGCGGCACGGTTCATATACGAGGTTCACTTTCATATCCTCTACACGGCGGCACGGTTCAACAACGAGATTCACTTTCCTATGCTCTACTCGGTGGCACGGTTCATATACGAGGTTCACTTTCCTATGCTCTACTCGGTGGCACGGTTCATATACGAGGTTCACTTTCCTATGCTCTACACGGCGGCACGGTTCATATACGAGGTTCACTTTCCTATGCTCTACTCGGTGGCACGGTTCATATACGAGGTTCACTTTCCTATGCTCTACTCGGTGGCACGGTTCATATACGAGGTTCACTTTCCTATGCTCTACTCGGCGGAACGGTTCATATACGAGGTTCACTTTCCTAATCTCTACATGGCGGCACGGTTCATATACAAGGTTCACTCTCCTATGCTCTACATGGCTGAACGGTTCATATACGAGGTTCACTTTCCTATGCTCTACACGGCGGCACGGTTCATATACGAGGTTCACTTTCATATGCTCTACACGGTGGCACGGTTCAACAACGAGGTTCACTTTCCTATGCTCTACACGGCGGCAAGGTTCACATACGAGGTTCACTCTCCTATGCTCAACAGGGTGGCACGGTTCAACAACGAGGTTCACTTTCCTATGCTCTACACGGTGGCAGGGTTCATATACGAGGTTCACTTTCCTATGCTCTATTCGGCGGAACGGTTCATATACGAGGTTCACTTTCCTATGCTCTACAGGGTGGCACGGTTCAACAACGAGGTTCACTTTCCTATGCTCTACACGGTGGCACGGTTCATATACGAGGTTCACTTTCCTATGCTCTACTCGGCGGAACGGTTAATATACGAGGTTCACTTTCCTATGATTCACATGGCGGCACTGTTCATATACGAGGTTCACTCTCCTATGCTCTTCATGGCTGAACGGTTCATATACGAGGTTCACTTTCCTATGCTCTACACGGCGGCACGGTTCACATACGAGGTTCACTCTCCTATGCTCTACATGGCTGAACGGTTCATATACGAGGTTCACTTTCCTATGCTCTACACGGCGGCACGGTTCACATACGAGGTTCACTCTCCTATGCTCTACATGGCTGAACGGTTCATATACGAGGTTCACTTTCCTATGCTCTATTCGGCGGAACGGTTCATATACGAGGTTCACTTTCCTATGCTCTACAGGGTGGCACGGTTCAACAACGAGGTTCACTTTCCTATGCTCTACACGGTGGCACGGTTCATATACGAGGTTCACTTTCCTATGCTCTACTCGGCGGAACGGTTCATATACGAGGTTCACTTTCATATGCTCTACAGGGTGGCACGGTTCATATACGAGGTTCACTTTCCTATGCTCTACACGGCGGCAAGGTTCACATACGAGGTTCACTCTCCTATGCTCTACAGGGTGGCACGGTTCAACAACGAGGTTCACTTTCCTATGCTCTACACGGTGGCAGGGTTCATATACGAGGTTCACTTTCCTATGCTCTATTCGGCGGAACGGTTCATATACGAGATTCACTTTCCTATGCTCTACAGGGTGGCACGGTTCAACAACGAGGTTCACTTTCCTATGCTCTACACGGTGGAACGGTTCATATACGAGGTTCACTTTCCTATGCTCTACACGGCGGCACGGTTCACATACGAGGTTCACTCTCCTATGCTCTACATGGCTGAACGGTTCATATACGAGGTTCACTTTCCTATGCTCTACTCGGTGGCACGGTTCATATACGAGGTTCACTTTCATATCCTCTACACGGCGGCACGGTTCACATGCGAGGTTCACTTTCATATCCTCTACACGGCGGCACGGTTCACATACGAGGTTCACTTTCATATCCTCTACTCGGTGGCACGGTTCAACAACGATTTTCACTTTCCTATGCTCTACACGGTGGCACGGTTCATATACGAGGTTCACTTTCCTATGCTCTACTCGGCGGAACGGTTCATATACGAGGTTCACTTTCCTATGCTCGACAGGGTGGCACGGTTCAACAACGAGATTGACTTTCCTATGCTCTACTCGGTGGCACGGTTCACATACGAGGTTCACTTTCATATCCTCTACACGGCGGCACGGTTCATCAACGAGATTCACTCTCCTATGCTCTACTCGGTGGCACGGTTCATATACGAGGTTCACTTTCATATCCTCTACACGGCGGCACGGTTCAACAACGAGATTCACTTTCCCATGCTCCACTCGGTGGCACGGTTCGACAACCAGATTCAGTGTCCTCTGCCTTACATGGCGGAATGGTTTGAGAACGAGGTTCACTTTCCTATGCTCTACTCGGTGGCACGGTTCAACAACGAGGTTCACTTTCCTATGCTCTACACGGTGGCACGGTTCATATACGAGGTTCACTTTCCTATGCTCTACCCGGCGGAACGGTTCATATACGAGGTTCACTCTCCTATGCTCTACATGGCTGAACGGTTCATATACGAGGTTCACTTTCCTATGCTCTACACGGCGGCACGGTTCACATACGAGGTTCACTCTCCTATGCTCTACATGGCTGAACGGTTCATATACGAGGTTCACTTTCCTATGCTCTACAGGGCGGCACGGTTCACATACGAGGTTCACTCTCCTATGCTCTACATGGCTGAACGGTTCATATACGAGGTTCACTTTCCTATGCTCTACTCGGTGGCACGGTTCATATACGAGGTTCACTTTCATATCCTCTACACGGCGGCACGGTTCACATACGAGGTTCACTTTCATATCCTCTACACGGCGGCACGGTTCAACAACGAGATTCACTCTCCTATGCTCTACTCGGTGGCACGGTTCATATACGAGGTTCACTTTCATATCCTCTACACGGCGGCACGGTTCAACAACGAGATTCACTATCCTATGCTCCACTCGGTGGCACGGTTCGACAACCAGAATCAGTGTCCTTTGCCTTACATGGCGGAATGGTTTGAGAACGAGGTTCACTTTCCTATGCTCTACTCGGTGGCACGGTTCAACAACGAGGTTCACTTTCCTATGCTCTACAGGGTGGCACGGTTCATATACGAGGTTCACTTTCATATCCTCTACGCGGCGGCACGGTTCACATACGGGGTTCACTTTCATATCCTCTACACGGCGGCACGGTTCAACAACGGGATTCACTTTCCTATGCTCTACATGGCTGAACGGTTCATATATGAGGTTCACTTTCCTATGCTCTACAGGGCGGCACGGTTCACATACGAGGTTCACTCTCCTATGCTCTACATGGCCGAACGGTTCATATACGAGGTTCACTTTCCTATGCTCTACTCGGTGGCACGGTTCATATACGAGTCACTTTCATATCCTCTACACGGCGGCACGGTTCATATACGAGGTTCACTTTCATATCCTCTACACGGCGGCACGGTTCAACAACGAGATTCACTTTCCTATGCTCTACTCGGTGGCACGGTTCATATACGAGGTTCACTTTCCTATGCTCTACTCGGTGGCACGGTTCATATACGAGGTTCACTTTCCTATGCTCTACACGGCGGCACGGTTCATATACGAGGTTCACTTTCCTATGCTCTACTCGGTGGCACGGTTCATATACGAGGTTCACTTTCCTATGCTCTACTCGGCGGAACGGTTCATATACGAGGTTCACTTTCCTAATCTCTACATGGCGGCACGGTTCATATACAAGGTTCACTCTCCTATGCTCTACATGGCTGAACGGTTCATATACGAGGTTCACTTTCCTATGCTCTACACGGCGGCACGGTTCACATACGAGGTTCACTCTCCTATGCTCTACATGGCTGAACGGTTCATATACGAGGTTCACTTTCCTATGCTCTACACGGCGGCACGGTTCACATACGAGGTTCACTCTCCTATGCTCTACATGGCTGAACGGTTCATATACGAGGTTCACTTTCCTATGCTCTACTCGGTGGCACGGTTCTTATACGAGGTTCATTTTCCTATGCTCTACAGGGTGGCACGGTTCATATACGAGGTTCACTTTCATATGCTCTACACGGTGGCACGGTTCAACAACGAGGTTCACTTTCCTATGCTCTACACGGCGGCAAGGTTCACATACGAGGTTCACTCTCCTATGCTCTACAGGGTGGCACGGTTCAACAACGAGGTTCACTTTCCTATGCTCTACACGGTGGCACGGTTCATATACGAGGTTCACTTTCCTATGCTCTACTCGGCGGAACGGTTAATATACGAGGTTCACTTTCCTATGATTCACATGGCGGCACTGTTCATATACGAGGTTCACTCTCCTATGCTCTTCATGGCTGAACGGTTCATATACGAGGTTCACTTTCCTATGCTCTACACGGCGGCACGGTTCACATACGAGGTTCACTCTCCTATGCTCTACATGGCTGAACGGTTCATATACGAGGTTCACTTTCCTATGCTCTACACGGCGGCACGGTTCACATACGAGGTTCACTCTCCTATGCTCTACATGGCTGAACGGTTCATATACGAGGTTCACTTTCCTATGCTCTACTCGGTGGCACGGTTCATATACGAGGTTCACTTTCATATCCTCTACACGGCGGCACGGTTCACATACGAGGTTCACTTTCATATCCTCTACACGGCGGCACGGTTCAACAACGAGATTCACTCTCCTATGCTCTACTCGGTGGCACGGTTCATATACGAGGTTCACTTTCATATCCTCCACACGGCGGCACTGTTCAACAACGAGATTCACTTTCCTATGCTCCACTCGGTGGCACGGTTCGACAACCAGATTCAGTGTCCTCTGCCTTACATGGCGGAATGGTTTGAGAACGAGGTTCACTTTCCTATGCTCTACTCGGTGGCACGGTTCAACAACGAGGTTCACTTTCCTATGCTCTACACGGTGGCACGGTTCATATACGAGGTTCACTTTCCTATGCTCTACTCGGCGGAACGGTTCATATACGAGGTTCACTTTCCTATGCTCTACAGGGTGGCACGGTTCATATACGAGGTTCACTTTCCTATGCTCTACAGGGTGGCACGGTTCATATACGAGGTTCACTTTCCTATGCTCTACACGGTGGCACGGTTCATATACGAGGTTCACTTTCCTATGCTCTACACGGTGGCACGGTTCATATACGAGGTTCACTTTCCTTTGCTCTACACGGTGGCACGGTTCAAAAACGAGGTTCAATTTCCTATGCTCTACACGGTGGCACGGTTCATATACGAGGTTCACTTTCCTATGCTCTACTCGGCGGAACGGTTCATATACGAGGTTCACTTTCATATGCTCTACACGGTGGCACGGTTCAACAACGAGGTTCACTTTCCTATGCTCTACACGGCGGCAAGGTTCACATACGAGGTTCACTCTCCTATGCTCTACAGGGTGGCACGGTTCAACAACGAGGTTCACTTTCCTATGCTCTACACGGTGGCAGGGTTCATATACGAGGTTCACTTTCCTATGCTCTATTCGGCGGAACGGTTCATATACGAGATTCACTTTCCTATGCTCTACAGGGTGGCACGGTTCAACAACGAGGTTCACTTTCCTATGCTCTACACGGTGGCACGGTTCATATACGAGGTTCACTTTCCTATGCTCTACACGGCGGCACGGTTCACATACGAGGTTCACTCTCCTATGCTCTACATGGCTGAACGGTTCATATACGAGGTTCACTTTCCTATGCTCTACTCGGTGGCACGGTTCATATACGAGGTTCACTTTCATATCCTCTACACGGCGGCACGGTTCACATGCGAGGTTCACTTTCATATCCTCTACACGGCGGCACGGTTCACATACGAGGTTCACTTTCATATCCTCTACTCGGTGGCACGGTTCAACAACGATTTTCACTTTCCTATGCTCTACACGGTGGCACGGTTCATATACGAGGTTCACTTTCCTATGCTCTACTCGGCGGAACGGTTCATATACGAGGTTCACTTTCCTATGCTCGACAGGGTGGCACGGTTCAACAACGAGATTGCCTTTCCTATGCTCTACTCGGTGGCACGGTTCACATACGAGGTTCACTTTCATATCCTCTACACGGCGGCACGGTTCAACAACGAGATTCACTCTCCTATGCTCTACTCGGTGGCACGGTTCATATACGAGGTTCACTTTCATATCCTCTACACGGCGGCACGGTTCAACAACGAGATTCACTTTCCCATGCTCCACTCGGTGGCACGGTTCGACAACCAGATTCAGTGTCCTCTGCCTTACATGGCGGAATGGTTTGAGAACGAGGTTCACTTTCCTATGCTCTACTCGGCGGAACGGTTCATATCCGAGGTTCACTTTCCTATGCTCTACAGGGTGGCACGGTTCAACAACGAGGTTCACTTTCCTATGCTCTACACGGTGGCACGGTTCATATACGAGGTTCACTTTCCTATGCTCTACTCGGCGGAACGGTTCATATACGAGGTTCACTTTCCTAATCTCTACATGGCGGCACGGTTCATATACAAGGTTCACTCTCCCATGCTCTACATGGCTGAACGGTTCATATACGAGGTTCACTTTCCTATGCTCTACACGGCGGCACGGTTCACATACGAGGTTCACTCTCCTATGCTCTACATGGCTGAACGGTTCATATACGAGGTTCACTTTCCTATGCTCTACTCGGTGGCACGGTTCTTATACGAGGTTCATTTTCCTATGCTCTACAGGGTGGCACGGTTCATATACGAGGTTCACTTTCATATGCTCTACACGGTGGCACGGTTCAACAACGAGGTTCACTTTCCTATGCTCTACACGGCGGCAAGGTTCACATACGAGGTTCACTCTCCTATGCTCTACAGGGTGGCACGGTTCAACAACGAGGTTCACTTTCCTATGCTCTACACGGTGGCAGGGTTCATATACGAGGTTCACTTTCCTATGCTCTATTCGGCGGAACGGTTCATATACGAGGTTCACTTTCCTATGCTCTACAGGGTGGCACGGTTCAACAACGAGGTTCACTTTCCTATGCTCTACACGGTGGCACGGTTCATATACGAGGTTCACTTTCCTATGCTCTACTCGGCGGAACGGTTAATATACGAGGTTCACTTTCCTATGATTCACATGGCGGCACTGTTCATATACGAGGTTCACTCTCCTATGCTCTTCATGGCTGAACGGTTCATATACGAGGTTCACTTTCCTATGCTCTACACGGCGGCACGGTTCACATACGAGGTTCACTCTCCTATGCTCTACATGGCTGAACGGTTCATATACGAGGTTCACTTTCCTATGCTCTACACCGCGGCACGGTTCACATACGAGGTTCACTCTCCTATGCTCTACATGGCTGAACGGTTCATATACGAGGTTCACTTTCCTATGCTCTACTCGGTGGCACGGTTCATATACGAGGTTCACTTTCATATCCTCTACACGGCGGCACGGTTCACATACGAGGTTCACTTTCATATCCTCTACACGGCGGCACGGTTCAACAACGAGATTCACTCTCCTATGCTCTACTCGGTGGCACATTTCATATACGAGGTTCACTTTCATATCCTCTACACGGCGGCACTGTTCAACAACGAGATTCACTTTCCTATGCTCCACTCGGTGGCACGGTTCGACAACCAGATTCAGTGTCCTCTGCCTTACATGGAGGAATGGTTTGAGAACGAGGTTCACTTTCCTATGCTCTACTCGGTGGCACGGTTCAACAACGAGGTTCACTTTCCTATGCTCTACAGGGTGGCACGGTTCATATACGAGGTTCACTTTCCTATGCTCTACTCGGCGGAACGGTTCATATACGAGGTTCACTTTCCTATGCTCTACTCGGCGGAACGGTTAATATACGAGGTTCACTTTCCTATGATTCACATGGCGGCACTGTTCATATACGAGGTTCACTCTCCTATGCTCTTCATGGCTGAACGGTTCATATACGAGGTTCACTTTCCTATGCTCTACACGGCGGCACGGTTCACATACGAGGTTCACTCTCCTATGCTCTACATGGCTGAACGGTTCATATACGAGGTTCACTTTCCTATGCTCTACACCGCGGCACGGTTCACATACGAGGTTCACTCTCCTATGCTCTACATGGCTGAACGGTTCATATACGAGGTTCACTTTCCTATGCTCTACTCGGTGGCACGGTTCATATACGAGGTTCACTTTCATATCCTCTACACGGCGGCACGGTTCACATACGAGGTTCACTTTCATATCCTCTACACGGCGGCACGGTTCAACAACGAGATTCACTCTCCTATGCTCTACTCGGTGGCACATTTCATATACGAGGTTCACTTTCATATCCTCTACACGGCGGCACTGTTCAACAACGAGATTCACTTTCCTATGCTCCACTCGGTGGCACGGTTCGACAACCAGATTCAGTGTCCTCTGCCTTACATGGAGGAATGGTTTGAGAACGAGGTTCACTTTCCTATGCTCTACTCGGTGGCACGGTTCAACAACGAGGTTCACTTTCCTATGCTCTACAGGGTGGCACGGTTCATATACGAGGTTCACTTTCCTATGCTCTACTCGGCGGAACGGTTCATATACGAGGTTCACTTTCCTATGCTCTACAGGGTGGCACGGTTCATATACGAGGTTCACTTTCCTATGCTCTACAGCGTGGCACGGTTCATATACGAGGTTCACTTTCCTATGCTCTACACGGTGGCACGGTTCATATACGAGGTTCACTTTCCTATGCTCTACACGGTGGCACGGTTCATATACGAGGTTCACTTTCCTTTGCTCTACACGGTGGCACGGTTCAAAAACGAGGTTCAATTTCCTATGCTCTACACGGTGGCACGGTTCATATACGAGGTTCACTTTCCTATGCTCTACTCGGCGGAACGGTTCATATACGAGGTTCACTTTCCTATGCTCTACAGGGTGGCACGGTTCAACAACGAGGTTCACTCTCCCATGCTCTACACGGCGGCACGGTTTACATACGAGGTTCACTCTCCTATGCTCTACATGGCTGAACGGTTCATATACGAGGTTCACTTTTCTATGCTCTACACGGCGGCACGGTTCACATACGAGGTTCACCCTCCTATGCTCTACATGGCTGAACGGTTCATATACGAGGTTCACTTTCCTATGCTCTACACGGCGGCACGGTTCACATACGAGGTTCACTCTCCTATGCTCTACATGGCTGAACGGTTCATATACGAGGTTCACTTTCCTATGCTCTACTCGGTGGCACGGTTCATATACGAGGTTCACTTTCATATCCTCTACACGGCGGCACGGTTCACATGCGAGGTTCACTTTCATATCCTCTACACGGCGGCACGGTTCACATACGAGGTTCACTTTCATATCCTCTACTCGGTGGCACGGTTCAACAACGATTTTCACTTTCCTATGCTCTACACGGTGGCACGGTTCATATACGAGGTTCACTTTCCTATGCTCTACTCGGCGGAACGGTTCATATACGAGGTTCACTTTCCTATGCTCGACAGGGTGGCACGGTTCAACAACGAGATTGACTTTCCTATGCTCTACTCGGTGGCACGGTTCACATACGAGGTTCACTTTCATATCCTCTACACGGCGGCACGGTTCAACAACGAGATTCACTTTCCTATGCTCTACTCGGTGGCACGGTTCATATACGAGGTTCACTTTCATATCCTCTACACGGCGGCACGGTTCACATACGAGGTTCACTTTCATATCCTCTACTCGGTGGCACGGTTCAACAACGAGGTTCACTTTCATATCCTCTACACGGCGGCACGGTTCACATACGAGGTTCACTCTCCTATGCTCTACACGGCGGCACGGTTCACATACGAGGTTCACTCTCCTATGCTCTACATGGCTGAACGGTTCATATACGAGGTTCACTTTCCTATGCTCTACTCGTGGCACGGTTCATATACGAGGTTCATTTTCCTATGCTCTACAGGGTGGCACGGTTCATATAAGAGGTTCACTTTCCTATGCTCTACACGGTGGCACGGTTCAACAACGAGGTTCACTTTCCTATGCTCTACACGGCGGCAAGGTTCACATACGAGGTTCACTCTCCTATGCTCTACAGGGTGGCACGGTTCAACAACGAGGTTCACTTTCCTATGCTCTACACGGTGGCAGGGTTCATATACGAGGTTCACTTTCCTATGCTCTATTCGGCGGAACGGTTCATATACGAGGTTCACTTTCCTATGCTCTACAGGGTGGCACGGTTCAACAACGAGGTTCACTTTCCTATGCTCTACACGGTGGCACGGTTCAGATACGAGGTTCACTTTCCTATGCTCTACTCGGCGGAACGGTTAATATACGAGATTCACTTTCCTATGCTCTACATGGCGGCACTGTTCATATACGAGGTTCACTCTCCTATGCTCTTCATGGCTGAACGGTTCATATACGAGGTTCACTTTCCTATGCTCTACACGGTGGCACGGTTCACATACGAGGTTCACTCTCCTATGCTCTACATGGCTGAACGGTTCATATACGAGGTTCACTTTCCTATGCTCTACACGGTGGCACGGTTCACATACGAGGTTCACTTTCATATCCTCTACACGGCGGCACGGTTCAACAACGAGATTCACTCTCCTATGCTCTACTCGGTGGCACGGTTTATATACGAGGTTCACTTTCATATCCTCTACACGGCGGCACGGTTCAACAACGAGATTCACTTTCCTATGCTCTACACGGCGGCACGGTTCGACAACCAGATTCACTGTCCTCTGCCTTACATGGCGGAATGGTTTAAGAACGAGGTTCACTTACCTATGCTCTACTCGGTGGCACGGTTCAACAACGAGGTTCACTTTCCTATGCTCTACTCGGTGGCACGGTTCATATACGAGGTTCACTTTCCTATGCTCTACTCGGCGGAACGGTTCATATACGAGGTTCACTTTCCTATGCTCTACAGGGTGGCACGGTTCAATAACGAGGTTCACTTTCCTATGCTCTACAGGGTGGCACGGTTCATATACGAGGTTCACTTTCCTATGCTCTACACGGTGGCACGGTTCATATACGAGGTTCACTTTCCTATGCTCTACACGGTGGCACGGTTCATATGGAAGGTTCACTTTCCTATGCTCTACAGGGTGGCACGGTTCAACAACGAGGTTCACTTTCCTATGCTCTACACGGCGGCACGGTTCACATACGAGGTTCACTCTCCTATTCTCTACATGGCTGAACGGTTCATATACGAGGTTCACTTTCCTATGCTCTACTCGGTAGCACGGTTCATATACGAGGTTCACTTTCCTATGCTCTACTCGGCGGAACGGTTCATATCCGAGGTTCACTTTCCTATGCTCTACAGGGTGGCACGGTTCAACAACGAGGTTCACTTTCCTATGCTCTACACGGTGGCCCGGTTCATATACGAGGTTCACTTTCCTATGCTCTACTCGGCGGAACGGTTCATATACGAGGTTCACTTTCCTAATCTCTACATGGCGGCACGGTTCATATACAAGGTTCACTCTCCTATGCTCTACATGGCTGAACGGTTCATATACGAGGTTCACTTTCCTATGCTCTACACGGCGGCACGGTTCACATACGAGGTTCACTCTCCTATGCTCTACATGGCTGAACGGTTCATATACGAGGTTCACTTTCCTATGCTCTACACGGCGGCACGGTTCACATACGAGGTTCACTCTCCTATGCTCTACATGGCTGAACGGTTCATATACGAGGTTCACTTTCCTATGCTCTACTCGGTGGCACGGTTCTTATACGAGGTTCATTTTCCTATGCTCTACAGGGTGGCACGGTTCATATACGAGGTTCACTTTCATATGCTCTACACGGTGGCAAGGTTCAACAACGAGGTTCATTTTCCTATGCTCTACACGGCGGAAAGGTTCACATACGAGGTTCACTTTCCTATGCTCTACAGGGTGGCACGGTTCAACAACGAGGTTCACTTTCCTATGCTCTACACGGTGGCACGGTTCATATACGAGGTTCACTTTCCTATGCTCTATTCGGCGGAACGGTTCATATACGAGGTTCACTTTCCTATGCTCTACAGGGTGGCACGGTTCAACAACGAGGTTCACTTTCCTATGCTCTACACGGTGGCACGGTTCATATACGAGGTTCACTTTCCTATGCTCTACTCGGCGGAACGGTTAATATACGAGGTTCACTTTCCTATGCTCTACATGGCGGCACGGTTTATATACGAGGTTCACTCTCCTATGCTCTTCATGGCTGAACGGTTCATATACGAGGTTCACTTTCCTATGCTCTACACGGCGGCACGGTTCACATACGAGGTTCACTCTCCTATGCTCTACATGGCTGAACGGTTCATATACGAGGTTCACTTTCCTATGCTCTACAGGGCGGCACGGTTCACATACGAGGTTCACTCTCCTATGCTCTACATGGCTGAACGGTTCATATACGAGGTTCACTTTCCTATGCTCTACTCGGTGGCACGGTTCATATACGAGGCTCACTTTCATATCCTCTACACGGCGGCACGGTTCACATACGAGGTTCACTTTCATATCCTCTACACGGCGGCACGGTTCAACAACGAGATTCACTCTCCTATGCTCTACTCGGTGGCACGGTTCATATACGAGGTTCACTTTCATATCCTCTACACGGCGGCACGGTTCAACAACGAGATTCACTTTCCTATGCTCCACTCGGTGGCACGGTTCGACAACCAGAATCAGTGTCCTTTGCCTTACATGGCGGAATGGTTTGAGAACGAGGTTCACTTTCCTATGCTCTACTCGGTGGCACGGTTCAACAACGAGGTTCACTTTCCTATGCTCTACTCGGTGGCACGGTTCATATACGAGGTTCACTTTCCTATGCTCTACTCGGCGGAACGGTTCATATACGAGGTTCACTTTCCTATGCTCTACAGGGTGGCACGGTTCATATACGAGGTTCACTTTCCTATGCTCTACAGGGTGGCACGGTTCATATACGAGGTTCACTTTCCTATGCTCTACACGGTGGCACGGTTCATATACGAGGTTCACTTTCCTTTGCTCTACACGGTGGCACGGTTCAAAAACGAGGTTCAATTTCCTATGCTCTACACGGTAGCACGGTTCATATACGAGGTTCACTTTCCTATGCTCTACTCGGCGGAACTGTTCATATACGAGGTTCACTTTCCTATGCTCGACAGGGTGGCACGGTTCAACAACGAGATTCACTTTCCTATGCTCTACTCGGTGGCACGGTTCACATACGAGGTTCACTTTCATATCCTCTACACGGCGGCACGGTTCAACAACGAGATTCACTTTCCTATGCTCTACTCGGTGGCACGGTTCATATACGAGGTTCACTTTCATATCCTCTACACGGCGGCACGGTTCACATACGAGGTTCACTTTCATATCCTCTACTCGGTGGCACGGTTCAACAACGAGGTTCACTTTCATATCCTCTACACGGCGGCACGGTTCACATACGAGGTTCACTCTCCTATGCTCTACACGGCGGCACGGTTCACATACGAGGTTCACTCTCCTATGCTCTACATGGCTGAACGGTTCATATACGAGGTTCACTTTCCTATGCTCTACTCGGTGGCACGGTTCATATACGAGGTTCATTTTCCTATGCTCTACAGGGTGGCACGGTTCATATAAGAGGTTCACTTTCCTATGCTCTACACGGTGGCACGGTTCAACAACGAGGTTCACTTTCCTATGCTCTACACGGCGGCACGGTTCACATACGAGGTTCACTCTCCTATGCTCTACATGGCTGAACGGTTCATATACGAGGTTCACTTTCCTATGCTCTACACGGCGGCACGGTTCACATACGAGGTTCACCCTCCTATGCTCTACATGGCTGAACGGTTCATATACGAGGTTCACTTTCCTATGCTCTACACGGCGGCACGGTTCACATACGAGGTTCACTCTCCTATGCTCTACATGGCTGAACGGTTCATATACG
Source organism: Sipunculus nudus (assembly GCA_026874595.1). Taxonomy (NCBI): domain Eukaryota; kingdom Metazoa; phylum Annelida; class Sipuncula; order Golfingiida; family Sipunculidae; genus Sipunculus; species Sipunculus nudus. Next base: position 67,972,269 of record CM049319.1, on the reverse strand, counting down.
AGGTTCACTTTCCTATGCTCTACTCGGTGGCACGGTTCATATACGAGGTTCACTTTCATATCCTCTACACGGCGGCACGGTTCACATGCGAGGTTCACTTTCATATCCTCTACACGGCGGCACGGTTCACATACGAGGTTCACTTTCATATCCTCTACTCGGTGGCACGGTTCAACAACGATTTTCACTTTCCTATGCTCTACACGGTGGCACGGTTCATATACGAGGTTCACTTTCCTATGCTCTACTCGGCGGAACGGTTCATATACGAGGTTCACTTTCCTATGCTCGACAGGGTGGCACGGTTCAACAACGAGATTGACTTTCCTATGCTCTACTCGGTGGCACGGTTCACATACGAGGTTCACTTTCATATCCTGTACACGGCGGCACGGTTCAACAACGAGATTCACTTTCCTATGCTCTACTCGGTGGCACGGTTCATATACGAGGTTCACTTTCATATCCTGTACACGGCGGCACGGTTCACATACGAGGTTCACTTTCATATCCTCTACTCGGTGGCACGGTTCAACAACGAGGTTCACTTTCATATCCTCTACACGGCGGCACGGTTCACATACGAGGTTCACTCTCCTATGCTCTACACGGCGGCACGGTTCACATACGAGGTTCACTCTCCTATGCTCTACATGGCTGAACGGTTCATATACGAGGTTCACTTTCCTATGCTCTACTCGGTGGCACGGTTCATATACGAGGTTCATTTTCCTATGCTCTACAGGGTGGCACGGTTCATATAAGAGGTTCACTTTCCTATGCTCTACACGGTGGCACGGTTCAACAACGAGGTTCACTTTCCTATGCTCTACACGGCGGCAAGGTTCACATACGAGGTTCACTCTCCTATGCTCTACAGGGTGGCACGGTTCAACAACGAGGTTCACTTTCCTATGCTCTACACGGTGGTAGGGTTCATATACGAGGTTCACTTTCCTATGCTCTATTCGGCTGAACGGTTCATATACGAGGTTCACTTTCCTATGCTCTACACGGCGGCACGGTTCACATACGAGGTTCACTCTCCTATGCTCTACATGGCTGAACGGTTCATATACGAGGTTCACTTTCCTATGCTCTACTCGGTGGCACGGTTCATATACGAGGTTCACTTTCATATCCTCTACACGGCGGCACGGTTCACATGCGAGGTTCACTTTCATATCCTCTACACGGCGGCACGGTTCACATACGAGGTTCACTTTCATATCCTCTACTCGGTGGCACGGTTCAACAACGATTTTCACTTTCCTATGCTCTACACGGTGGCACGGTTCAGATACGAGGTTCACTTTCCTATGCTCTACTCGGCGGAACGGTTAATATACGAGGTTCACTTTCCTATGCTCTACATGGCGGCACTGTTCATATACGAGGTTCACTCTCCTATGGTCTTCATGGCTGAACGGTTCACATACGAGGTTCACTTTCCTATGCTCTACACGGCGACACGGTTCACATACGAGGTTCACTCTCCTATGCTCTACATGGCTGAACGGTTCATATACGAGGTTCACTTTCCTATGCTCTACACGGTGGCACGGTTCACATACGAGGTTCACTTTCATATCCTCTACACGGCGGCACGGTTCAACAACGAGATTCACTCTCGTATGCTCTACTCGGTGGCACGGTTCATATACGAGGTTCACTTTCATATCCTCTACACGGCGGCACGGTTCAACAACGAGATTCACTTTCCTATGCTCTACACGGCGGCACGGTTCGACAACCAGATTCACTGTCCTCTGCCTTACATGGCGGAATGGTTTAAGAACGAGGTTCACTTACCTATGCTCTACTCGGTGGCACGGTTCAACAACGAGGTTCACTTTCCTATGCTCTACTCGGTGGCACGGTTCATATACGAGGTTCACTTTCCTATGCTCTACTCGGCGGAACGGTTCATATACGAGGTTCACTTTCCTATGCTCTACAGGGTGGCACGGTTCAATAACGAGGTTCACTTTCCTATGCTCTACAGGGTGGCACGGTTCATATACGAGGTTCACTTTCCTATGCTCTACACGGTGGCACGGTTCATATACGAGGTTCACTTTCCTATGCTCTACACGGTGGCACGGTTCATATACGAGGTTCACTTTCCTATGATCTACAGGGTGGCACGGTTCAACAACGAGGTTCACTTTCCTATGCTCTACACGGCGGCACGGTTCACATACGAGGTTCACTCTCCTATTCTCTACATGGCTGAACGGTTCATATACGAGGTTCACTTTCCTATGCTCTACTCGGTGGCACGGTTCATATACGAGGTTCACTTTCCTATGCTCTACTCAGCGGAACGGTTCATATCCGAGGTTCACTTTCCTATGCTCTACAGGGTGGCACGGTTCAACAACGAGGTTCATTTTCCTATGCTCTACACGGTGGCCCGGTTCATATACGAGGTTCACTTTCCTATGCTCTACTCGGCGGAACGGTTCATATACGAGGTTCACTTTCCTAATCTCTACATGGCGGCACGGTTCATATACAAGGTTCACTCTCCTATGCTCTACATGGCTGAACGGTTCATATACGAGGTTCACTTTCCTATGCTCTATTGGGTGGCACGGTTCATATACGAGGTTCACTCTCCCATGCTCTACACGGCGGCACGGTTCACATACGAGGTTCACTTTCCTATGCTCTACACGGTGGCACGGTTCAACAACGAGGTTCACTTTCCTATGCTCTACACGGCGGCAAGGTTCACATACGAGGTTCACTCTCCTAGGCTCTACACGGTGGCACGGTTCAACAACGAGGTTCACTTTCCTATGCTCTACACGGTGGCAGGGTTCATATACGAGGTTTACTTTCCTATGCTCTATTCGGCGGAACGGTTCATATACGAGGTTCACTTTCATATCCTCTACACGGCGGCACGGTTAACATACGAGGTTCACTCTCCTATGCTCTACATGGCTGAACGGTTCATATACGAGGTTCACTTTCCTATGCTCTACTCGGTGGCACGGTTCATATACGAGGTTCACTCTCCCATGCTCTTCATGGCTGAACGGTTCATATACGAGGTTCACTTTCCTATGCTCTACTCGGTGGCACGGTTCATATACGAGGTTCACTTTCATATCCTCTACACGGCGGCACGGTTCACATACGAGGTTCACTTTCATATCCTCTACACGGCGGCACGGTTCAACAACGAGATTCACTTTCCTATGCTCTACATGGCTGAACGGTTCATATACGAGGTTCACTTTCCTATGCTCTACAGGGCGGAACGGTTAATATACGAGGTTCACTTTCCTATGCTCTACATGGCGGCACTGTTCATATACGAGGTTCACTCTCCTATGCTCTTCATGGCTGAACGGTTCATATACGAGGTTCACTTTCCTATGCTCTACACGGCGGCACGGTTCACATACGAGGTTCACTCTCCTATGCTCTACACGGTGGCACGGTTCATATACGAGGTTCACTTTCCTATGCTCTACACGGTGGCACGGTTCATATACGAGGTTCACTTTCCTATGCTCTACAGGGTGGCACGGTTCAACAACGAGGTTCACTTTCCTATGCTCTACACGGTGGCACGGATCATATACGAGGTTCACATTCCTATGCTCTACTCGGCGGAACGGTTCATATCCGAGGTTCACTTTCCTATGCTCTACAGGGTGGCACGGTTCAACAACGAGGTTCACTCTCCTATGCTCTACACGGTGGCACGGTTCATATACGAGGTTCACTTTCCTATGCTCTACTCGGCGGAACGGTTCATATACGAGGTTCACTTTCCTAATCTCTACATGGCGGCACGGTTCATATACAAGGTTCACTCTCCTATGCTCTACATGGCTGAACGGTTCATATACGAGGTTCACTTTCCTATGCTCTACAGGGCGGCACGGTTCACATACGAGGTTCACTCTCCTATGCTCTACATGGCTGAACGGTTCATATACGAGGTTCACTTTCCTATGCTCTACTCGGTGGCACGGTTCATATACGAGGTTCACTTTCATATCCTCTACACGGCGGCACGGTTCATATACGAGGTTCACTTTCCTATGCTCTACTCGGTGGCACGGTTCGACAACCAGATTCACTGTCCTCTGCCTTACATGGCGGAATGGTTTGAGAACGAGGTTCACTTTCCTATGCTCTACTCGGTGGCACGGTTCAACAACGAGGTTCACTTTCCTATGCTCTACACGGTGGCACGGTTCATATACGAGGTTCACTTTCCTATGCTCTACTCGGCGGAACGGTTCATATACGAGGTTCACTTTCCTATGCTCTACACGGTGGCACGGTTCAACAACGGGGTTCACTTTCCTATGCTCTACAGGGTGGCACGGTTCATATACGAGGTTCACTTTCCTATGCTCTACAGGGCGGCACGGTTCACATACGAGGTTCACTCTCCTATGCTCTACATGGCTGAACGGTTCATATACGAGGTTCACTTTCCTATGCTCTACACGGCGGCACGGTTCACATACGAGGTTCACTCTCCTATGCTCTACATGGCTGAACGGTTCATATACGAGGTTCACTTTCATATCCTCTACACGGCGGCACGGTTCACATACGAGGTTTACTTTCATATCCTCTACACGGCGGCACGGTTCAACAACGAGATTCACTTTCCTATGCTCTACATGGCTGAACGGTTCATATACGAGGTTCACTTTCCTATGCTCTACACGGTGGCACGGTTCAACAACGAGGTTCACTTTCCTATGCTCTACAGGGTGGCACGGTTCATATACGAGGTTCACTTTCCTAAGCTCTACAGGGCGGCACGGTTCACATACGAGGTTCACTCTCCTATGCTCTACATGGCTGAACGGTTCATATACGAGGTTCACTTTCCTATGCTCTACTCGGTGGCACGGTTCATATACGAGTCACTTTCATATCCTCTACACGGCGGCACGGTTCACATACGAGGTTCACTTTCATATCCTCTACACGGCGGCACGGTTCACATACGAGGTTCACTTTCATATCCTCTACACGGCGGCACGGTTCACATACGAGGTTCACTTTCATATCCTCTACACTGCGGCACGGTTCAACAACGAGATTCACTTTCCTATGCTCTACATGGCTGAACGGTTCATATACGAGGTTCACTTTCCTATGCTCTACACGGTGGCCCGGTTCAACAACGAGGTTCACTTTCCTATGCTCTACAGGGTGGCACGGTTCATATACGAGGTTCACTTTCCTATGCTCTACAGGGCGGCACGGTTCACATACGAGGTTCACTCTCCTATGCTCTACATGGCTGAACGGTTCATATACGAGGTTCACTTTCCTATGCTCTACTCGGTGGCACGGTTCATATACGAGTCACTTTCATATCCTCTACACGGCGGCACGGTTCAACAACGAGATTCACTTTCCTATGCTCTACTCGGTGGCACGGTTCATATACGAGGTTCACTTTCCTATGCTCTACTCGGCGGAACGGTTCATATACGAGGTTCACTTTCCTATGTTCTACACGGCGGCACGGTTCGACAACCAGATTCACTGTCCTCTGCCTTACATGGCGGAATGGTTTAAGAACGAGGTTCACTTTCCTATGATCTACTCGGTGGCACGGTTCAACAACGAGGTTCACTTTCCTATGCTCTACACGGTGGCACGGTTCATATACGAGGTTCAATTTCCTATGCTCTACTCGGCGGAACGGTTCATATACGAGGTTCACTTTCCTATGCTCTACAGGGTGGCACGGTTCAACAACGAGGTTCACTTTCCTATGCTCTACAGGGTGGCACGGTTCATATACGAGGTTCACTTTCCTATGCTCTACACGGTGGCACGGTTCATATACGAGGTTCACTTTCCTATGCTCTACACGGTGGCACGGTTCATATACGAGGTTAACTTTCCTATGCTCTACAGAGTGGCACGGTTCAACAACGAGGTTCACTTTCCTATGCTCTACACGGTGGCACGGATCATATACGAGGTTCACTTTCCTATGCTCTACATGGCGGAACGGTTTATATCCGAGGTTCACTTTCCTATGCTCTACAGGGTGGCACGGTTCAACAACGAGGTTCACTCTCCTATGCTCTACACGGTGGCACGGTTCATATACGAGGTTCACTTTCCTATGCTCTACACGGCGGCACGGTTCACATACGAGGTTCACTCTCCTATGCTCTACATGGCTGAACGGTTCATATACGAGGTTCACTTTCCTATGCTCTACAGGGCGGCACGGTTCACATACGAGGTTCACTCTCCTATGCTCTACATGGCTCAACGGTTCATATACGAGGTTTACTTTCCTATGCTCTACTCGGTGGCACGGTTCTTATACGAGGTTCATTTTTCTATGCTCTACAGGGTGGCACGGTTCATATACGAGGTTCACTTTCATATGCTCTACACGGTGGCACGGTTCAACAACGAGGTTCACTTTCCTATGCTCTACACGGCGGCAAGGTTCACATACGAGGTTCACTCTCCTATGCTCTACAGGGTGGCACGGTTCAACAACGAGGTTCACTTTCCTATGCTCTACACGGTGGCAGGGTTCATATACGAGGTTCACTTTCCTATGCTCTATTCGGCGGAACGGTTCATATACGAGGTTCACTTTCCTATGCTCTACAGGGTGGCACGGTTCAACAACGAAGTTCACTTTCCTATGCTCTACACGGTGGCACGGTTCATATACGAGGTTCACTTTCCTATGCTCTACTCGGCAGAACGGTTAATATACGAGGTTCACTTTCATATGCTCTACATGGCGGCACTGTTCATATACGAGGTTCACTCTCCTATGCTCTTCATGGCTGAACGGTTCATATACGAGGTTCACTTTCCTATGCTCTACACGGCGGCACGGTTCACATACGAGGTTCACTCTCCTATGCTCTACATGGCTGAACGGTTCATATACGAGGTTCACTTTCCTATGCTCTACTCGGTGGCACGGTTCATATACGAGGTTCACTTTCATATCCTCTACACGGCGGCACGGTTCACATACGAGGTTCACTTTCATATCCTCTACACGGCGGCACGGTTCAACAACGAGATTCACTCTCCTATGCTCTACTCGGTGGCACGGTTCATATACGAGGTTCACTTTCATATCCTCTACACGGCGGCACGGTTCAACAACGAGATTCACTTTCCTATGCTCCACTCGGTGGCACGGTTCGACAACCAGATTCAGTGTCCTCTGCCTTACATGGCGGAATGGTTTGAGAACGAGGTTCACTTTCCTATGCTCTACTCGGTGGCACGGTTCAACAACGAGGTTCACTTTCCTATGCTCTACACGGTGGCACGGTTCATATACGAGGTTCACTTTCCTATGCTCTACCCGACGGAACGGTTCATATACGAGGTTCACTTTCCTATGCTCTACAGGGTGGCACGGTTCAACAACTAGGTTCACTTTCCTATGCTCTACAGGGTGGCACGGTTCATATACGAGGTGCACTTTCCTATGCTCTACACGGTGGCACGGTTCATATACGAGGTTCACTTTCCTTTGCTCTACGCGGTGGCACGGTTCAAAAACGAGGTTCACTTTCCTATGCTCTACACGGTGGCACGGTTCATATACGAGGTTCACTTTCCTATGCTCGACAGGGTGGCACGGTTCAACAACGAGATTCACTTTCCTATGCTCTACTCGGTGGCACGGTTCACATAGGAGGTTCACTTTCATATCCTCTACACGGCGGCACGGTTCAACAACGAGATTCACTTTCCTATGCTCTACTCGGTGGCACGGTTCATATACGAGGTTCACTTTCCTATGCTCTACACGGCGGCACGGTTCACATACGGGGTTCACTCTCCTATGCTCTACATGGCTGAACGGTTCATATACGAGGTTCACTTTCCTATGCTCTACTCGGTGGCACGGTTCATATACGAGTTTCACTTTCATATCCTCTACACGGCGGCACGGTTCACATACGAGGTTCACTTTCATATCCTCTACACGGCGGCACGGTCCAACAACGAGATTCACTCTCCTATGCTCTACTCGGTGGCACGGTTCATAAACGAGGTTCACTTTCATATCCTCTACACGGCGGCACGGTTCAACAACGAGATTCACTTTCCTATGCTCCACTCGGTGGCACGGTTCGACAACCAGATTCAGTGTCCTCTGCCTTACATGGCGGAATGGTTTGAGAACGAGGTTCACTTTCCTATGCTCTACTCGGTGGCACGGTTCAACAACGAGGTTCACTTTCCTATGCTCTACACGGTGGCACGGTTCATATACGAGGTTCACTTTCCTATGCTCTACCCGGCGGAACGGTTCATATACGAGGTTCACTTTCCTATGCTCTACAGGGTGGCACGGTTCAACAACTAGGTTCACTTTCCTATGCTCTACAGGGTGGCACGGTTCATATACGAGGTGCACTTTCCTATGCTCTACACGGTGGCACGGTTCATATACGAGGTTCACTTTCCTTTGCTCTACACGGTGCTACGGTTCAAAAACGAGGTTCACTTTCCTATGCTCTACACGGTGGCACGGTTCATATACGAGGTTCACTTTCCTATGCTCGACAGGGTGGCACGGTTCAACAACGAGATTCACTTTCCTATGCTCTACTCGGTGGCACGGTTCACATAGGAGGTTCACTTTCATATCCTCTACACGGCGGCACGGTTCAACAACGAGATTCACTTTCCTATGCTCTACTCGGTGGCACGGTTCATATACGAGGTTCACTTTCATATCCTCTACACGGCGGCACGGTTCACATACGAGGTTCACTTTCATATCCTCTACTCGGTGGCACGGTTCAACAACGAGGTTCACTTTCATATCCTCTACACGGCGGCACGGTTCACATACGAGGTTCACTCTCCTATGCTCTACACGGCGGCACGGTTCACATACGAGGTTCACTCTCCTATGCTCTACATGGCTGAACGGTTCATATACGAGGTTCACTTTCCTATGCTCTACTCGGTGGCACGGTTCATATACGAGGTTCACTTTCATATCCTCTACACGGCGGCACGGTTCAACAACGAGATTCACTTTCCTATGCTCCACTCGGTGGCACGGTTCGACAACCAGATTCAGTGTCCTCTGCCTTACATGGCGGAATGGTTTGAGAACGAGGTTCACTTTCCTATGCTCTACTCGGTGGCACGGTTCAACAACGAGGTTCACTTTCCTATGCTCTACACGGTGGCACGGTTCATATACGAGGTTCACTTTCCTATGCTCTACTCGGCGGAACGGTTCATATACGAGGTTCACTTTCCTATGCTCTACAGGGTGGCACGGTTCAACAACTAGGTTCACTTTCCTATGCTCTAGAGGGTGGCACGGTTCATATACGAGGTTCACTTTCCTATGCTCTACACGGTGGCACGGTTCATATACGAGGTTCACTTTCCTTTGCTCTACACGGTGGCACGGTTCAAAAACGAGGTTCACTTTCCTATGCTCTACACGGTGGCACGGTTCATATACGAGGTTCACTTTCCTATGCTCTACTCGGCGGAACGGTTCATATACGAGGTTCACTTTCCTATGCTCTACAGGGTGGCACGGTTCAACAACGAGGTTCACTCTCCCATGCTCTACACGGCGGCACGGTTCACATACGAGGTTCACTCTCCCATGCTCGACACGGCGGCACGGTTCACATACGAGGTTCACTCTCCTATGCTCTACATGGCTGAACGGTTCATATACGAGGTTCACTTTCCTATGCTCTACACGGCGGCACGGTTCACATACGAGGTTCACTCTCCTATGCTCTACATGGCTGAACGGTTCATATACGAGGTTCACTTTCCTATGCTCTACACGGCGGAACGGTTCACATAGGAGGTTCACTCTCCTATGCTCTACATGGCTGAACGGTTCATATACGAGGTTCACTTTCCTATGCTCGACAGGGTGGCACGGTTCAACAACGAGATTCACTTTCCTATGCTCTACTCGGTGGCACGGTTCACATACGAGGTTCACTTTCATATCCTCTACACGGCGGCACGGTTAACATACGAGGTTCACTTTCATATCCTCTACTCGGTGGCACGGTTCAACAACGAGGTTCACTTTCCTATGCTCTACTCGGTGGCATGGTTCACATACGAGTTTCACTTTCATATCCTCTACTCGGTGGCACGGTTCAACAACGAGATTCACTTTCCTATGCTCTACTCGGTGGCACGGTTCAACAACGAGATTCACTTTCCTATGCTCTACACGGTGGCACGGTTCATATACGAGGTTCACTTTCATATCCTCTACTCGGTGGCACGGTTCAACAACGAGGTTCACTTTCCTATGCTCTACATGGTGGCACGGTTCATATACGAGGTTCACTTTCCTATGCTCTACTCGGTGGCACGGTTCAACAACGAGATTCACTTTCATATGCTCTACATGGCTGAACGGTTCATATACGAGGTTCACTTTCCTATGCTCTACAGGGCGGCACGGTTCACTTACGAGGTTCACTCTCCTATGCTCTACATGGCTGAACGGTTCACATACGAGGTTCACTTTCATATCCTCTACTCGGTGGCACGGTTCAACAACGAGGTTCACTTTCCTATGCTCTACACGGTGGCACGGTTCATATACGAGGTTCACTTTCCTATGCTCTACTCGGTGGCACGGTTCATATACGAGGTTCACTTTCCTATGCTCTACACGGTGGCACGGTTCGACAACCAGATTCACTGTCCTCTGCCTTACATGGCGGAATGGTTTAAGAACTAGGTTCACTTTCCTATGCTCTACTCGGTGGCACGGTTCATATACGAGGTTCACTTTCATATCCTCTACACGGCGGCACGGTTCACATACGAGGTTCACTTTCATATCCTCTACTCGGTGGCACGGTTCAACAACGAGGTTCACTTTCCTATGCTCTACACAGTGGCACGGTTCATATACGAGGTTCACTTTCCTATGCTCTACTCGGCGGAACGGTTCATATACGAGGTTCACTTTCCTATGCTCTACAGGGTGGCACGGTTCAACAACGAGGTTCACTTTCCTATGCTCTACAGGGTGGCACGGTTCATATACGAGGTTCACTTTCCTATGCTCTACACGGTGGCACGGTTCATATACGAGGTTCACTTTCCTATGCTCTACAGGGTGTCACGCTTCAACAACGAGGTTCACTTTCCTATGCTCTACATGGCGGCACGGTTCAACAACGAGGTTCACTTTCCTATGCTCTACACGGCGGCACGGTTCAACAACGAGGTTCACTTTCCTATGCTCTACTCGGTGGCACGGTTCAACAACGAGGTTCACTTTCTTATGCTCTACTCGGTGGCACGGTTCAACAACGAGGTTCACTTTCCTATGCTCTACACGGTGGCACGGTTCATATACGAGGTTCACTTTCCTATGCTCTACTCGGTGGCACGGTTCAACAACGAGGTTCACTTTCCTATGCTCTACTCGGCGGCACGGTTCATATACGAGGTTCACTTTCCTATGCTCTACTCGGCGGCACGGTTCACATACGAGGTTCACTATCATATCCTCTACAGGGTGGCACGGTTCAACAACGAGGTTCACTTTCCTATGCTCTACACGGTGGCACGGTTCATATACGAGGTTCACTTTCCTATGCTCTACTCGGCGGAACGGTTCATATACGAGGTTCACTTTCCTATGCTCTACAGGGTGGCACGGTTCAACAACGAGGTTCACTTTCCTATGCTCTACAGGGTGGCACGGTTCATATACGAGGTTCACTTTCGTATGCTCTACACGGCGGCACGGTTCACATACGAGGTTCACTCTCCTATGCTCTACACGGCGGCACGGTTCACATACGAGGTTCACTCTCCTATGCTCTACATGGCTGAACGGTTCATATACGAGGTTCACTTTCCTATGCTCTACTCGGTGGCACGGTTCATATACGAGGTTCATTTTCCTATGCTCTACAGGGTGGCACGGTTCATATAAGAGGTTCACTTTCCTATGCTCTACACGGTGGCACGGTTCAACAACGAGGTTCACTTTCCTATGCTCTACACGGCGGCACGGTTCACATACGAGGTTCACTCTCCTATGCTCTACATGGCTGAACGGTTCATATACGAGGTTCACTTTCCTATGCTCTACACGGCGGCACGGTTCACATACGAGGTTCACCCTCCTATGCTCTACATGGCTGAACGGTTCATATACGAGGTTCACTTTCCTATGCTCTACACGGCGGCACGGTTCACATACGAGGTTCACTCTCCTATGCTCTACATGGCTGAACGGTTCATATACGAGGTTCACTTTCCTATGCTCTACTCGGTGGCACGGTTCATATACGAGGTTCACTTTCATATCCTCTACACGGCGGCACGGTTCACATGCGAGGTTCACTTTCATATCCTCTACACGGCGGCACGGTTCACATACGAGGTTCACTTTCATATCCTCTACTCGGTGGCACGGTTCAACAACGATTTTCACTTTCCTATGCTCTACACGGTGGCACGGTTCATATACGAGGTTCACTTTCCTATGCTCTACTCGGCGGAACGGTTCATATACGAGGTTCACTTTCCTATGCTCGACAGGGTGGCACGGTTCAACAACGAGATTGACTTTCCTATGCTCTACTCGGTGGCACGGTTCACATACGAGGTTCACTTTCATATCCTGTACACGGCGGCACGGTTCAACAACGAGATTCACTTTCCTATGCTCTACTCGGTGGCACGGTTCATATACGAGGTTCACTTTCATATCCTGTACACGGCGGCACGGTTCACATACGAGGTTCACTTTCATATCCTCTACTCGGTGGCACGGTTCAACAACGAGGTTCACTTTCATATCCTCTACACGGCGGCACGGTTCACATACGAGGTTCACTCTCCTATGCTCTACACGGCGGCACGGTTCACATACGAGGTTCACTCTCCTATGCTCTACATGGCTGAACGGTTCATATACGAGGTTCACTTTCCTATGCTCTACTCGGTGGCACGGTTCATATACGAGGTTCATTTTCCTATGCTCTACAGGGTGGCACGGTTCATATAAGAGGTTCACTTTCCTATGCTCTACACGGTGGCACGGTTCAACAACGAGGTTCACTTTCCTATGCTCTACACGGCGGCAAGGTTCACATACGAGGTTCACTCTCCTATGCTCTACAGGGTGGCACGGTTCAACAACGAGGTTCACTTTCCTATGCTCTACACGGTGGTAGGGTTCATATACGAGGTTCACTTTCCTATGCTCTATTCGGCTGAACGGTTCATATACGAGGTTCACTTTCCTATGCTCTACACGGCGGCACGGTTCACATACGAGGTTCACTCTCCTATGCTCTACATGGCTGAACGGTTCATATACGAGGTTCACTTTCCTATGCTCTACTCGGTGGCACGGTTCATATACGAGGTTCACTTTCATATCCTCTACACGGCGGCACGGTTCACATGCGAGGTTCACTTTCATATCCTCTACACGGCGGCACGGTTCACATACGAGGTTCACTTTCATATCCTCTACTCGGTGGCACGGTTCAACAACGATTTTCACTTTCCTATGCTCTACACGGTGGCACGGTTCAGATACGAGGTTCACTTTCCTATGCTCTACTCGGCGGAACGGTTAATATACGAGGTTCACTTTCCTATGCTCTACATGGCGGCACTGTTCATATACGAGGTTCACTCTCCTATGGTCTTCATGGCTGAACGGTTCACATACGAGGTTCACTTTCCTATGCTCTACACGGCGACACGGTTCACATACGAGGTTCACTCTCCTATGCTCTACATGGCTGAACGGTTCATATACGAGGTTCACTTTCCTATGCTCTACACGGTGGCACGGTTCACATACGAGGTTCACTTTCATATCCTCTACACGGCGGCACGGTTCAACAACGAGATTCACTCTCGTATGCTCTACTCGGTGGCACGGTTCATATACGAGGTTCACTTTCATATCCTCTACACGGCGGCACGGTTCAACAACGAGATTCACTTTCCTATGCTCTACACGGCGGCACGGTTCGACAACCAGATTCACTGTCCTCTGCCTTACATGGCGGAATGGTTTAAGAACGAGGTTCACTTACCTATGCTCTACTCGGTGGCACGGTTCAACAACGAGGTTCACTTTCCTATGCTCTACTCGGTGGCACGGTTCATATACGAGGTTCACTTTCCTATGCTCTACTCGGCGGAACGGTTCATATACGAGGTTCACTTTCCTATGCTCTACAGGGTGGCACGGTTCAATAACGAGGTTCACTTTCCTATGCTCTACAGGGTGGCACGGTTCATATACGAGGTTCACTTTCCTATGCTCTACACGGTGGCACGGTTCATATACGAGGTTCACTTTCCTATGCTCTACACGGTGGCACGGTTCATATACGAGGTTCACTTTCCTATGATCTACAGGGTGGCACGGTTCAACAACGAGGTTCACTTTCCTATGCTCTACACGGCGGCACGGTTCACATACGAGGTTCACTCTCCTATTCTCTACATGGCTGAACGGTTCATATACGAGGTTCACTTTCCTATGCTCTACTCGGTGGCACGGTTCATATACGAGGTTCACTTTCCTATGCTCTACTCAGCGGAACGGTTCATATCCGAGGTTCACTTTCCTATGCTCTACAGGGTGGCACGGTTCAACAACGAGGTTCATTTTCCTATGCTCTACACGGTGGCCCGGTTCATATACGAGGTTCACTTTCCTATGCTCTACTCGGCGGAACGGTTCATATACGAGGTTCACTTTCCTAATCTCTACATGGCGGCACGGTTCATATACAAGGTTCACTCTCCTATGCTCTACATGGCTGAACGGTTCATATACGAGGTTCACTTTCCTATGCTCTATTGGGTGGCACGGTTCATATACGAGGTTCACTCTCCCATGCTCTACACGGCGGCACGGTTCACATACGAGGTTCACTTTCCTATGCTCTACACGGTGGCACGGTTCAACAACGAGGTTCACTTTCCTATGCTCTACACGGCGGCAAGGTTCACATACGAGGTTCACTCTCCTAGGCTCTACACGGTGGCACGGTTCAACAACGAGGTTCACTTTCCTATGCTCTACACGGTGGCAGGGTTCATATACGAGGTTTACTTTCCTATGCTCTATTCGGCGGAACGGTTCATATACGAGGTTCACTTTCATATCCTCTACACGGCGGCACGGTTAACATACGAGGTTCACTCTCCTATGCTCTACATGGCTGAACGGTTCATATACGAGGTTCACTTTCCTATGCTCTACTCGGTGGCACGGTTCATATACGAGGTTCACTCTCCCATGCTCTTCATGGCTGAACGGTTCATATACGAGGTTCACTTTCCTATGCTCTACTCGGTGGCACGGTTCATATACGAGGTTCACTTTCATATCCTCTACACGGCGGCACGGTTCACATACGAGGTTCACTTTCATATCCTCTACACGGCGGCACGGTTCAACAACGAGATTCACTTTCCTATGCTCTACATGGCTGAACGGTTCATATACGAGGTTCACTTTCCTATGCTCTACAGGGCGGAACGGTTAATATACGAGGTTCACTTTCCTATGCTCTACATGGCGGCACTGTTCATATACGAGGTTCACTCTCCTATGCTCTTCATGGCTGAACGGTTCATATACGAGGTTCACTTTCCTATGCTCTACACGGCGGCACGGTTCACATACGAGGTTCACTCTCCTATGCTCTACACGGTGGCACGGTTCATATACGAGGTTCACTTTCCTATGCTCTACACGGTGGCACGGTTCATATACGAGGTTCACTTTCCTATGCTCTACAGGGTGGCACGGTTCAACAACGAGGTTCACTTTCCTATGCTCTACACGGTGGCACGGATCATATACGAGGTTCACATTCCTATGCTCTACTCGGCGGAACGGTTCATATCCGAGGTTCACTTTCCTATGCTCTACAGGGTGGCACGGTTCAACAACGAGGTTCACTCTCCTATGCTCTACACGGTGGCACGGTTCATATACGAGGTTCACTTTCCTATGCTCTACTCGGCGGAACGGTTCATATACGAGGTTCACTTTCCTAATCTCTACATGGCGGCACGGTTCATATACAAGGTTCACTCTCCTATGCTCTACATGGCTGAACGGTTCATATACGAGGTTCACTTTCCTATGCTCTACAGGGCGGCACGGTTCACATACGAGGTTCACTCTCCTATGCTCTACATGGCTGAACGGTTCATATACGAGGTTCACTTTCCTATGCTCTACTCGGTGGCACGGTTCATATACGAGGTTCACTTTCATATCCTCTACACGGCGGCACGGTTCATATACGAGGTTCACTTTCCTATGCTCTACTCGGTGGCACGGTTCGACAACCAGATTCACTGTCCTCTGCCTTACATGGCGGAATGGTTTGAGAACGAGGTTCACTTTCCTATGCTCTACTCGGTGGCACGGTTCAACAACGAGGTTCACTTTCCTATGCTCTACACGGTGGCACGGTTCATATACGAGGTTCACTTTCCTATGCTCTACTCGGCGGAACGGTTCATATACGAGGTTCACTTTCCTATGCTCTACACGGTGGCACGGTTCAACAACGGGGTTCACTTTCCTATGCTCTACAGGGTGGCACGGTTCATATACGAGGTTCACTTTCCTATGCTCTACAGGGCGGCACGGTTCACATACGAGGTTCACTCTCCTATGCTCTACATGGCTGAACGGTTCATATACGAGGTTCACTTTCCTATGCTCTACACGGCGGCACGGTTCACATACGAGGTTCACTCTCCTATGCTCTACATGGCTGAACGGTTCATATACGAGGTTCACTTTCATATCCTCTACACGGCGGCACGGTTCACATACGAGGTTTACTTTCATATCCTCTACACGGCGGCACGGTTCAACAACGAGATTCACTTTCCTATGCTCTACATGGCTGAACGGTTCATATACGAGGTTCACTTTCCTATGCTCTACACGGTGGCACGGTTCAACAACGAGGTTCACTTTCCTATGCTCTACAGGGTGGCACGGTTCATATACGAGGTTCACTTTCCTAAGCTCTACAGGGCGGCACGGTTCACATACGAGGTTCACTCTCCTATGCTCTACATGGCTGAACGGTTCATATACGAGGTTCACTTTCCTATGCTCTACTCGGTGGCACGGTTCATATACGAGTCACTTTCATATCCTCTACACGGCGGCACGGTTCACATACGAGGTTCACTTTCATATCCTCTACACGGCGGCACGGTTCACATACGAGGTTCACTTTCATATCCTCTACACGGCGGCACGGTTCACATACGAGGTTCACTTTCATATCCTCTACACTGCGGCACGGTTCAACAACGAGATTCACTTTCCTATGCTCTACATGGCTGAACGGTTCATATACGAGGTTCACTTTCCTATGCTCTACACGGTGGCCCGGTTCAACAACGAGGTTCACTTTCCTATGCTCTACAGGGTGGCACGGTTCATATACGAGGTTCACTTTCCTATGCTCTACAGGGCGGCACGGTTCACATACGAGGTTCACTCTCCTATGCTCTACATGGCTGAACGGTTCATATACGAGGTTCACTTTCCTATGCTCTACTCGGTGGCACGGTTCATATACGAGTCACTTTCATATCCTCTACACGGCGGCACGGTTCAACAACGAGATTCACTTTCCTATGCTCTACTCGGTGGCACGGTTCATATACGAGGTTCACTTTCCTATGCTCTACTCGGCGGAACGGTTCATATACGAGGTTCACTTTCCTATGTTCTACACGGCGGCACGGTTCGACAACCAGATTCACTGTCCTCTGCCTTACATGGCGGAATGGTTTAAGAACGAGGTTCACTTTCCTATGATCTACTCGGTGGCACGGTTCAACAACGAGGTTCACTTTCCTATGCTCTACACGGTGGCACGGTTCATATACGAGGTTCAATTTCCTATGCTCTACTCGGCGGAACGGTTCATATACGAGGTTCACTTTCCTATGCTCTACAGGGTGGCACGGTTCAACAACGAGGTTCACTTTCCTATGCTCTACAGGGTGGCACGGTTCATATACGAGGTTCACTTTCCTATGCTCTACACGGTGGCACGGTTCATATACGAGGTTCACTTTCCTATGCTCTACACGGTGGCACGGTTCATATACGAGGTTAACTTTCCTATGCTCTACAGAGTGGCACGGTTCAACAACGAGGTTCACTTTCCTATGCTCTACACGGTGGCACGGATCATATACGAGGTTCACTTTCCTATGCTCTACATGGCGGAACGGTTTATATCCGAGGTTCACTTTCCTATGCTCTACAGGGTGGCACGGTTCAACAACGAGGTTCACTCTCCTATGCTCTACACGGTGGCACGGTTCATATACGAGGTTCACTTTCCTATGCTCTACACGGCGGCACGGTTCACATACGAGGTTCACTCTCCTATGCTCTACATGGCTGAACGGTTCATATACGAGGTTCACTTTCCTATGCTCTACAGGGCGGCACGGTTCACATACGAGGTTCACTCTCCTATGCTCTACATGGCTCAACGGTTCATATACGAGGTTTACTTTCCTATGCTCTACTCGGTGGCACGGTTCTTATACGAGGTTCATTTTTCTATGCTCTACAGGGTGGCACGGTTCATATACGAGGTTCACTTTCATATGCTCTACACGGTGGCACGGTTCAACAACGAGGTTCACTTTCCTATGCTCTACACGGCGGCAAGGTTCACATACGAGGTTCACTCTCCTATGCTCTACAGGGTGGCACGGTTCAACAACGAGGTTCACTTTCCTATGCTCTACACGGTGGCAGGGTTCATATACGAGGTTCACTTTCCTATGCTCTATTCGGCGGAACGGTTCATATACGAGGTTCACTTTCCTATGCTCTACAGGGTGGCACGGTTCAACAACGAAGTTCACTTTCCTATGCTCTACACGGTGGCACGGTTCATATACGAGGTTCACTTTCCTATGCTCTACTCGGCAGAACGGTTAATATACGAGGTTCACTTTCATATGCTCTACATGGCGGCACTGTTCATATACGAGGTTCACTCTCCTATGCTCGTCATGGCTGAACGGTTCATATACGAGGTTCACTTTCCTATGCTCTACACGGCGGCACGGTTCACATACGAGGTTCACTCTCCTATGCTCTACATGGCTGAACGGTTCATATACGAGGTTCACTTTCCTATGCTCTACTCGGTGGCACGGTTCATATACGAGGTTCACTTTCATATCCTCTACACGGCGGCACGGTTCACATACGAGGTTCACTTTCATATCCTCTACACGGCGGCACGGTTCAACAACGAGATTCACTCTCCTATGCTCTACTCGGTGGCACGGTTCATATACGAGGTTCACTTTCATATCCTCTACACGGCGGCACGGTTCAACAACGAGATTCACTTTCCTATGCTCCACTCGGTGGCACGGTTCGACAACCAGATTCAGTGTCCTCTGCCTTACATGGCGGAATGGTTTGAGAACGAGGTTCACTTTCCTATGCTCTACTCGGTGGCACGGTTCAACAACGAGGTTCACTTTCCTATGCTCTACACGGTGGCACGGTTCATATACGAGGTTCACTTTCCTATGCTCTACCCGACGGAACGGTTCATATACGAGGTTCACTTTCCTATGCTCTACAGGGTGGCACGGTTCAACAACTAGGTTCACTTTCCTATGCTCTACAGGGTGGCACGGTTCATATACGAGGTGCACTTTCCTATGCTCTACACGGTGGCACGGTTCATATACGAGGTTCACTTTCCTTTGCTCTACGCGGTGGCACGGTTCAAAAACGAGGTTCACTTTCCTATGCTCTACACGGTGGCACGGTTCATATACGAGGTTCACTTTCCTATGCTCGACAGGGTGGCACGGTTCAACAACGAGATTCACTTTCCTATGCTCTACTCGGTGGCACGGTTCACATAGGAGGTTCACTTTCATATCCTCTACACGGCGGCACGGTTCAACAACGAGATTCACTTTCCTATGCTCTACTCGGTGGCACGGTTCATATACGAGGTTCACTTTCCTATGCTCTACACGGCGGCACGGTTCACATACGGGGTTCACTCTCCTATGCTCTACATGGCTGAACGGTTCATATACGAGGTTCACTTTCCTATGCTCTACTCGGTGGCACGGTTCATATACGAGTTTCACTTTCATATCCTCTACACGGCGGCACGGTTCACATACGAGGTTCACTTTCATATCCTCTACACGGCGGCACGGTCCAACAACGAGATTCACTCTCCTATGCTCTACTCGGTGGCACGGTTCATAAACGAGGTTCACTTTCATATCCTCTACACGGCGGCACGGTTCAACAACGAGATTCACTTTCCTATGCTCCACTCGGTGGCACGGTTCGACAACCAGATTCAGTGTCCTCTGCCTTACATGGCGGAATGGTTTGAGAACGAGGTTCACTTTCCTATGCTCTACTCGGTGGCACGGTTCAACAACGAGGTTCACTTTCCTATGCTCTACACGGTGGCACGGTTCATATACGAGGTTCACTTTCCTATGCTCTACCCGGCGGAACGGTTCATATACGAGGTTCACTTTCCTATGCTCTACAGGGTGGCACGGTTCAACAACTAGGTTCACTTTCCTATGCTCTACAGGGTGGCACGGTTCATATACGAGGTGCACTTTCCTATGCTCTACACGGTGGCACGGTTCATATACGAGGTTCACTTTCCTTTGCTCTACACGGTGCTACGGTTCAAAAACGAGGTTCACTTTCCTATGCTCTACACGGTGGCACGGTTCATATACGAGGTTCACTTTCCTATGCTCGACAGGGTGGCACGGTTCAACAACGAGATTCACTTTCCTATGCTCTACTCGGTGGCACGGTTCACATAGGAGGTTCACTTTCATATCCTCTACACGGCGGCACGGTTCAACAACGAGATTCACTTTCCTATGCTCTACTCGGTGGCACGGTTCATATACGAGGTTCACTTTCATATCCTCTACACGGCGGCACGGTTCACATACGAGGTTCACTTTCATATCCTCTACTCGGTGGCACGGTTCAACAACGAGGTTCACTTTCATATCCTCTACACGGCGGCACGG
The DNA here is from genome assembly GCA_026874595.1 of Sipunculus nudus. NCBI lineage: Eukaryota > Metazoa > Annelida > Sipuncula > Golfingiida > Sipunculidae > Sipunculus > Sipunculus nudus. The sequence continues at coordinate 67,951,137 of CM049319.1, read as the reverse complement.
TTCACATACGAGGTTCACTCTCCTATGCTCTACACGGCGGCACGGTTCACATACGAGGTTCACTCTCCTATGCTCTACATGGCTGAACGGTTCATATACGAGGTTCACTTTCCTATGCTCTACTCGGTGGCACGGTTCATATACGAGGTTCACTTTCATATCCTCTACACGGCGGCACGGTTCAACAACGAGATTCACTTTCCTATGCTCCACTCGGTGGCACGGTTCGACAACCAGATTCAGTGTCCTCTGCCTTACATGGCGGAATGGTTTGAGAACGAGGTTCACTTTCCTATGCTCTACTCGGTGGCACGGTTCAACAACGAGGTTCACTTTCCTATGCTCTACACGGTGGCACGGTTCATATACGAGGTTCACTTTCCTATGCTCTACTCGGCGGAACGGTTCATATACGAGGTTCACTTTCCTATGCTCTACAGGGTGGCACGGTTCAACAACTAGGTTCACTTTCCTATGCTCTAGAGGGTGGCACGGTTCATATACGAGGTTCACTTTCCTATGCTCTACACGGTGGCACGGTTCATATACGAGGTTCACTTTCCTTTGCTCTACACGGTGGCACGGTTCAAAAACGAGGTTCACTTTCCTATGCTCTACACGGTGGCACGGTTCATATACGAGGTTCACTTTCCTATGCTCTACTCGGCGGAACGGTTCATATACGAGGTTCACTTTCCTATGCTCTACAGGGTGGCACGGTTCAACAACGAGGTTCACTCTCCCATGCTCTACACGGCGGCACGGTTCACATACGAGGTTCACTCTCCCATGCTCGACACGGCGGCACGGTTCACATACGAGGTTCACTCTCCTATGCTCTACATGGCTGAACGGTTCATATACGAGGTTCACTTTCCTATGCTCTACACGGCGGCACGGTTCACATACGAGGTTCACTCTCCTATGCTCTACATGGCTGAACGGTTCATATACGAGGTTCACTTTCCTATGCTCTACACGGCGGAACGGTTCACATAGGAGGTTCACTCTCCTATGCTCTACATGGCTGAACGGTTCATATACGAGGTTCACTTTCCTATGCTCGACAGGGTGGCACGGTTCAACAACGAGATTCACTTTCCTATGCTCTACTCGGTGGCACGGTTCACATACGAGGTTCACTTTCATATCCTCTACACGGCGGCACGGTTAACATACGAGGTTCACTTTCATATCCTCTACTCGGTGGCACGGTTCAACAACGAGGTTCACTTTCCTATGCTCTACTCGGTGGCATGGTTCACATACGAGTTTCACTTTCATATCCTCTACTCGGTGGCACGGTTCAACAACGAGATTCACTTTCCTATGCTCTACTCGGTGGCACGGTTCAACAACGAGATTCACTTTCCTATGCTCTACACGGTGGCACGGTTCATATACGAGGTTCACTTTCATATCCTCTACTCGGTGGCACGGTTCAACAACGAGGTTCACTTTCCTATGCTCTACATGGTGGCACGGTTCATATACGAGGTTCACTTTCCTATGCTCTACTCGGTGGCACGGTTCAACAACGAGATTCACTTTCATATGCTCTACATGGCTGAACGGTTCATATACGAGGTTCACTTTCCTATGCTCTACAGGGCGGCACGGTTCACTTACGAGGTTCACTCTCCTATGCTCTACATGGCTGAACGGTTCACATACGAGGTTCACTTTCATATCCTCTACTCGGTGGCACGGTTCAACAACGAGGTTCACTTTCCTATGCTCTACACGGTGGCACGGTTCATATACGAGGTTCACTTTCCTATGCTCTACTCGGTGGCACGGTTCATATACGAGGTTCACTTTCCTATGCTCTACACGGTGGCACGGTTCGACAACCAGATTCACTGTCCTCTGCCTTACATGGCGGAATGGTTTAAGAACTAGGTTCACTTTCCTATGCTCTACTCGGTGGCACGGTTCATATACGAGGTTCACTTTCATATCCTCTACACGGCGGCACGGTTCACATACGAGGTTCACTTTCATATCCTCTACTCGGTGGCACGGTTCAACAACGAGGTTCACTTTCCTATGCTCTACACAGTGGCACGGTTCATATACGAGGTTCACTTTCCTATGCTCTACTCGGCGGAACGGTTCATATACGAGGTTCACTTTCCTATGCTCTACAGGGTGGCACGGTTCAACAACGAGGTTCACTTTCCTATGCTCTACAGGGTGGCACGGTTCATATACGAGGTTCACTTTCCTATGCTCTACACGGTGGCACGGTTCATATACGAGGTTCACTTTCCTATGCTCTACAGGGTGTCACGCTTCAACAACGAGGTTCACTTTCCTATGCTCTACATGGCGGCACGGTTCAACAACGAGGTTCACTTTCCTATGCTCTACACGGCGGCACGGTTCAACAACGAGGTTCACTTTCCTATGCTCTACTCGGTGGCACGGTTCAACAACGAGGTTCACTTTCTTATGCTCTACTCGGTGGCACGGTTCAACAACGAGGTTCACTTTCCTATGCTCTACACGGTGGCACGGTTCATATACGAGGTTCACTTTCCTATGCTCTACTCGGTGGCACGGTTCAACAACGAGGTTCACTTTCCTATGCTCTACTCGGCGGCACGGTTCATATACGAGGTTCACTTTCCTATGCTCTACTCGGCGGCACGGTTCACATACGAGGTTCACTATCATATCCTCTACAGGGTGGCACGGTTCAACAACGAGGTTCACTTTCCTATGCTCTACACGGTGGCACGGTTCATATACGAGGTTCACTTTCCTATGCTCTACTCGGCGGAACGGTTCATATACGAGGTTCACTTTCCTATGCTCTACAGGGTGGCACGGTTCAACAACGAGGTTCACTTTCCTATGCTCTACAGGGTGGCACGGTTCATATACGAGGTTCACTTTCGTATGCTCTACAGGGTGGCACGGTTCATATACGAGGTTCACTTTCCTATGCTCTACACGGTGGCACGGTTCATATACGAAGTTCACTTTCCTATGCTCTACAGGGTGGCACGGTTCAACAATGAGGTTCACTTTCCTATGCTCTACACGGTGGCACGGTTTATATACGAGGTTCTCTTTCCTATGCTCTACTCGGCGGAACGGTTCATATACGAGGTTCACTTTCCTATGCTCTACACGGTGGCACGGTTCATATACGAGGTTCACTTTCCTATGCTCTACAGGGTGGCACGGTTCATCAACGAGGTTCACTTTCCTATGCTCTACTCGGTGGCACGGTTCAACAACGAGGTTCACTTTCCTATGCTCTACTCGGCAGGGTTCATATACGAAGTTCACTTTCCTATGCTCTACACGGCTGAACGGTTCATATACGAGGTTCACGTTCCTTGCTCTACATGGCGGCACGGTTCATATACGAAGTTCACATTTGACCGCCAGAACAAGGAGAAACAGCAATACTGGCGATTGTCCTCAGCCCTCGGCATGAATAAAAAATGTCAAAATGAAAATTCTTTGAAGGATATGTCGTAGTGATTCAGAGTTTCTCCACATGTTTAGGATTCCTCCTTTCGGTTATATTAACACGGCACAAAATTTCATCTAAACCCTTTAATATTCTTTGAATTAAGTTATTAACAGGCAAACCAACCAGCGAAGGACAAAACAACCTCGCCAGCTGAAAGAGGTAGAAAAAGAAATATCCTGTTCAAAACACTTTCCTGTTCCGGAGGCAGTTTCATATATACCGTTTAGTCTTTAAAAAGATGTTACGTGCATGGAAACACGAAATCAAACGCCGAACGTTTCAGACCAGCACTCAAGACAGACAAACATTAGACGCCGAGAAGTTAGTGTAAACAGCACGTGTTATGATCAGATCTATAGGTCTATACTATGTGTTCTGATATATGTATGTGTGTGTTAGTGAGTATACAAACCATATGTATTAATAAATATAACCTGAAATTATTTGAAGACTTAAGAAAGGAAACTTTAAATAAAACGATTGCTGTCATTCAACGGTATAAAAAAATCTTAAGCAACTCATTTAACTGTCAATGCCAAATGACCAAAGAAAGAATCTTTGCGACTTATGCATTAATTATTTAGATACCGAAGCTTTTGTATATATATTTTTTTATTTTTATGGCGTGAACAAATAAACTGTGTAACACGAATATAGGTCTGAGCGACCTAATAATCAGGTTTCAAAAGAGGTTATACAGACCTTTATAGATTTGCAGTAAGAAGATTCCAGGTCCAACTGTGACGATATATAAATAGTAACGGACAAACGGCCTGTCGGACGGATGCACGACGGACAAAGGTGATCACTGCAGCTCAGCATGACTGAAAGTCAACTGAGATAAAACTAAATATCATAAGTGTAGCCGTTTACCACTTACCAAACGTAAATTTGTCAATTCATGTGTAAATTTAGAACTGGAAATCACCATTTACCAGTTTGGACAGGGCGTCTCCCAGGGTTACAGTATGATGAGAGGCCGTGTGAGTTGCGTATTCTGGATGATACTGAGTATCATATTTGTTCGTACGTGAGCGTTTTCGTTCTGAGCGGTTGCATAAAATAACCAAAACTGTTTCGCGACTTCCAGACGAGACAAGAATGAAAAGTATATTTTATATAAGGACAAATGTATTCCATATTAAAGAAATTAACTTGAATTAATAGCCTTAGGCTATCAAGCTTCCAGTTGAGTCAAAATTGAATTATGATTGAAGAGAACTGGCAAGTGATGAGTGAATATTTTATGAGATTTTAAGAATGATGATGATGATGATGATGATTTCTTGTTGCAAAAGTATAGGAGTGCACAACTCATATAAATGGAATTACTTATAGTCAGATTGTAACAAGTCCTTGTCTGCTGGGATTCATAAAACATATGCAGAACTGACGAAGTAAAAAATGGTTGTATTATTATTTTCTGATTACACAATATATTAATGTTAACAATAATAATAATCATTATCATTATTTAATATAATATAACTGTTTAGAGATTAGTATACACCTCATTTGTCAGACGTATGATGGTTCTCTTAGATATAATTGTTAAAGTTATTAAGATATTCATTTAAATTAGTAAAAGTACCAGTGGTAGTTGAAATTGTTTAAGCTAAAGTATTAGTAATAGTACTGGTAATAATAATAGAATTTTAGTAGTAAACGTAGTGATTGTAAGTGGACGAAAACGTTTTAATTAATAGTAGTAGTAGTACACGAATATATTAGTAGAAGTAGTGGCAGTAGTATAGTAGAAGTAGTCTAAGAGGTATAACAGGACTTATAGTGTATAGCAATAGCTGTACAGAAGTAGTGCTTGTAATAATAGATACAGGAGCAGTAACACATATATATAGTCAGCACAGCATAGTGCTAAAAAATAGTTCAGCTTGAATTACGAGTGGAGTACAGAACGAGGTGTGTAGCTGTGACCTTTATTTGTGTATGTAATCTACAATACAATCTGTTCATCCCCTTCAGGGCATGCTCCTATCATCTTGTGCATACTTTATATCAACACCAATATCGGCCCTGACACTTAAACCCAAGTAATTACAGCCTGGGGTTAGGATATTGTCTTGTACTTCAAAGAAAAGCGTCTCGGCGGTTGCAGTGATATAGTAAGGTTATTATCATCTCCCAGCCCGAGACAGAAGCCGACTACATAAGATGCTGTCGCAAGATATACAACTGGTGATAATTAGCTTCTAATATTCCGGTTCAAGGGTTTGATAATCTTAGAAACTGCACATGATACATATAATATATCAGACTTGACCTTCGGTCAAAATATGTTTACATTGGTATCTATATGTAAAGAATGTCGAATGCTCTTAACGGCTGGGCACTGTATGCATGTTATTTATGTAAAGTACCAATTTTATCATTCAAAATTTCTACATTGACGTTTTGGTACATGAAATATAATACCGGAGATATATATTAAAGGAGAATGGAAGATATATACCGGTAATTTTCCTATGTACCTGACAAGGTCGAGCGGATAAGCATCTGTATCAATGTATTAATATATGAGTGATCCATTAAAGTCAAAGAATTGTACTTTAGAACCAATATAGAATGTGTGATATTTTAAGTAAAGATAAAAAAATATGTTACCGCTTCATTATAATATTATCTTCTGAAACCTCTTTAAAATTGATACCGTAGCTTAATTAAAAATGATTTCAAACAGATTCAATGACCAGTGAACTTCCAGAATACTGATCGATGTCTTAATTGTCTATATCGAATAAACAGGTTAACATGCAACTTTTCTTTCTCCTTGGAACTACGTTGAATGTAAAATATTAAATGATTTACTATATATATATATATATATATATATATAGTCACTTTTAGTTAAGCTACATTGAAACAAACAGACTTGATACATGGTGTAGAAGCAAAGTTAAGGGTTTTGGGAATACCTGTGTTGGCATGGTAACACAGAAGATAAAGCACAAACCTATTGTATCCTATTGTATCCGTTACGTTGAGTAATTTCTTTTCCATTTTAGTGAATCTAAAAAATATCGAATATTATAATAATATCTGAATATTGTCAATATAACCTTTGGTGGTTGTTTCACGTCACATAGCGTGTCTGCCAATGATGTAGCATGCACTGGCGTCCCAACTCGAGTACACTTTTTCAGGGACTCGCCGGGACGGATGTAGGCTGCATGAGGCCCCTGGCTGCACGTAAAGTAGGGACCTTTTCATCAAATTGATAACGTGTACAATTTAACAAGAAAATCTGTTAAACGGAATTATAATTTTCGGACTATCGTTAACATTATGTAATACTTTGTATGCGAATTATGATTTTGACATACTTAATATTACAGAATTATGTAGCATGTTCACATCATAGAAATTTAGTGAAGTTACAAATTCATTAAAAATAGCGTGTCATAATGTCAGTTAAGACGTCGAGACTAGGGGACTATAATAAGGAGAAGGGCCAACGTAGGAAAATAATATACTATCACTGAATTCCTTGGACGTTCATAAACTTTTTTAATGGAGAAATCCAGTGTTTGGTCTCAAGATTAATTTTCTCTAGCAGTCGTTTTGTCGTCTTTACTTATATCCCTTCTTCTGGGCATTTATACCTTCACTCACTTAAATAACAATTTTATAATAAATAGAGATAATTGGATCACCCTTGTTAGATAACAGAAAGTAATCCGACTCGTTGACCAGCAATATCCAGCAGTGTATAATGCACGAACTCCAATGATCTGGATCGTTAAAAACAATTTCCATTTTTCCCATTATTTTTGTTGAAACGGAATTATCTAAAGGAATTTTCAATGACTTGCTAATGCAGTGACACCAAGTAAAAGAATATAACAATATGTTTTATAAATACAATTTATATAAACATTACGGAAAGTTGGGAAATAATATAAAAGTGAAATATAAAGAAAGACATGGACAATTTAAGAAATTGGGAGCCCCCTTAAAAGATTTATAGGGCACGCCCCTGTAGGTCTCCTTGGCAAACGCCCCTACTTTTTTTCATTTCAAGTTTTTCATTTGACACGTTAATTAGTTGCTTTCACACAATCATGTACATCTTGGTCCAGTTGGAACACTAGATTTCCACATTTTGTCAATATCTAAATTACAGTGAGCATGAAGCAAATATGTTCACTTTGTTTAGCCGTTCACTGCATCTATGAAATGTAACCACCTCCTGATCAGGGTCTGTCATACAGGGTCTGTCATACAGGGTCTGTCATACAGGGTCTGTCATACAGGGTCCGTAATACAGAGTCTGTCTAACAGGGTCTGTCTTACAGGGTATGTCATACAGGGTCTTTCATACAGGGTCTGTCATACAGGGTAAGTCTAACAGGGTCTGTCTTACAGGGTATGTCATACAGGGTCGGTCATACAGGGTCTGTCATACAGGGTCTGTCATACAGGGTCTGTCTTACAGGGTCTGTCATACAGGGTCTGTCATACAGGGTCCGTAATACAGAGTCTGTCTAACAGGGTCTGTCTTACAGGGTATGTCATACAGGGTCTTTCATACAGGGTCTGTCATACAGGGTCGGTCATACAGTGTCCGTCATACAAGGTCTGTCTAACAGGGTCTGTCTTACAGGGTCTGTCTTACAGGGTATGTCATACTGGGTATGTCTTACAGGGTCTGTCATACAGGGTCTGTCTTACAGGGTCTGTCATACAGGGTCTGTCATACAGGGTCGGTCATACAGTGTCTGTCATACAGGGTCCGTCTTACAGGGTCTATCTAACAGGGTCTGTCATACTGGGTATGTCTTACAGGGTCTGTCATACAGGGTCTGTCATACAGGGTCGGTCATACAGGGTCCGTCATACAGGGTCTGTTTAACAGGATATGTCTTACAGGGTCTGCTATACAGGGTCGGTCATGCAAGGTACGTCATACAGGGTCTGTCATACAGGGTGTGTCATACAGGGTCGGTCATACAGGGTCCGTAATACAGGGTCTGTCACACAGGGTCTGTTTAACAGGATATGTTTTACAAGGTTTGTCATACAGGGTCGGTCATGCAATGTACGTCATACAGGGTCCGTAATACAGGGTCTGTCATATAGGGTATGTCATACTGGGTATGTCATACAGGGTCCGTCATACAGGGTCTGTCATACAAGGTCCGTAATACAGGGTCTGTCATACGGGGTCTGTTTAACAGGATATGTCTTACAGGGTCTGTCATACAGGGTCGGTCATACAGGGTCGGTCATGAAGGGTCGGTCATACAGGGTATGTTTAACAGGATATGTCTTACAGGGTCTGTCATACAGGGTCGGTCATACAGGGTCGGTCATACAGGGTCGGTCATACATGGTATGTCTTACAGGGTCTGTCATACAGGGTATGTCTTACAGGGTCTGTCATACAGGGTATGTCTTACAGGGTATGTCTTACAGGGTCTGTGATACAGGGTCGGTCATGCAAGGTACATCATACAGGGTCGGTCATACAGGGTCGGTCATACATGGTAATGTCTTACAGGGTATGTCTTACAGGCTATGTCTTACAGGGTCTGTCATTCAGGGTATGTCTTACAGGGAAGTCTTACAGGGTATGTCTTACAGGGTATGTCTTACAGGGTATGTCATACAGTGTCGGTCATACAGGATATGTCTTACAGGGTATGTCTTACAGGGTATGTCTTACAGGGTATGTCATACAGTGTCGGTCATACAGGGTTTGTCTTACAGGGTATGTCTTACAGGGTCTGTCATACAGGGTATGTCTTACAGGGTATGTCTTACAGGGTATGTCATACAGTGTCCGTCATACAGGATACGTCATACAAGGTCCGTAATACAGGGTCTGTCATAAAGGGTCTGTCATACAGGGTCTCTCAAACAGGATATGTCAAACAGGATCCGTAATACAGGGTCTGTCAAACAGTGTCGGTCATACAGGATACGTCATACAAGGTCCGTAATACAGGGTCTGTCATATAGGGTCTGTCAAACAGGATATGTCTTACAGGGTCCGTAATACAGGGTCTGGCATACAGGATCTGTTTAACAGGATATGTCTTACAGGGTGTGTTATACAGGGTCTGTCAAACAGGGTCTCTCATACAGGGTCTGTCATACAGAGTCAGTCACACAGGGTCTGTCATACAGGGTCTGTCATACAGGGTATGTCATACAGGGTCTGTCATACAGGTTCTGTCATACAGGGTCTGTCATACAGGGTCGGTCATACAGGGTATGTCATACAGGGTCCGTAATACAGGGTCTCTCATACAGGGTCTCTCATACAGGGTCTGTCATACAGGGTCTGTTTAACAGGATATGTCTTACAGGGTCCGTAATACAGGGTCTGTCAAACAGGGTGTGTCATACAGGGTCCGTAATACAGGGTCCGTCAAACAGGATATGTCATACAGGGTCCGTCATACGGGGTCAGTCATACAGGGTCTGTCTTGCAGGGTCTGTCATACAGGGTCGGTCACACAGGGTCTGTCACACAGGGTCCGTCTTACAGGGTCTGTCTAACAGGGTCTGTCATACAGGGTCGGTCATACAGTGTCTGTCACACAGGGTCCGTAATACAGGGGCTGTCTAACAGGGTCTGTCATACAGGGTCTGTCATACAGGGTCCGTCTTACAGGGTCGGTCATACAGGGCTGTCATACAGGGTTCGTCTTACAGGGTATGTCATACACGGTCTGTCATACAGGGTATGTCATACAGGGTTCGTCTTACAGGGTCTGTCATACAGGGTCTGTCATACAGGGTTCGTCTTACAGGGTCTGTCATACAGGGTCTGTCATACAGGGTTCGTCTTACAGGGTCTGTCATACAGGGTCTGTCATACAGGGTTCGTCTTACAGGATCTGTCATACAGGGTATGTCATGCAGGGTATGTCATACAGGGTTCGTCTTACAGGATCTGTCATACAGGGTATGTCATACAGGGTTCGTCTTACAGGATCTGTCATACAGGGTATGTCATACAGGGTATGTCATACAGGGTTCGTCTTACAGGATCTGTCATACAGGGTATGTCATACAGGGTATGTCATACAGGGTTCGTCTTACAGGATCTGTCATACAGGGTATGTCATACAGGGTCTGTCATACAGGTTCTGTCATACAGGGTCTGTCATACAGGGTCGGTCATACAGGGTATGTCATACAGGGTCCGTAATACAGGGTCTGTCATACAGGGTCTGTCATACAGGGTATGTCATACAGGGTCTGTCATACAGGTTCTGTCATACAGGGTCTGTCATACAGGGTCGGTCATACAGGGTATGTCATACAGGGTCCGTAATACAGGGTCTGTCATACAGGGTCTGTCATACAGGGTCTGTCATACAGGGTCTGTTTCACAGGATATGTCTTACAGGGTCCGTAATACAGGGTCTGTCAAACAGGGTGTGTCATACAGGGTCCGTAATACAGGGTCCGTCAAACTGGATATGTCATACAGGGTCCGTCATACGGGGTCAGTCATACAGGGTCTGTCTTGCAGGGTCTGTCATACAGGGTCGGTCACACAGGGTCTGTCACACAGGGTCCGTCTTACAGGGTCTGTCTAACAGGGTCTGTCATACAGGGTCGGTCATACAGTGTCTGTCACACAGGGTCCGTAATACAGGGGCTGTCTAACAGGGTCTGTCATACAGGGTCTGTCATACAGGGTCCGTCTTACAGGGTCGGTCATACAGGGCTGTCATACAGGGTTCGTCTTACAGGGTATGTCATACACGGTCTGTCATACAGGGTATGTCATACAGGGTTCGTCTTACAGGGTCTGTCAGACAGGGTCTGTCATACAGGGTTCGTCTTACAGGGTCTGTCATACAGGGTCTGTCATACAGGGTTCGTCTTACAGGATCTGTCATACAGGGTATGTCATACAGGGTATGTCATACAGGGTTCGTCTTACAGGATCTGTCATACAGGGTATGTCATACAGGGTTCGTCTTACAGGATCTGTCATACAGGGTATGTCATACAGGGTATGTCATACAGGGTTCGTCTTACAGGATCTGTCATACAGGGTATGTCATACAGGGTATGTCATACAGGGTTCGTCTTACAGGATCTGTCATACAGGGTATGTCATACAGGGTTTGTCATACAGGGTTCGTCTTACAGGATCTGTCATACAGGGTATGTCATACAGGGTATGTCATACAGGGTTCGTCTTACAGGATCTGTCATACAGGGTATGTTATACAGGGTATGTCATACAGGGTTCGTCTTACAGGATCTGTCATACAGGGTATGTCATACAGGGTATGTCATACAGGGTTCGTCTTACAGGATCTGTCATACAGGGTATGTCATACAGGGTTCGTCTTACAGGATTTGTCATACAGGGTATGTCATACAGGTTTCGTCTTACAGGATCTGTCATACAGGGTATGTCATACAGGGTATGTCATACAGGGTTCGTCTTACAGGTTCTGTCATACAGGGTATGTCATACAGGGTATGTCATACAGGGTTCGTCTTACAGGATCTGTCATACAGGGTATGTTATACAGGGTATGTCATACAGGGTTCGTCTTACAGGATCTGTCATACAGGGTATGTCATACAGGGTATGTCATACAGGGTTCGTCTTACAGGATCTGTCATACAGGGTATGTCATACAGGGTTCGTCTTACAGGATTTGTCATACAGGGTATGTCATACAGGGTTCGTCTTACAGGATCTGTCATACAGGGTATGTCATACAGGGTATGTCATACAGGGTTCGTCTTACAGGGTATGTCATACAGGGTTCGTCTTACAGGATCTGTCATACAGGGTATGTCATACAGGGTATGTCATACAGGGTTCGTCTTACAGGATCTGTCATACAGGGTATGTCATACAGGGTATGTCATACAGGGTTCGTCTTACAAGATCTGTCATACAGGGTATGTCATACAGGGTTCGTCTTAAAGGTTCGTCATACAGGGTATGTCATACAGGGTATGTCATACAGGGTTCGTCTTACAGGGTATGTCATACAGGGTTCGTCTTACAGGATCTGTCATACAGGGTATGTCATACAGGGTATGTCATACAGGGTATGTCATACAGGGTTCGTCTTACAGGATCTGTCATACAGGGTATGTCATCCAGGGTATGTCATACAGGGTTCGTCTTACAGGGTATGTCATACAGGGTTCGTCTTACAGGATCTGTCATACAGGGTATGTCAAACAGGGTATGTCATACAGGGTTCGTCTTACAGGATCTGTCATACAGGGTATGTCATACGGGGTATGTCATACAGGGTTCGTCTTACAGGGTATGTCATACAGGGTTCGTCTTACAGGATCTGTCATACAGGGTATGTCATACAGGGTATGTCATACAGGGTTCGTCTTACAGGGTATGTCATACAGGGTTCGTCTTACAGGATCTGTCATACAGGGTATGTCATACAGGGTATGTCATACAGGGTTCATCTTACAGGATCTGTCATACAGGGTTTGTCGTACAGGGTATATCATACAGGGTTCGTCTTACAGGATCTGTCATACAGGGTATGTCATACAGGGTATATCATACAGGGTTCGTCTTACAGGGTATGTCATACAGGGTTCGTCTTACAGGATCTGTCATACAGGGTATGTCATACGGGGTATGTCATACAGGGTTCGTCTTACAGGGTATGTCATATAGGGTTCGTCTTACAGGATCTGTCATACAGGGTATGTCATACGGGTTATGTCATACAGGGTTCGTCTTACAGGATCTGTCATACAGGGTATGTCTTACAGGGTATGTCATACAGGGTTCGTCTTACAGGATCTGTCATACAGGGTTCGTCTTACAGGATCTGTCATACAGGGTATGTCATACAGGGTATGTCATACAGGGTTCGTCTTACAGGGTATGTCATACAGGGTATGTCATACGGGGTATGTCATACAGGGTATGTCATACAGGGTATGTCATACTGGGTATGTCATACAGGGTCCGTCATACAGGGTCTGTCATACAAGGTCGTAATACAGGGTCTGTCATACGGGGTCTGTTTAACAGGATATGTCTTACAGGGTCTGTCATACAGGGTCGGTCATACAGGGTCGGTCATGAAGGGTCGGTCATACAGGGTATGTTTAACAGGATATGTCTTACAGGGTCTGTCATACAGGGTCGGTCATACAGGGTCGGTCATACAGGGTCGGTCATACATGATATGTCTTACAGGGTCTGTCATACAGGGTATGTCTTACAGCGTCTGTCATACAGGGTATGTCTTACAGGGTATGTCTTACAGGGTCTGTGATACAGGGTCGGTCATGCAAGGTACATCATACAGGGTCGGTTATACAGGGTCGGTCATACATGGTAATGTCTTACAGGGTATGTCTTACAGGCTATGTCTTACAGGGTCTGTCATTCAGGGTATGTCTTACGGGGAAGTCTTACAGGGTATGTCTTACAGGGTATGTCTTACAGGGTATGTCATACAGTGTCGGTCATACAGGATATGTCTTACAGGGTATGTCTTACAGGGTATGTCTTACAGGGTATGTCATACAGTGTCGGTCATACAGGGTTTGTCTTACAGGGTATGTCTTACAGGGTCTGTCATACAGGGTATGTCTTACAGGGTATGTCTTACAGGGTATGTCATACAGTGTCCGTCATACAGGATACGTCATACAAGGTCCGTAATACAGGGTCTGTCATAAAGGGTCTGTCAAACAGGATATGTCTTACAGGGTCCGTAATACAGGGTCTGTCAAACAGGGTCTGTCATACAGGGTCTCTCAAACAGGATATGTCAAACAGGATCTGTAATACAGGGTCTGTCAAACAGTGTCGGTCATACAGGATACGTCATACAAGGTCCGTAATACAGGGTCTGTCATATAGGGTCTGTCAAACAGGATATGTCTTACAGGGTCAGTAATACAGGGTCTGTCATACAGGGTCTGTTTAACATGATATGTCTTACAGGGTCCGTATTACAGGGTCTGTCAAACAGGGTCTGTCATACAGGGTCTCTCAAACAGGATATGTCTTACAGGGTCCGTAATACAGGGTCTGTCAAACAGGGTGTGTCATACAGGGTCCGTAATACAGGGTCCGTCAAACAGGATATGTCATACAGGGTCCGTCATACGGGGTCAGTCATACAGGGTCTGTCTTGCAGGGTCTGTCATACAGGGTCGGTCACACAGGGTCTGTCACACAGGGTCCGTCTTACAGGGTCTGTCTAACAGGGTCTGTCATACAGGGTCGGTCATACAGTGTCTGTCACACAGGGTCCGTAATACAGGGTCTGTCTAACAGGGTCTGTCATACAGGGTCTGTCATACAGGGTCCGTCTTACAGGGTCGGTCAGTCAGGGCTGTCATACAGGGTTCGTCTTACAGGGTATGTCATACAGGGTCTGTCATACAGGGTATGTCATACAGGGTTCGTCTTACAGGGTCTGTCATACAGGGTCTGTCATACAGGGTTCGTCTTACAGGGTCTGTCATACAGGGTCTGTCATACAGGGTTCGTCTTACAGGGTCTGTCATACAGGGTCTGTCATACAGGGTTCGTCTTACAGGATCTGTCATACAGGGTTCGTCTTACAGGGTATGTCATACAGGGTTCGTCTTACAGGATCTGTCATACAGGGTATGTCATACAGGGTATGTCATACAGGGTTCGTCTTTCAAGATCTGTCATACAGGGTATGTCATACAGGGTTCGTCTTACAGGATCTGTCATACAGGGTATGTCATACAGGGTATGTCATACAGGGTTCGTCTTACAGGATCTGTCATACAGGGTATGTCATACAGGGTATGTCATACAGGGTATGTCATACAGGGTTCGTCTTACAGGATCTGTCATACAGGGTATGTCATCCAGGGTATGTCATACAGGGTTCGTCTTACAGGGTATGTCATACAGGGTTCGTCTTACAGGATCTGTCATACAGGGTATGTCATACAGGGTATGTCATACAGGGTATGTCATACAGGGTTCGTCTTACAGGATCTGTCATACAGGGTATGTCATACGGGGTATGTCATACAGGGTTCGTCTTACAGGGTATGTCATACAGGGTTCGTCTTACAGGATCTGTCATACAGGGTATGTCATACAGGGTATGTCATACAGGGTTCGTCTTACAGGGTATGTCATACAGGGTTCGTCTTACAGGATCTGTCATACAGGGTATGTCATACAGGGTATGTCATACAGGGTTCATCTTACAGGATCTGTCATACAGGGTATGTCATACAGGGTATATTATACAGGGTTCGTCTTACAGGGTATGTCATACAGGTTTCGTCTTACAGGATCTGTCATACAGGGTATGTCATACAGGGTATATCATACAGGGTTCGTCTTACAGGGTATGTCATACAGGGTTCGTCTTACAGGATCTGTCATACAGGGTATGTCATACGGGGTATGTCATACAGGGTTCGTCTTACAGGGTATGTCATATAGGGTTCGTCTTACAGGATCTGTCATACAGGGTATGTCATACGGGTTATGTCATACAGGGTTCGTCTTACAGGATCTGTCATACAGGGTATGTCATACAGGGTATGTCATACAGGGTTCGTCTTACAGGATCTGTCATACAGGGTTCGTCTTACAGGATCTGTCATACAGGGTATGTCATACAGGGTATGTCATACAGGGTTCGTCTTACAGGGTATGTCATACAGGGTATGTCATACGATGTATGTCATACAGGGTATGTCATACAGGGTATGTCATACTGGGTATGTCATACAGGGTCCGTCATACAGGGTCTGTCATACAAGGTCCGTAATACAGGGTCTGTCATACGGGGTCTGTTTAACAGGATATGTCTTACAGGGTCAGTCATACAGGGTCGGTCATACAGGGTCGGTCATGAAGGGTCGGTCATACAGGGTATGTTTAACAGGATATGTCTTACAGGGTCTGTCATACAGGGTCGGTCATACAGGGTCGGTCATACAGGGTCGGTCATACATGATATGTCTTACAGGGTCTGTCATACAGGGTATGTCTTACAGCGTCTGTCATACAGGGTATGTCTTACAGGGTATGTCTTACAGGGTCTGTGATACAGGGTCGGTCATGCAAGGTACATCATACAGGGTCGGTTATACAGGGTCGGTCATAAATGGTAATGTCTTACAGGGTATGTCTTACAGGCTATGTCTTACAGGGTCTGTCATTCAGGGTATGTCTTACAGGGAAGTCTTACAGGGTATGTCTTACAGGGTATGTCTTACAGGGTATGTCATACAGTGTCGGTCATACAGGATATGTCTTACAGGGTATGTCTTACAGGGTATGTCTTACAGGGTATGTCATACAGTGTCGGTCATACAGGGTTTGTCTTACAGGGTATGTCTTACAGGGTCTGTCATACAGGGTATGTCTTACAGGGTATGTCTTACAGGGTATGTCATACAGTGTCCGTCATACAGGATACGTCATACAAGGTCCGTAATACAGGGTCTGTCATAAAGGGTCTGTCAAACAGGATATGTCTTACAGGGTCCGTAATACAGGGTCTGTCAAACAGGGTCTGTCATACAGGGTCTCTCAAACAGGATATGTCAAACAGGATCGGTAATACAGGGTCTGTCAAACAGTGTCGGTCATACAGGATACGTCATACAAGGTCCGTAATACAGGGTCTGTCATACAGGGTCTGTCATACAGGGTCTGTCATACAGGGTCTGTTTAACAGGATATGTCTTACAGGGTCCGTAATACAGGGTCTGTCAAACAGGGTGTGTCATACAAGGTCCGTAATACAGGGTCCGTCAAACAGGATATGTCATACAGGGTCCGTCATACGGGGTCTGTCATACAGGGTATGTCTTACAGGGTCTGTCATACAGGGTATGTCTTACAGGGTATGTCTTACAGGGTCTGTGATACAGGGTCGGTCATGCAAGGTACATCATACAGGGTCGGTCATACAGGGTCGGTCATACATGGTAATGTCTTACAGGGTATGTCTTACAGGCTATGTCTTACAGGGTCTGTCATTCAGGGTATGTCTTACAGGGAAGTCTTACAGGGTATGTCTTACAGGGTATGTCTTACAGGGTATGTCATACAGTGTCGGTCATACAGGATATGTCTTACAGGGTATGTCATACAGGGTATGTCATACAGGGTATGTCATACAGGGTTCGTCTTACAGGGTATGTCATACAGGGTTCGTCTTACAGGATCTGTCATACAGGGTATGTCATACAGGGTATGTCATACAGGGTTCATCTTACAGGATCTGTCATACAGGGTATGTCATACAGGGTATATTATACAGGGTTCGTCTTACAGGGTATGTCATACAGGTTTCGTCTTACAGGATCTGTCATACAGGGTATGTCATACAGGGTATATCATACAGGGTTCGTCTTACAGGGTATGTCATACAGGGTTCGTCTTACAGGATCTGTCATACAGGGTATGTCATACGGGGTATGTCATACAGGGTTCGTCTTACAGGGTATGTCATATAGGGTTCGTCTTACAGGATCTGTCATACAGGGTATGTCATACGGGTTATGTCATACAGGGTTCGTCTTACAGGATCTGTCATACAGGGTATGTCATACAGGGTATGTCATACAGGGTTCGTCTTACAGGATCTGTCATACAGGGTTCGTCTTACAGGATCTGTCATACAGGGTATGTCATACAGGGTATGTCATACAGGGTTCGTCTTACAGGGTATGTCATACAGGGTATGTCATACGGGGTATGTCATACAGGGTATGTCATACAGGGTATGTCATACTGGGTATGTCATACAGGGTCCGTCATACAGGGTCTGTCATACAAGGTCCGTAATACAGGGTCTGTCATACGGGGTCTGTTTAACAGGATATGTCTTACAGGGTCAGTCATACAGGGTCGGTCATACAGGGTCGGTCATGAAGGGTCGGTCATACAGGGTATGTTTAACAGGATATGTCTTACAGGGTCTGTCATACAGGGTCGGTCATACAGGGTCGGTCATACAGGGTCGGTCATACATGATATGTCTTACAGGGTCTGTCATACAGGGTATGTCTTACAGCGTCTGTCATACAGGGTATGTCTTACAGGGTATGTCTTACAGGGTCTGTGATACAGGGTCGGTCATGCAAGGTACATCATACAGGGTCGGTTATACAGGGTCGGTCATAAATGGTAATGTCTTACAGGGTATGTCTTACAGGCTATGTCTTACAGGGTCTGTCATTCAGGGTATGTCTTACAGGGAAGTCTTACAGGGTATGTCTTACAGGGTATGTCTTACAGGGTATGTCATACAGTGTCGGTCATACAGGATATGTCTTACAGGGTATGTCTTACAGGGTATGTCTTACAGGGTATGTCATACAGTGTCGGTCATACAGGGTTTGTCTTACAGGGTATGTCTTACAGGGTCTGTCATACAGGGTATGTCTTACAGGGTATGTCTTACAGGGTATGTCATACAGTGTCCGTCATACAGGATACGTCATACAAGGTCCGTAATACAGGGTCTGTCATAAAGGGTCTGTCAAACAGGATATGTCTTACAGGGTCCGTAATACAGGGTCTGTCAAACAGGGTCTGTCATACAGGGTCTCTCAAACAGGATATGTCAAACAGGATCGGTAATACAGGGTCTGTCAAACAGTGTCGGTCATACAGGATACGTCATACAAGGTCCGTAATACAGGGTCTGTCATACAGGGTCTGTCATACAGGGTCTGTCATACAGGGTCTGTTTAACAGGATATGTCTTACAGGGTCCGTAATACAGGGTCTGTCAAACAGGGTGTGTCATACAAGGTCCGTAATACAGGGTCCGTCAAACAGGATATGTCATACAGGGTCCGTCATACGGGGTCTGTCATACAGGGTATGTCTTACAGGGTCTGTCATACAGGGTATGTCTTACAGGGTATGTCTTACAGGGTCTGTGATACAGGGTCGGTCATGCAAGGTACATCATACAGGGTCGGTCATACAGGGTCGGTCATACATGGTAATGTCTTACAGGGTATGTCTTACAGGCTATGTCTTACAGGGTCTGTCATTCAGGGTATGTCTTACAGGGAAGTCTTACAGGGTATGTCTTACAGGGTATGTCTTACAGGGTATGTCATACAGTGTCGGTCATACAGGATATGTCTTACAGGGTATGTCTTACAGGGTATGTGTTACAGGGTATGTCATACAGTGTCTGTCATACAGGGTTTGTCTTACAGGGTATGTCTTACAGGGTCTGTCATACAGGGTATGTCTTACAGGGTATGTCATACAGGGTATGTCATACAGTGTCCGTCATACAGGATACGTCATACAAGGTCCGTAATACAGGGTCTGTCATAAAGGGTCTGTCAAACAGGATATGTCTTACAGGGTCCGTAATACAGGGTCTGTCAAACAGGGTCTGTCATACAGGGTCTCTCAAACAGGATATGTCAAACAGGATCGGTAATACAGGGTCTGTCAAACAGTGTCGGTCATACAGGATACGTCATACAAGGTCCGTAATACAGGGTCTGTTACATAGGGTCTGTCAAACAGGATATGTCATACAGGGTCGGTCATACAGGGTCCGTCATACAGGGTCTGTTTAACAGGATATGTCTTACAGGGTCTGCTATACAGGGTCGGTCATGCAAGGTACGTCATACAGGGTCTGTCATACAGGGTGTGTCATACAGGGTCGGTCATACAGGGTCCGTAATACAGGGTCTGTCATACAGGGTCTGTTTAACAGGATATGTTTTACAAGGTTTGTCATACAGGGTCAGTCATGCAATGTACGTCATACAGGGTCCGTAATACAGGGTCTGTCATATAGGGTATGTCATACTGGGTATGTCATACAGGGTCCGTCATACAGGGTCTGTCATACAAGTTCCGTAATACAGGGTCTGTCATACGGGGTCTGTTTAACAGGATATGTCTTACAGGGTCTGTCATACAGGGTCGGTCATACAGGGTCGGTCATGAAGGGTCGGTCATACAGGGTATGTTTAACAGGATATGTCTTACAGGGTCTGTCATACAGGGTCGGTCATACAGGGTCGGTCATACAGGGTCGGTCATACATGGTATGTCTTACAGTGTCTGTCATACAGGGTATGTCTTACAGGGTCTGTCATACAGGGTATGTCTTACAGGGTATGTCTTACAGGGTCTGTGATACAGGGTCGGTCATGCAAGGTACATCATACAGGGTCGGTCATACAGGGTCGGTCATAAATGGTAATGTCTTACAGGGTATGTCTTACAGGCTATGTCTTACAGGGTCTGTCATTCAGGGTATGTCTTACAGGGAAGTCTTACAGGGTATGTCTTACAGGGTATGTCTTACAGGGTATGTCATACAGTGTCGGTCATACAGGATATGTCTTACAGGGTATGTCTTACAGGGTATGTCTTACAGGGTATGTCATACAGTGTCGGTCATACAGGGTTTGTCTTACAGGGTATGTCTTACAGGGTCTGTCATACAGGGTATGTCTTACAGGGTATGTCTTACAGGGTATGTCATACAGTGTCCGTCATACAGGATACGTCATACAAGGTCCGTAATACAGGGTCTGTCATAAAGGGTCTGTCAAACAGGATATGTCTTACAGGGTCCGTAATACAGGGTCTGTCAAACAGGGTCTGTCATACAGGGTCTCTCAAACAGGATATGTCAAACAGGATCGGTAATACAGGGTCTGTCAAACAGTGTCGGTCATACAGGATACGTCATACAAGGTCCGTAATACAGGGTCTGTCATACAGGGTCTGTCATACAGGGTCTGTCATACAGGGTCTGTTTAACAGGATATGTCTTACAGGGTCCGTAATACAGGGTCTGTCAAACAGGGTGTGTCATACAAGGTCCGTAATACAGGGTCCGTCAAACAGGATATGTCATACAGGGTCCGTCATACGGGGTCTGTCATACAGGGTATGTCTTACAGGGTCTGTCATACAGGGTATGTCTTACAGGGTATGTCTTACAGGGTCTGTGATACAGGGTCGGTCATGCAAGGTACATCATACAGGGTCGGTCATACAGGGTCGGTCATACATGGTAATGTCTTACAGGGTATGTCTTACAGGCTATGTCTTACAGGGTCTGTCATTCAGGGTATGTCTTACAGGGAAGTCTTACAGGGTATGTCTTACAGGGTATGTCTTACAGGGTATGTCATACAGTGTCGGTCATACAGGATATGTCTTACAGGGTATGTCTTACAGGGTATGTCTTACAGGGTATGTCATACAGTGTCGGTCATACAGGGTTTGTCTTACAGGGTATGTCTTACAGGGTCTGTCATACAGGGTATGTCTTACAGGGTATGTCATACAGGGTATGTCATACAGTGTCCGTCATACAGGATACGTCATACAAGGTCCGTAATACAGGGTCTGTCATAAAGGGTCTGTCAAACAGGATATGTCTTACAGGGTCCGTAATACAGGGTCTGTCAAACAGGGTCTGTCATACAGGGTCTCTCAAACAGGATATGTCAAACAGGATCGGTAATACAGGGTCTGTCAAACAGTGTCGGTCATACAGGATACGTCATACAAGGTCCGTAATACAGGGTCTGTTACATAGGGTCTGTCAAACAGGATATGTCATACAGGGTCGGTCATACAGGGTCCGTCATACAGGGTCTGTTTAACAGGATATGTCTTACAGGGTCTGCTATACAGGGTCGGTCATGCAAGGTACGTCATACAGGGTCTGTCATACAGGGTGTGTCATACAGGGTCGGTCATACAGGGTCCGTAATACAGGGTCTGTCATACAGGGTCTGTTTAACAGGATATGTTTTACAAGGTTTGTCATACAGGGTCAGTCATGCAATGTACGTCATACAGGGTCCGTAATACAGGGTCTGTCATATAGGGTATGTCATACTGGGTATGTCATACAGGGTCCGTCATACAGGGTCTGTCATACAAGTTCCGTAATACAGGGTCTGTCATACGGGGTCTGTTTAACAGGATATGTCTTACAGGGTCTGTCATACAGGGTCGGTCATACAGGGTCGGTCATGAAGGGTCGGTCATACAGGGTATGTTTAACAGGATATGTCTTACAGGGTCTGTCATACAGGGTCGGTCATACAGGGTCGGTCATACAGGGTCGGTCATACATGGTATGTCTTACAGTGTCTGTCATACAGGGTATGTCTTACAGGGTCTGTCATACAGGGTATGTCTTACAGGGTATGTCTTACAGGGTCTGTGATACAGGGTCGGTCATGCAAGGTACATCATACAGGGTCGGTCATACAGGGTCGGTCATACATGGTAATGTGTTACAGGGTATGTCTTACAGGCTATGTCTTACAGGGTCTGTCATTCAGGGTATGTCTTACAGGGAAGTCTTACAGGGTATGTCTTACAGGGTATGTCTTACAGGGTATCTCATACAGTGTCGGTCATACAGGATATGTCTTACAGGGTATGTCTTACAGGGTATGTCTTACAGGGTATGTCATACAGTGTCGGTCATACAGGGTTTGTCTTACAGGGTATGTCTTACAGGGTCTGTCATACAGGGTATGTCTTACAGGGTATGTCTTACAGGGTATGTCATACAGTGTCCGTCATACAGGATACGCCATACAAGGTCCGTAATACAGGGTCTGTCATAAAGGGTCTGTCATACAGGGTCTCTCAAACAGGATATGTCAAACAGGATCCGTTATACAGGGTCTGTCAAACAGTGTCGGTCATACAGGATACGTCATACAAGGTCCGTAATACAGGGTCTGTCATATAGGGTCTGTCAAACAGGATATGTCTTACAGGGTCCGTAATACAGGGTCTGGCATACAGGATCTGTTTAACAGGATATGTCTTACAGGGTGTGTTATACAGGGTCTGTCAAACAGGGTCTCTCATACAGGGTCTGTCATACAGAGTCGGTCACACAGGGTCTGTCATACAGGGTCTGTCATACAGGGTATGTCATACAGGGTCTGTCATACAGGTTCTGTCATACAGGGTCTGTCATACAGGGTCGGTCATACAGGGTATGTCATACAGGGTCCGTAATACAGGGTCTGTCATACAGGGTCTGTCATACAGGGTCTGTCATACAGGGTTCGTCTTAGAGGATCTGTCATACAGGGTATGTCATACAGGGTATGTCATACAGGGTTCGTCTTACAGGATCTGTCATACAGGGTATGTCATACAGGGTTTGTCATACAGGGTTCGTCTCACAGGATCTGTCATACAGGGTATGTCATACAGGGTATGTCATACAGGGTTCGTCTTACAGGATCTGTCATACAGGGTATGTTATACAGGGTATGTCATACAGGGTTCGTCTTACAGGATCTGTCATACAGGGTATGTCATACAGGGTATGTCATACAGGGTTCGTCTTACAGGATCTGTCATACAGGGTATGTCATACAGGGTTCGTCTTACAGGATTTGTCATACAGGGTATGTCATACAGGTTTCGTCTTACAGGATCTGTCATACAGGGTATGTCATACAGGGTATGTCATACAGGGTTCGTCTTACAGGATCTGTCATACAGGGTTTGTCATACAGGGTATGTCATACAGGGTTCGTTTTACAGGATCTGTCATACAGGGTATGTCATACAGGGTATGTCATACAGGGTTCGTCTTACAGGGTATGTCATACAGGGTTCGTCTTACAGGATCTGTCATACAGGGTATGTCATACAGGGTATGTCATACAGGGTTCGTCTTACAGGATCTGTCATACAGGGTATGTCATACAGGGTATGTCATACAGGGTTCGTCTTACAAGATCTGTCATACAGGGTATGTCATACAGGGTTCGTCTTACAGGATCTGTCATACAGGGTATGTCATACAGGGTATCTCATACAGGGTTCGTCTTACAGGGTATGTCATACAGGGTTCGTCTTACAGGATCTGTCATACAGGGTATGTCATACAGGGTATGTCATACAGGGTATGTCATACAGGGTTCGTCTTACAGGATCTGTCATACAGGGTATGTCATCCAGGGTATGTCATACAGGGTTCGTCTTACAGGGTATGTCATACAGGGTTCGTCTTACAGGATCTGTCATACAGGGTATGTCATACAGGATATGTCATACAGGGTTCGTCTTACAGGATCTGTCATACAGGGTATGTCATACGGGGTTTGTCATACAGGGTTCGTCTTACAGGGTATGTCATACAGGGTTCGTCTTACAGGATCTGTCATACAGGGTATGTCATACAGGGTATGTCATACAGGGTTCGTCTTACAGGGTATGTCATACAGGGTTCGTCTTACAGGATCTGTCATACAGGGTATGTCATACAGGGTATGTCATACAGGGTTCATCTTACAGGATCTGTCATACAGGGTATGTCATACAGGGTATATCATACAGGGTTCGTCTTACAGGGTATGTCATACAGGTTTCGTCTTACAGGATCTGTCATACAGGGTATGTCATACAGGGTATATCATACAGGGTTCGTCTTACAGGGTATGTCATATACAGGGTTCGTCTTACAGGATCTGTCATACAGGGTATGTCATACGGGGTATGTCATACAGGGTTCGTCTTACAGGGTATGTCATATAGGGTTCGTCTTACAGGATCTGTCATACAGGGTATGTCATACGGGTTATGTCATACAGGGTTCGTCTTACAGGATCTGTCATACAGGGTATGTCATACAGGGTATGTCATACAGGGTTCGTCTTACAGGATCTGTCATACAGGGTTCGTCTTACAGGATCTGTCATACAGGGTATGTCATACAGGGTATGTCATACAGGGTTCGTCTTACAGGGTATGTCATACAGGGTATGTCATACGGGGTATGTCATACAGGGTATGTCATACAGGGTATGTCATACTGGGTATGTCATACAGGGTCCGTCATACAGGGTCTGTCATACAAGGTCCGTAATACAGGGTCTGTCATACGGGGTCTGTTTAACAGGATATGTCTTACAGGGTCTGTCATACAGGGTCGGTCATACAGGGTCGGTCATGAAGGGTCGGTCATACAGGGTATGTTTAACAGGATATGTCTTACAGGGTCTGTCATACAGGGTCGGTCATACAGGGTCGGTCATACAGGGTCGGTCATACATGATATGTCTTACAGGGTCTGTCATACAGGGTATGTCTTACAGCGTCTGTCATACAGGGTATGTCTTACAGGGTATGTCTTACAGGGTCTGTGATACAGGGTCGGTCATGCAAGGTACATCATACAGGGTCGGTTATACAGGGTCGGTCATACATGGTAATGTCTTACAGGGTATGTCTTACAGGCTATGTCTTACAGGGTCTGTCATTCAGGGTATGTCTTACGGGGAAGTCTTACAGGGTATGTCTTACAGGGTATGTCTTACAGGGTATGTCATACAGTGTCGGTCATACAGGATATGTCTTACAGGGTATGTCTTACAGGGTATGTCTTACAGGGTATGTCATACAGTGTCGGTCATACAGGGTTTGTCTTACAGGGTATGTCTTACAGGGTCTGTCATACAGGGTATGTCTTACAGGGTATGTCTTACAGGGTATGTCATACAGTGTCCGTCATACAGGATACGTCATACAAGGTCCGTAATACAGGGTCTGTCATAAAGGGTCTGTCAAACAGGATATGTCTTACAGGGTCCGTAATACAGGGTCTGTCAAACAGGGTCTGTCATACAGGGTCTCTCAAACAGGATATGTCAAACAGGATCGGTAATACAGGGTCTGTCAAACAGTGTCGGTCATACAGGATACGTCATACAAGGTCCGTAATACAGGGTCTGTCATATAGGGTCTGTCAAACAGGATATGTCTTACAGGGTCAGTAATACAGGGTGTGTCATACAGGGTCTGTTTAACATGATATGTCTTACAGGGTCCGTATTACAGGGTCTGTCAAACAGGGTGTGTCATACAGGGTCTCTCAAACAGGATATGTCAAACAGGATCCGTAATACAGGGTCTGTCAAACAGTGTCGGTCATACAGGATACGTCATACAAGGTCCGTAATACAGGGTCTGTCATATAGGGTCTGTCAAACAGGATATGTCTTACAGGGTCCGTAATACAGGGTCTGGCATACAGGATCTGTTTAACAGGATATGTCTTACAGGGTCCGTTATACAGGGTCTGTCAAACAGGGTCTCTCATACAGGGTCTGTCATACAGAGTCAGTCACACAGGGTCTGTCATACAGGGTATGTCATACAGGGTTCGTCTTACAGGATCTGTCATACAGGGTATGTCATACGGGGTATGTCATACAGGGTTCGTCTTACAGGGTATGTCATACAGGGTTCGTCTTACAGGATCTGTCATACAGGGTATGTCATACAGGGTATGTCATACAGGGTTCGTCTTACAGGGTATGTCATACAGGGTTCGTCTTACAGGATCTGTCATACAGGGTATGTCATACAGGGTATGTCATACAGGGTTCATCTTACAGGATCTGTCATACAGGGTATGTCATACAGGGTATATTATACAGGGTTCGTCTTACGGGGTATGTCATACAGGTTTCGTCTTACAGGATCTGTCATACAGGGTATGTCATACAGGGTATATCATACAGGGTTCGTCTTACAGGGTATGTCATACAGGGTTCGTCTTACAGGATCTGTCATACAGGGTATGTCATACGGGGTATGTCATACAGGGTTCGTCTTACAGGGTATGTCATATAGGGTTCTTCTTACAGGATCTGTCATACAGGGTATGTCATACGGGTTATGTCATACAGGGTTCGTCTTACAGGATCTGTCATACAGGGTATGTCATACAGGGTATGTCATACAGGGTTCGTCTTACAGGATCTGTCATACAGGGTATGTCATACAGGGTATGTCATACAGGGTTCGTCTTACAGGGTATGTCATACAGGGTATGTCATACGGGGTATGTCATACAGGGTATGTCATACAGGGTATGTCATACTGGGTATGTCATACAGGGTCCGTCATACAGGGTCTGTCATACAAGGTCCGTAATACAGGGTCTGTCATACGGGGTCTGTTTAACAGGATATGTCTTACAGGGTCAGTCATACAGGGTCGGTCATACAGGGTCGGTCATGAAGGGTCGGTCATACAGGGTATGTTTAACAGGATATGTCTTACAGGGTCTGTCATACAGGGTCGGTCATACAGGGTCGGTCATACAGGGTCGGTCATACATGATATGTCTTACAGGGTCTGTCATACAGGGTATGTCTTACAGCGTCTGTCATACAGGGTATGTCTTACAGGGTATGTCTTACAGGGTCTGTGATACAGGGTCGGTCATGCAAGGTACATCATACAGGGTCGGTTATACAGGGTCGGTCATACATGGTAATGTCTTACAGGGTATGTCTTACAGGCTATGTCTTACAGGGTCTGTCATTCAGGGTATGTCTTACAGG
This sequence comes from Sipunculus nudus, assembly GCA_026874595.1. Classification (NCBI taxonomy): domain Eukaryota; kingdom Metazoa; phylum Annelida; class Sipuncula; order Golfingiida; family Sipunculidae; genus Sipunculus; species Sipunculus nudus. The sequence continues at coordinate 67,923,287 of CM049319.1, read as the reverse complement.
GAAGTCTTACAGGGTATGTCTTACAGGGTATGTCTTACAGGGTATGTCATACAGTGTCGGTCATACAGGATATGTCTTACAGGCTATGTCTTACAGGGTATGTCTTACAGGGTATGTCATACAGTGTCGGTCATACAGGGTTTGTCTTACAGGGTATGTCTTACAGGGTCTGTCATACAGGGTATGTCTTACAGGGTATGTCTTACAGGGTATGTCATACAGTGTCCGTCATACAGGATACGTCATACAAGGTCCGTAATACAGGGTCTGTCATAAAGGGTCTGTCAAACAGGATATGTCTTACAGGGTCCGTAATACAGGGTCTGTCAAACAGGGTCTGTCATACAGGGTCTCTCAAACAGGATATGTCAAACAGGATCGGTAATACAGTTTCTGTCAAACAGTGTCGGTCATACAGGATACGTCATACAAGGTCCGTAATACAGGGTCTGTCATACAGGGTCTGTCATACAGGGTCTGTCATACAGGGTCTGTTTAACAGTATATGTCTTACAGGGTCCGTAATACAGGGTCTGTCAAACAGGGTGTGTCATACAAGGTCCGTAATACAGGGTCCGTCAAACAGGATATGTCATACAGGGTCCGTCATACGGGGTCTGTCATACAGGGTATGTCTTACAGGGTCTGTCATACAGGGTATGTCTTACAGGGTATGTCTTACAGGGTCTGTGATACAGGGTCGGTCATGCAAGGTACATCATACAGGGTCGGTCATACAGGGTCGGTCATACATGGTAATGTCTTACAGGGTATGTCTTACAGGCTATGTCTTACAGGGTCTGTCATTCAGGGTATGTCTTACAGGGAAGTCTTACAGGGTATGTCTTACAGGGTATGTCTTACAGGGTATGTCATACAGTGTCGGTCATACAGGATATGTCTTACAGGGTATGTCTTACAGGGTATGTCTTACAGGGTATGTCATACAGTGTCGGTCATACAGGGTATGTCATACAGTGTCCGTCATACAGGATACGTCATACAAGGTCCGTAATACAGGGTCTGTCATAAAGGGTCTGTCAAACAGGATATGTCTTACAGGGTCCGTAATACAGGGTCTGTCAAACAGGGTCTGTCATACAGGGTCTCTCAAACAGGATATGTCAAACAGGATCGGTAATACAGGGTCTGTCAAACAGTGTCGGTCATACAGGATACGTCATACAAGGTCCGTAATACAGGGTCTGTTACATAGGGTCTGTCAAACAGGATATGTCATACAGCGTCGGTCATACAGGGTCCGTCATACAGGGTCTGTTTAACAGGATATGTCTTACAGGGTCTGCTATACAGGGTCGGTCATGCAAGGTACGTCATACAGGGTCTGTCATACAGGGTCGGTCATACAGGGTCCGTAATACAGGGTCTGTCATACAGGGTCTGTTTAACAGGATATGTTTTACAAGGTTTGTCATACAGGGTCGGTCATGCAATGTACGTCATACAGGGTCCGTAATACAGGGTCTGTCATATAGGGTATGTCATACTGGGTATGTCATACAGGGTCCGTCATACAGGGTCTGTCATACAAGTTCCGTAATACCGGGTCTGTCATACGGGGTCTGTTTAACAGGATATGTCTTACAGGGTCTGTCATACAGGGTCGGTCATACAGGGTCGGTCCTGAAGGGTCGGTCATACAGGGTATGTTTAACAGGATATGTCTTACAGGGTCTGTCATACAGGGTCGGTCATACAGGGTCGGTCATACAGGGTCGGTCATACATGGTATGTCTTACAGTGTCTGTCATACAGGGTATGTCTTACAGGGTCTGTCATACAGGGTATGTCTTACAGGGTATGTCTTACAGGGTCTGTGATACAGGGTCGGTCATGCAAGGTACATCATACAGGGTCGGTCATACAGGGTCGGTCATACATGGTAATGTGTTACAGGGTATGTCTTACAGGCTATGTCTTACAGGGTCTGTCATTCAGGGTATGTCTTACAGGGAAGTCTTACAGGGTATGTCTTACAGGGTATGTCTTACAGGGTATGTCATACAGTGTCGGTCATACAGGATATGTCTTACAGGGTATGTCTTACAGGGTATGTCATACAGTGTCGGTCATACAGGGTTTGTCTTACAGGGTATGTCTTACAAGGTCTGTCATACAGGGTATGTCTTACAGGGTATGTCTTACAGGGTATGTCATACAGTGTCCGTCATACAGGATACGTCATACAAGGTCCGTAATACAGGGTCTGTCATAAAGGGTCTGTCATACAGGGTCTCTCAAACAGGATATGTCAAACAGGATCCGTAATACAGGGTCTGTCAAACAGTGTCGGTCATACAGGATACGTCATACAAGGTCCGTAATACAGGGTCTGTCATATAGGGTCTGTCAAACAGGATATGTCTTACAGGGTCCGTAATACAGGGTCTGGCATACAGGATCTGTTTAACAGGATATGTCTTACAGGGTGTGTTATACAGGGTCTGTCAAACAGGGTCTCTCATACAGGGTCTGTCATACAGAGTCGGTCACACAGGGTCTGTCATACAGGGTCTGTCATACAGGGTATGTCATACAGGGTCTGTCATACAGGTTCTGTCATACAGGGTCTGTCATACAGGGTCGGTCATACAGGGTATGTCATACAGGGTCCGTAATACAGGGTCTGTCATACAGGGTCGGTCACACAGGGTCTGTCACACAGGGTCCGTCTTACAGGGTCTGTCTAACAGGGTCTGTCATACAGGGTCGGTCATACAGTGTCTGTCACACAGGGTCCGTAATACAGGGTCTGTCTAACAGGGTCTGTCATACAGGGTCTGTCATACAGGGTCCGTCTTACAGGGTCGGTCATACAGGGCTGTCATACAGGGTTCGTCTTACAGGGTATGTCATACACGGTCTGTCATACAGGGTATGTCATACAGGGTTCGTCTTACAGGGTCTGTCATACAGGGTCTGTCATACAGGGTTCGTCTTACAGGGTCTGTCATACAGGGTCTGTCATACAGGGTTCGTCTTACAGGGTCTGTCATACAGGGTCTGTCATACAGGGTTCGTCTTACAGGATCTGTCATACAGGGTATGTCATACAGGGTATGTCCTACAGGGTTCGTCTTACAGGATCTGTCATACAGGGTATGTCATACAGGGTTCGTCTTACAGGATCTGTCATACAGGGTATGTCATACAGGGTATGTCATACAGGGTTCGTCTTAGAGGATCTGTCATACAGGGTATGTCATACAGGGTATGTCATACAGGGTTCGTCTTACAGGATCTGTCATACAGGGTATGTCATACAGGGTTTGTCATACAGGGTTCGTCTTACAGGATCTGTCATACAGGGTATGTCATACAGGGTATGTCATACAGGGTTCGTCTTACAGGATCTGTCATACAGGGTATGTTATACAGGGTATGTCATACAGGGTTCGTCTTACAGGATCTGTCATACAGGGTATGTCATACAGGGTATGTCATACAGGGTTCGTCTTACAGGATCTGTCATACAGGGTATGTCATACAGGGTTCGTCTTACAGGATTTGTCATACAGGGTATGTCATACAGGTTTCGTCTTACAGGATCTGTCATACAGGGTATGTCATACAGGGTATGTCATACAGGGTTCGTCTTACAGGTTCTGTCATACAGGGTATGTCATACAGGGTATGTCATACAGGGTTCGTCTTACAGGATCTGTCATACAGGGTTTGTCATACAGGGTATGTCATACAGGGTTCGTCTTACAGGATCTGTCATACAGGGTATGTCATACAGGGTATGTCATACAGGGTTCGTCTTACAGGGTATGTCATACAGGGTTCGTCTTACAGGATCTGTCATACAGGGTATGTCATACAGGGTATGTCATACAGGGTTCGTCTTACAGGATCTGTCATACAGGGTATGTCATACAGGGTATGTCATACAGGGTTCGTCTTACAAGATCTGTCATACAGGGTATGTCATACAGGGTTCGTCTTACAGGATCTGTCATACAGGGTATGTCATACAGGGTATGTCATACAGGGTTCGTCTTACAGGGTATGTAATACAGGGTTCGTCTTACAGGATCTGTCATACAGGGTATGTCATACAGGGTATGTCATACAGGGTATGTCATACAGGGTTCGTCTTACAGGATCTGTCATACAGGGTATGTCATCCAGGGTATGTCATACAGGGTTCGTCTTACAGGGTATGTCATACAGGGTTCGTCTTACAGGATCTGTCATACAGGGTATGTCATACAGGATATGTCATACAGGGTTCGTCTTACAGGATCTGTCATACAGGGTATGTCATACGGGGTTTGTCATACAGGGTTCGTCTTACAGGGTATGTCATACAGGGTTCGTCTTACAGGATCTGTCATACAGGGTATGTCATACAGGGTATGTCATACAGGGTTTATCTTACAGGATCTGTCATACAGGGTATGTCATACAGGGGATATCATACAGGGTTCGTCTTACAGGGTATGTCATACAGGTTTCGTCTTACAGGATCTGTCATACAGGGTATGTCATACAGGGTATATCATACAGGGTTCGTCTTACAGGGTATGTCATATACAGGGTTCGTCTTACAGGATCTGTCATACAGGGTATGTCATACGGGGTATGTCATACAGGGTTCGTCTTACAGGGTATGTCATATAGGGTTCGTCTTACAGGATCTGTCATACAGGGTATGTCATACGGGTTATGTCATACAGGGTTCGTCTTACAGGATCTGTCATACAGGGTATGTCATACAGGGTATGTCATACAGGGTATGTCATACAGGGTTCGTCTTACAGGATCTGTCATACAGGGTATGTCATCCAGGGTATGTCATACAGGGTTCGTCTTACAGGGTATGTCATACAGGGTTCGTCTTACAGGATCTGTCATACAGGGTATGTCATACAGGATATGTCATACAGGGTTCGTCTTACAGGATCTGTCATACAGGGTATGTCATACGGGGTTTGTCATACAGGGTTCGTCTTACAGGGTATGTCATACAGGGTTCGTCTTACAGGATCTGTCATACAGGGTATGTCATACAGGGTATGTCATACAGGGTTCGTCTTACAGGGTATGTCATACAGGGTTCGTCTTACAGGATCTGTCATACAGGGTATGTCATACAGGGTATGTCATACAGGGTTCATCTTACAGGATCTGTCATACAGGGTATGTCATACAGGGTATATCATACAGGGTTCGTCTTACAGGGTATGTCATACAGGTTTCGTCTTACAGGATCTGTCATACAGGGTATGTCATACAGGGTATATCATACAGGGTTCGTCTTACAGGGTATGTCATATACAGGGTTCGTCTTACAGGATCTGTCATACAGGGTATGTCATACGGGGTATGTCATACAGGGTTCGTCTTACAGGGTATGTCATATAGGGTTCGTCTTACAGGATCTGTCATACAGGGTATGTCATACGGGTTATGTCATACAGGGTTCGTCTTACAGGATCTGTCATACAGGGTATGTCATACAGGGTATGTCATACAGGGTTCGTCTTACAGGATCTGTCATACAGGGTTCGTCTTACAGGATCTGTCATACAGGGTATGTCATACAGGGTATGTCATACAGGGTTCGTCTTACAGGGTATGTCATACAGGGTATGTCATACGGGGTATGTCATACAGGGTATGTCATACAGGGTATGTCATACTGGGTATGTCATACAGGGTCCGTCATACAGGGTCTGTCATACAAGGTCCGTAATACAGGGTCTGTCATACGGGGTCTGTTTAACAGGATATGTCTTACAGGGTCTGTCATACAGGGTCGGTCATACAGGGTCGGTCATGAAGGGTCGGTCATACAGGGTATGTTTAACAGGATATGTCTTACAGGGTCTGTCATACAGGGTCGGTCATACAGGGTCGGTCATACAGGGTCGGTCATACATGATATGTCTTACAGGGTCTGTCATACAGGGTATGTCTTACAGCGTCTGTCATACAGGGTATGTCTTACAGGGTATGTCTTACAGGGTCTGTGATACAGGGTCGGTCATGCAAGGTACATCATACAGGGTCGGTTATACAGGGTCGGTCATACATGGTAATGTCTTACAGGGTATGTCTTACAGGCTATGTCTTACAGGGTCTGTCATTCAGGGTATGTCTTACGGGGAAGTCTTACAGGGTATGTCTTACAGGGTATGTCTTACAGGGTATGTCATACAGTGTCGGTCATACAGGATATGTCTTACAGGGTATGTCTTACAGGGTATGTCATACAGTGTCGGTCATACAGGGTTTGTCTTACAGGGTATGTCTTACAGGGTCTGTCATACAGGGTATGTCTTACAGGGTATGTCTTACAGGGTATGTCATACAGTGTCCGTCATACAGGATACGTCATACAAGGTCCGTAATACAGGGTCTGTCATAAAGGGTCTGTCAAACAGGGTCTGTCATACAGGGTCTCTCAAACAGGATATGTCAAACAGGATCGGTAATACAGGGTCTGTCAAACAGTGTCGGTCATACAGGATACGTCATACAAGGTCCGTAATACAGGGTCTGTCATATAGGGTCTGTCAAACAGGATATGTCTTACAGGGTCAGTAATACAGGGTCTGTCATACAGGGTCTGTTTAACATGATATGTCTTACAGGGTCCGTATTACAGGGTCTGTCAAACAGGGTCTGTCATACAGGGTCTCTCAAACAGGATATGTCAAACAGGATCCGTAATACAGGGTCTGTCAAACAGTGTCGGTCATACAGGATACGTCATACAAGGTCCGTAATACAGGGTCTGTCATATAGGGTCTGTCAAACAGGATATGTCTTACAGGGTCCGTAATACAGGGTCTGGCATACAGGATCTGTTTAACAGGATATGTCTTACAGGGTCCGTTATACAGGGTCTGTCAAACAGGGTCTCTCATACAGGGTCTGTCATACAGAGTCAGTCACACAGGGTCTGTCATACAGGGTATGTCATACAGTGTTCGTCTTACAGGATCTGTCATACAGGGTATGTCATACGGGGTATGTCATACAGGGTTCGTCTTACAGGGTATGTCATACAGGGTTCGTCTTACAGGATCTGTCATACAGGGTATGTCATACAGGGTATGTCATACAGGGTTCGTCTTACAGGGTATGTCATACAGGGTTCGTCTTACAGGATCTGTCATACAGGGTATGTCATACAGGGTATGTCATACAGGGTTCATCTTACAGGATCTGTCATACAGGGTATGTCATACAGGGTATATTATACAGGGTTCGTCTTACAGGGTATGTCATACAGGTTTCGTCTTACAGGATCTGTCATACAGGGTATGTCATACAGGGTATATCATACAGGGTTCGTCTTACAGGGTATGTCATACAGGGTTCGTCTTACAGGATCTGTCATACAGGGTATGTCATACGGGGTATGTCATACAGGGTTCGTCTTACAGGGTATGTCATATAGGGTTCGTCTTACAGGATCTGTCATACAGGGTATGTCATACGGGTTATGTCATACAGGGTTCGTCTTACAGGATCTGTCATACAGGGTATGTCATACAGGGTATGTCATACAGGGTTCGTCTTACAGGATCTATCATACAGGGTATGTCATACAGGGTATGTCATACAGGGTTCGTCTTACAGGGTATGTCATACAGGGTATGTCATACGGGGTATGTCATACAGGGTATGTCATACAGGGTATGTCATACTGGGTATGTCATACAGGGTCCGTCATACAGGGTCTGTCATACAAGGTCCGTAATACAGGGTCTGTCATACGGGGTCTGTTTAACAGGATATGTCTTACAGGGTCAGTCATACAGGGTCGGTCATACAGGGTCGGTCATGAAGGGTCGGTCATACAGGGTATGTTTAACAGGATATGTCTTACAGGGTCTGTCATACAGGGTCGGTCATACAGGGTCGGTCATACAGGGTCGGTCATACATGATATGTCTTACAGGGTCTGTCATACAGGGTATGTCTTACAGCGTCTGTCATACAGGGTATGTCTTACAGGGTATGTCTTACAGGGTCTGTGATACAGGGTCGGTCATGCAAGGTACATCATACAGGGTCGGTTATACAGGGTCGGTCATACATGGTAATGTCTTACAGGGTATGTCTTACAGGCTATGTCTTACAGGGTCTGTCATTCAGGGTATGTCTTACAGGGAAGTCTTACAGGGTATGTCTTACAGGGTATGTCTTACAGGGTATGTCATACAGTGTCGGTCATACAGGATATGTCTTACAGGGTATGTCATACAGTGTCGGTCATACAGGGTTTGTCTTACAGGGTATGTCTTACAGGGTCTGTCATACAGGGTATGTCTTACAGGGTATGTCTTACAGGGTATGTCATACAGTGTCCGTCATACAGGATACGTCATACAAGGTCCGTAATACAGGGTCTGTCATAAAGGGTCTGTCAAACAGGATATGTCTTACAGGGTCCGTAATACAGGGTCTGTCAAACAGGGTCTGTCATACAGGGTCTCTCAAACAGGATATGTCAAACAGGATCGGTAATACAGTTTCTGTCAAACAGTGTCGGTCATACAGGATACGTCATACAAGGTCCGTAATACAGGGTCTGTCATACAGGGTCTGTCATACAGGGTCTGTCATACAGGGTCTGTTTAACAGGATATGTCTTACAGGGTCCGTAATACAGGGTCTGTCAAACAGGGTGTGTCATACAGGGTATGTCTTACAGGGTATGTCTTACAGGGTATGTCATACAGTGTCCGTCATACAGGATACGTCATACAAGGTCCGTAATACAGGGTCTGTCATAAAGGGTCTGTCAAACAGGATATGTCTTACAGGGTCCGTAATACAGGGTCTGTCAAACAGGGTCTGTCATACAGGGTCTCTCAAACAGGATATGTCAAACAGGATCGGTAATACAGGGTCTGTCAAACAGTGTCGGTCATACAGGATACGTCATACAAGGTCCGTAATACAGGGTCTGTCATATAGGGTCTGTCAAACAGGATATGTCTTACAGGGTCAGTAATACAGGGTCTGTCATACAGGGTCTGTTTAACATGATATGTCTTACAGGGTCCGTATTACAGGGTCTGTCAAACAGGGTCTGTCATACAGGGTCTCTCAAACAGGATATGTCAAACAGGATCCGTAATACAGGGTCTGTCAAACAGTGTCGGTCATACAGGATACGTCATACAAGGTCCGTAATACAGGGTCTGTCATATAGGGTCTGTCAAACAGGATATGTCTTACAGGGTCCGTAATACAGGGTCTGGCATACAGGATCTGTTTAACAGGATATGTCTTACAGGGTCCGTTATACAGGGTCTGTCAAACAGGGTCTCTCATACAGGGTCTGTCATACAGAGTCAGTCACACAGGGTCTGTCATACAGGGTATGTCATACAGTGTTCGTCTTACAGGATCTGTCATACAGGGTATGTCATACGGGGTATGTCATACAGGGTTCGTCTTACAGGGTATGTCATACAGGGTTCGTCTTACAGGATCTGTCATACAGGGTATGTCATACAGGGTATGTCATACAGGGTTCGTCTTACAGGGTATGTCATACAGGGTTCGTCTTACAGGATCTGTCATACAGGGTATGTCATACAGGGTATGTCATACAGGGTTCATCTTACAGGATCTGTCATACAGGGTATGTCATACAGGGTATATTATACAGGGTTCGTCTTACAGGGTATGTCATACAGGTTTCGTCTTACAGGATCTGTCATACAGGGTATGTCATACAGGGTATATCATACAGGGTTCGTCTTACAGGGTATGTCATACAGGGTTCGTCTTACAGGATCTGTCATACAGGGTATGTCATACGGGGTATGTCATACAGGGTTCGTCTTACAGGGTATGTCATATAGGGTTCGTCTTACAGGATCTGTCATACAGGGTATGTCATACGGGTTATGTCATACAGGGTTCGTCTTACAGGATCTGTCATACAGGGTATGTCATACAGGGTATGTCATACAGGGTTCGTCTTACAGGATCTATCATACAGGGTATGTCATACAGGGTATGTCATACAGGGTTCGTCTTACAGGGTATGTCATACAGGGTATGTCATACGGGGTATGTCATACAGGGTATGTCATACAGGGTATGTCATACTGGGTATGTCATACAGGGTCCGTCATACAGGGTCTGTCATACAAGGTCCGTAATACAGGGTCTGTCATACGGGGTCTGTTTAACAGGATATGTCTTACAGGGTCAGTCATACAGGGTCGGTCATACAGGGTCGGTCATGAAGGGTCGGTCATACAGGGTATGTTTAACAGGATATGTCTTACAGGGTCTGTCATACAGGGTCGGTCATACAGGGTCGGTCATACAGGGTCGGTCATACATGATATGTCTTACAGGGTCTGTCATACAGGGTATGTCTTACAGCGTCTGTCATACAGGGTATGTCTTACAGGGTATGTCTTACAGGGTCTGTGATACAGGGTCGGTCATGCAAGGTACATCATACAGGGTCGGTTATACAGGGTCGGTCATACATGGTAATGTCTTACAGGGTATGTCTTACAGGCTATGTCTTACAGGGTCTGTCATTCAGGGTATGTCTTACAGGGAAGTCTTACAGGGTATGTCTTACAGGGTATGTCTTACAGGGTATGTCATACAGTGTCGGTCATACAGGATATGTCTTACAGGGTATGTCATACAGTGTCGGTCATACAGGGTTTGTCTTACAGGGTATGTCTTACAGGGTCTGTCATACAGGGTATGTCTTACAGGGTATGTCTTACAGGGTATGTCATACAGTGTCCGTCATACAGGATACGTCATACAAGGTCCGTAATACAGGGTCTGTCATAAAGGGTCTGTCAAACAGGATATGTCTTACAGGGTCCGTAATACAGGGTCTGTCAAACAGGGTCTGTCATACAGGGTCTCTCAAACAGGATATGTCAAACAGGATCGGTAATACAGTTTCTGTCAAACAGTGTCGGTCATACAGGATACGTCATACAAGGTCCGTAATACAGGGTCTGTCATACAGGGTCTGTCATACAGGGTCTGTCATACAGGGTCTGTTTAACAGGATATGTCTTACAGGGTCCGTAATACAGGGTCTGTCAAACAGGGTGTGTCATACAAGGTCCGTAATACAGGGTCCGTCAAACAGGATATGTCATACAGGGTCCGTCATACGGGGTCTGTCATACAGGGTATGTCTTACAGGGTCTGTCTTACAGGGTATGTCTTACAGGGTATGTCTTACAGGGTCTGTGATACAGGGTCGGTCATGCAAGGTACATCATACAGGGTCGGTCATACAGGGTCGGTCATACATGGTAATGTCTTACAGGGTATGTCTTACAGGCTATGTCTTACAGGGTCTGTCATTCAGGGTATGTCTTACAGGGAAGTCTTACAGGGTATGTCTTACAGGGTATGTCTTACAGGGTATGTCATACAGTGTCGGTCATACAGGATATGTCTTACAGGGTATGTCTTACAGGGTATGTCTTACAGGGTATGTCATACAGTGTCGGTCATACAGGGTTTGTCTTACAGGGTATGTCTTACAGGGTCTGTCATACAGGGTATGTCTTACAGGGTATGTCTTACAGGGTATGTCATACAGTGTCCGTCATACAGGATACGTCATACAAGGTCCGTAATACAGGGTCTGTCATAAAGGGTCTGTCAAACAGGATATGTCTTACAGGGTCCGTAATACAGGGTCTGTCAAACAGGGTCTGTCATACAGGGTCTCTCAAACAGGATATGTCAAACAGGATCGGTAATACAGGGTCTGTCAAACAGTGTCGGTCATACAGGATACGTCATACAAGGTCCGTAATACAGGGTCTGTTACATAGGGTCTGTCAAACAGGATATGTCATACAGGGTCGGTCATACAGGGTCCGTCATACAGGGTCTGTTTAACAGGATATGTCTTACAGGGTCTGCTATACAGGGTCGGTCATGCAAGGTACGTCATACAGGGTCTGTCATACAGGGTCGGTCATACAGGGTCCGTAATACAGGGTCTGTCATACAGGGTCTGTTTAACAGGATATGTTTTACAAGGTTTGTCATACAGGGTCGGTCATGCAATGTACGTCATACAGGGTCCGTAATACAGGGTCTGTCATATAGGGTATGTCATACTGGGTATGTCATACAGGGTCCGTCATACAGGGTCTGTCATACAAGTTCCATAATACAGGGTCTGTCATACGGGGTTTGTTTAACAGGATATGTCTTACAGGGTCTGTCATACAGGGTCGGTCATACAGGGTCGGTCATGAAGGGTCGGTCATAGAGGGTATGTTTAACAGGATATGTCTTACAGGGTCTGTCATACAGGGTCGGTCATACAGGGTCGGTCATACAGGGTCGGTCATACATGGTATGTCTTACAGTGTCTGTCATACAGGGTATGTCTTACAGGGTCTGTCATACAGGGTATGTCTTACAGGGTATGTCTTACAGGGTCTGTGATACAGGGTCGGTCATGCAAGGTACATCATACAGGGTTGGTCATACAGGGTCGGTCATACATGGTAATGTGTTACAGGGTATGTCTTACAGGCTATGTCTTACAGGGTCTGTCATTCAGGGTATGTCTTACAGGGAAGTCTTACAGGGTATGTCTTACAGGGTATGTCTTACAGGGTATGTCATACAGTGTCGGTCATACAGGATATGTCTTACAGGGTATGTCTTACAGGGTATGTCTTACAGGGTATGTCATACAGTGTCGGTCATACAGGGTTTGTCTTACAGGGTATGTCTTACAGGGTCTGTCATACAGGGTATGTCTTACAGGGTATGTCTTACAGGGTATGTCATACAGTGTCCGTCATACAGGATACGTCATACAAGGTCCGTAATACAGGGTCTGTCATAAAGGGTCTGTCATACAGGGTCTCTCAAACAGGATATGTCAAACAGGATCCGTAATCCAGGGTCTGTCAAACAGTGTCGGTCATACAGGATACGTCATACAAGGTCCGTAATACAGGGTCTGTCATATAGGGTCTGTCAAACAGGATATGTCTTACAGGGTCCGTAATACAGGGTCTGGCATACAGGATCAGTTTAACAGGATATGTCTTACAGGGTGTGTTATACAGGGTCTGTCAAACAGGGTCTCTCATACAGGGTCTGTCATACAGAGTCGGTCACACAGGGTCTGTCATACAGGGTCTGTCATACAGGGTATGTCATACAGGGTCTGTCATACAGGTTCTGTCATACAGGGTCTGTCATACAGGGTCGGTCATACAGGGTATGTCATACAGGGTCCGTAATACAGGGTCTGTCATACAGGGTCTGTCATACAGGGTCTGTCATACAGGGTCTGTTTAACAGGATATGTCTTACAGGGTCCGTAATACAGGGTCTGTCAAACAGGGTGTGTCATACAGGGTCCGTAATACAGGGTCCGTCAAACAGGATATGTCATACAGGGTCCGTCATACGGGGTCAGTCATACAGGGTCTGTCTTGCAGGGTCTGTCATACAGGGTCGGTCACACAGGGTCTGTCACACAGGGTCCGTCTCACAGGGTCTGTCTAACAGGGTCTGTCATACAGGGTCGGTCATACAGTGTCTGTCACACAGGGTCCGTAATACAGGGTCTGTCTAACAGGGTCTGTCATACAGGGTCTGTCATACAGGGTCCGTCTTACAGGGTCGGTCATACAGGGCTGTCATACAGGGTTCGTCTTACAGGGTATGTCATACACGGTCTGTCATACAGGGTATGTCATACAGGGTTCGTCTTACAGGGTCTGTCATACAGGGTCTGTCATACAGGGTTCGTCTTACAGGGTCTGTCATACAGGGTCTGTCATACAGGGTTCGTCTTACAGGGTCTGTCATACAGGGTCTGTCATACAGGGTTCGTCTTACAGGATCTGTCATACAGGGTATGTCATACAGGGTATGTCCTACAGGGTTCGTCTTACAGGATCTGTCATACAGGGTATGTCATACAGGGTTCGTCTTACAGGATCTGTCATACAGGGTATGTCATACAGGGTATGTCATACAGGGTTCGTCTTAGAGGATCTGTCATACAGGGTATGTCATACAGGGTATGTCATACAGGGTTCGTCTTACAGGATCTGTCATACAGGGTATGTCATACAGGGTTTGTCATACAGGGTTCGTCTTACAGGATCTGTCATACAGGGTATGTCATACAGGGTATGTCATACAGGGTTCGTCTTACAGGATCTGTCATACAGGGTATGTTATACAGGGTATGTCATACAGGGTTCGTCTTACAGGATCTGTCATACAGGGTATGTCATACAGGGTATGTCATACAGGGTTCGTCTTACAGGATCTGTCATACAGGGTATGTCATACAGGGTTCGTCTTACAGGATTTGTCATACAGGGTATGTCATACAGGTTTCGTCTTACAGGATCTGTCATACAGGGTATGTCATACAGGGTATGTCATACAGGGTTCGTCTTACAGGTTCTGTCATACAGGGTATGTCATACAGGGTATGTCATACAGGGTTCGTCTTACAGGATCTGTCATACAGGGTTTGTCATACAGGGTATGTCATACAGGGTTCGTCTTACAGGATCTGTCATACAGGGTATGTCATACAGGGTATGTCATACAGGGTTCGTCTTACAGGGTATGTCATACAGGGTTCGTCTTACAGGATCTGTCATACAGGGTATGTCATACAGGGTATGTCATACAGGGTTCGTCTTACAGGATCTGTCATACAGGGTATGTCATACAGGGTATGTCATACAGGGTTCGTCTTACAAGATCTGTCATACAGGGTATGTCATACAGGGTTCTTCTTACAGGATCTGTCATACAGGGTATGTCATACAGGGTATGTCATACAGGGTTCGTCTTACAGGGTATGTCATACAGGGTTCGTCTTACAGGATCTGTCATACAGGGTATGTCATACAGGGTATGTCATACAGGGTATGTCATACAGGGTTCGTCTTACAGGATCTGTCATACAGGGTATGTCATCCAGGGTATGTCATACAGGGTTCGTCTTACAGGGTATGTCATACAGGGTTCGTCTTACAGGATCTGTCATACAGGGTATGTCATACAGGATATGTCATACAGGGTTCGTCTTACAGGATCTGTCATACAGGGTATGTCATACAAGTTCCGTAATACAGGGTCTGTCATACGGGGTTTGTTTAACAGGATATGTCTTACAGGGTCTGTCATACAGGGTCGGTCATACAGGGTCGGTCATGAAGGGTCGGTCATACAGGGTATGTTTAACAGGATATGTCTTACAGGGTCTGTCATACAGGGTCGGTCATACAGGGTCGGTCATACAGGGTCGGTCATACATGGTATGTCTTACAGTGTCTGTCATACAGGGTATGTCTTACAGGGTCTGTCATACAGGGTATGTCTTACAGGGTATGTCTTACAGGGTCTGTGATACAGGGTCGGTCATGCAAGGTACATCATACAGGGTTGGTCATACAGGGTCGGTCATACATGGTAATGTGTTACAGGGTATGTCTTACAGGCTATGTCTTACAGGGTCTGTCATTCAGGGTATGTCTTACAGGGAAGTCTTACAGGGTATGTCTTACAGGGTATGTCTTACAGGGTATGTCATACAGTGTCGGTCATACAGGATATGTCTTACAGGGTATGTCTTACAGGGTATGTCTTACAGGGTATGTCATACAGTGTCGGTCATACAGGGTTTGTCTTACAGGGTATGTCTTACAGGGTCTGTCATACAGGGTATGTCTTACAGGGTATGTCTTACAGGGTATGTCATACAGTGTCCGTCATACAGGATACGTCATACAAGGTCCGTAATACAGGGTCTGTCATAAAGGGTCTGTCATACAGGGTCTCTCAAACAGGATATGTCAAACAGGATCCGTAATCCAGGGTCTGTCAAACAGTGTCGGTCATACAGGATACGTCATACAAGGTCCGTAATACAGGGTCTGTCATATAGGGTCTGTCAAACAGGATATGTCTTACAGGGTCCGTAATACAGGGTCTGGCATACAGGATCAGTTTAACAGGATATGTCTTACAGGGTGTGTTATACAGGGTCTGTCAAACAGGGTCTCTCATACAGGGTCTGTCATACAGAGTCGGTCACACAGGGTCTGTCATACAGGGTCTGTCATACAGGGTATGTCATACAGGGTCTGTCATACAGGTTCTGTCATACAGGGTCTGTCATACAGGGTCGGTCATACAGGGTATGTCATACAGGGTCCGTAATACAGGGTCTGTCATACAGGGTCTGTCATACAGGGTCTGTCATACAGGGTCTGTTTAACAGGATATGTCTTACAGGGTCCGTAATACAGGGTCTGTCAAACAGGGTGTGTCATACAGGGTCCGTAATACAGGGTCCGTCAAACAGGATATGTCATACAGGGTCCGTCATACGGGGTCAGTCATACAGGGTCTGTCTTGCAGGGTCTGTCATACAGGGTCGGTCACACAGGGTCTGTCACACAGGGTCCGTCTCACAGGGTCTGTCTAACAGGGTCTGTCATACAGGGTCGGTCATACAGTGTCTGTCACACAGGGTCCGTAATACAGGGTCTGTCTAACAGGGTCTGTCATACAGGGTCTGTCATACAGGGTCCGTCTTACAGGGTCGGTCATACAGGGCTGTCATACAGGGTTCGTCTTACAGGGTATGTCATACACGGTCTGTCATACAGGGTATGTCATACAGGGTTCGTCTTACAGGGTCTGTCATACAGGGTCTGTCATACAGGGTTCGTCTTACAGGGTCTGTCATACAGGGTCTGTCATACAGGGTTCGTCTTACAGGGTCTGTCATACAGGGTCTGTCATACAGGGTTCGTCTTACAGGATCTGTCATACAGGGTATGTCATACAGGGTATGTCCTACAGGGTTCGTCTTACAGGATCTGTCATACAGGGTATGTCATACAGGGTTCGTCTTACAGGATCTGTCATACAGGGTATGTCATACAGGGTATGTCATACAGGGTTCGTCTTAGAGGATCTGTCATACAGGGTATGTCATACAGGGTTCGTCTTACAGGATCTGTCATACAGGGTATGTCATACAGGGTTTGTCATACAGGGTTCGTCTTACAGGATCTGTCATACAGGGTATGTCATACAGGGTATGTCATACAGGGTTCGTCTTACAGGATCTGTCATACAGGGTATGTTATACAGGGTATGTCATACAGGGTTCGTCTTACAGGATCTGTCATACAGGGTATGTCATACAGGGTATGTCATACAGGGTTCGTCTTACAGGATCTGTCATACAGGGTATGTCATACAGGGTTCGTCTTACAGGATTTGTCATACAGGGTATGTCATACAGGTTTCGTCTTACAGGATCTGTCATACAGGGTATGTCATACAGGGTATGTCATACAGGGTTCGTCTTACAGGTTCTGTCATACAGGGTATGTCATACAGGGTATGTCATACAGGGTTCGTCTTACAGGATCTGTCATACAGGGTTTGTCATACAGGGTATGTCATACAGGGTTCGTCTTACAGGATCTGTCATACAGGGTATGTCATACAGGGTATGTCATACAGGGTTCGTCTTACAGGGTATGTCATACAGGGTTCGTCTTACAGGATCTGTCATACAGGGTATGTCATACAGGGTATGTCATACAGGGTTCGTCTTACAGGATCTGTCATACAGGGTATGTCATACAGGGTATGTCATACAGGGTTCGTCTTACAAGATCTGTCATACAGGGTATGTCATACAGGGTTCTTCTTACAGGATCTGTCATACAGGGTATGTCATACAGGGTATGTCATACAGGGTTCGTCTTACAGGGTATGTCATACAGGGTTCGTCTTACAGGATCTGTCATACAGGGTATGTCATACAGGGTATGTCATACAGGGTATGTCATACAGGGTTCGTCTTACAGGATCTGTCATACAGGGTATGTCATCCAGGGTATGTCATACAGGGTTCGTCTTACAGGGTATGTCATACAGGGTTCGTCTTACAGGATCTGTCATACAGGGTATGTCATACAGGATATGTCATACAGGGTTCGTCTTACAGGATCTGTCATACAGGGTATGTCATACGGGGTTTGTCATACAGGGTTCGTCTTACAGGGTATGTCATACAGGGTTCGTCTTACAGGATCTGTCATACAGGGTATGTCATACAGGGTATGTCATACAGGGTTCGTCTTACAGGGTATGTCATACAGGGTTCGTCTTACAGGATCTGTCATACAGGGTATGTCATACAGGGTATGTCATACAGGGTTCATCTTACAGGATCTGTCATACAGGGTATGTCATACAGGGTATATCATACAGGGTTCGTCTTACAGGGTATGTCATACAGGTTTCGTCTTACAGGATCTGTCATACAGGGTATGTCATACAGGGTATATCATACAGGGTTCGTCTTACAGGGTATGTCATATACAGGGTTCGTCTTACAGGATCTGTCATACAGGGTATGTCATACGGGGTATGTCATACAGGGTTCGTCTTACAGGGTATGTCATATAGGGTTCGTCTTACAGGATCTGTCATACAGGGTATGTCATACGGGTTATGTCATACAGGGTTCGTCTTACAGGATCTGTCATACAGGGTATGTCATACAGGGTATGTCATACAGGGTTCGTCTTACAGGATCTGTCATACAGGGTTCGTCTTACAGGATCTGTCATACAGGGTATGTCATACAGGGTATGTCATACAGGGTTCGTCTTACAGGGTATGTCATACAGGGTATGTCATACGGGGTATGTCATACAGGGTATGTCATACAGGGTATGTCATACTGGGTATGTCATACAGGGTCCGTCATACAGGGTCTGTCATACAAGGTCCGTAATACAGGGTCTGTCATACGAGGTCTGTTTAACAGGATATGTCTTACAGGGTCTGTCATACAGGGTCGGTCATACAGGGTCGGTCATGAAGGGTCGGTCATACAGGGTATGTTTAACAGGATATGTCTTACAGGGTCTGTCATACAGGGTCGGTCATACAGGGTCGGTCATACAGGGTCGGTCATACATGATATGTCTTACAGGGTCTGTCATACAGGGTATGTCTTACAGCGTCTGTCATACAGGGTATGTCTTACAGGGTATGTCTTACAGGGTCTGTGATACAGGGTCGGTCATGCAAGGTACATCATACAGGGTCGGTTATACAGGGTCGGTCATACATGGTAATGTCTTACAGGGTATGTCTTACAGGCTATGTCTTACAGGGTCTGTCATTCAGGGTATGTCTTACGGGGAAGTCTTACAGGGTATGTCTTACAGGGTATGTCTTACAGGGTATGTCATACAGTGTCGGTCATACAGGATATGTCTTACAGGGTATGTCTTACAGGGTATGTCTTACAGGGTATGTCATACAGTGTCGGTCATACAGGGTTTGTCTTACAGGGTATGTCTTACAGGGTCTGTCATACAGGGTATGTCTTACAGGGTATGTCTTACAGGGTATGTCATACAGTGTCCGTCATACAGGATACGTCATACAAGGTCCGTAATACAGGGTCTGTCATAAAGGGTCTGTCAAACAGGATATGTCTTACAGGGTCCGTAATACAGGGTCTGTCAAACAGGGTCTGTCATACAGGGTCTCTCAAACAGGATATGTCAAACAGGATCGGTAATACAGGGTCTGTCAAACAGTGTCGGTCATACAGGATACGTCATACAAGGTCCGTAATACAGGGTCTGTCATATAGGGTCTGTCAAACAGGATATGTCTTACAGGGTCAGTAATACAGGGTCTGTCATACAGGGTCTGTTTAACATGATATGTCTTACAGGGTCCGTATTACAGGGTCTGTCAAACAGGGTCTGTCATACAGGGTATGTTATACAGGGTATGTCATACAGGGTTCGTCTTACAGGATCTGTCATACAGGGTATGTCATACAGGGTATGTCATACAGGGTTCGTCTTACAGGATCTGTCATACAGGGTATGTCATACAGGGTTCGTCTTACAGGATTTGTCATACAGGGTATGTCATACAGGTTTCGTCTTACAGGATCTGTCATACAGGGTATGTCATACAGGGTATGTCATACAGGGTTCGTCTTACAGGTTCTGTCATACAGGGTATGTCATACAGGGTATGTCATACAGGGTTCGTCTTACAGGATCTGTCATACAGGGTTTGTCATACAGGGTATGTCATACAGGGTTCGTCTTACAGGATCTGTCATACAGGGTATGTCATACAGGGTATGTCATACAGGGTTCGTCTTACAGGGTATGTCATACAGGGTTCGTCTTACAGGATCTGTCATACAGGGTATGTCATACAGGGTATGTCATACAGGGTTCGTCTTACAGGATCTGTCATACAGGGTATGTCATACAGGGTATGTCATACAGGGTTCGTCTTACAAGATCTGTCATACAGGGTATGTCATACAGGGTTCGTCTTACAGGATCTGTCATACAGGGTATGTCATACAGGGTTCGTCTTACAGGGTATGTCATACAGGGTTCGTCTTACAGGATCTGTCATACAGGGTATGTCATACAGGGTATGTCATACAGGATCTGTCATACAGGGTATGTCATACAGGGTATGTCATACAGGGTTCGTCTTACAGGGTATGTCATACAGGGTTCGTCTTACAGGATCTGTCATACAGGGTATGTCATACAGGGTATGTCATACAGGGTTCATCTTACAGGATCTGTCATACAGGGTATGTCATACAGGGTATATTATACAGGGTTCGTCTTACAGGGTATGTCATACAGGTTTCGTCTTACAGGATCTGTCATACAGGGTATGTCATACAGGGTATATCATACAGGGTTCGTCTTACAGGGTATGTCATACAGGGTTCGTCTTACAGGATCTGTCATACAGGGTATGTCATACGGGGTATGTCATACAGGGTTCGTCTTACAGGGTATGTCATATAGGGTTCGTCTTACAGGATCTGTCATACAGGGTATGTCATACGGGTTATGTCATACAGGGTTCGTCTTACAGGATCTGTCATACAGGGTATGTCATACAGGGTATGTCATACAGGGTTCGTCTTACAGGATCTATCATACAGGGTATGTCATACAGGGTATGTCATACAGGGTTCGTCTTACAGGGTATGTCATACAGGGTATGTCATACGGGGTATGTCATACAGGGTATGTCATACAGGGTATGTCATACTGGGTATGTCATACAGGGTCCGTCATACAGGGTCTGTCATACAAGGTCCGTAATACAGGGTCTGTCATACGGGGTCTGTTTAACAGGATATGTCTTACAGGGTCAGTCATACAGGGTCGGTCATACAGGGTCGGTCATGAAGGGTCGGTCATACAGGGTATGTTTAACAGGATATGTCTTACAGGGTCTGTCATACAGGGTCGGTCATACAGGGTCGGTCATACAGGGTCGGTCATACATGATATGTCTTACAGGGTCTGTCATACAGGGTATGTCTTACAGCGTCTGTCATACAGGGTATGTCTTACAGGGTATGTCTTACAGGGTCTGTGATACAGGGTCGGTCATGCAAGGTACATCATACAGGGTCGGTTATACAGGGTCGGTCATACATGGTAATGTCTTACAGGGTATGTCTTACAGGCTATGTCTTACAGGGTCTGTCATTCAGGGTATGTCTTACAGGGAAGTCTTACAGGGTATGTCTTACAGGGTATGTCTTACAGGGTATGTCATACAGTGTCGGTCATACAGGATATGTCTTACAGGGTATGTCATACAGTGTCGGTCATACAGGGTTTGTCTTACAGGGTATGTCTTACAGGGTCTGTCATACAGGGTATGTCTTACAGGGTATGTCTTACAGGGTATGTTTTACAACTCCGTCATACAGGATACGTCATACAAGGTCCGTAATACAGGGTCTGTCATAAAGGGTCTGTCAAACAGGATATGTCTTACAGGGTCCGTAATACAGGGTCTGTCAAACAGGGTCTGTCATACAGGGTCTCTCAAACAGGATATGTCAAACAGGATCGGTAATACAGTTTCTGTCAAACAGTGTCGGTCATACAGGATACGTCATACAAGGTCCGTAATACAGGGTCTGTCATACAGGGTCTGTCATACAGGGTCTGTCATACAGGGTCTGTTTAACAGGATATGTCTTACAGGGTCCGTGATACAGGGTCTGTCAAACAGGGTGTGTCATACAAGGTCCGTAATACAGGGTCCGTCAAACAGGATATGTCATACAGGGTCCGTCATACGGGGTCTGTCATACAGGGTATGTCTTACAGGGTCTGTCATACAGGGTATGTCTTACAGGGTATGTCTTACAGGGTCTGTGATACAGGGTCGGTCATGCAAGGTACATCATACAGGGTCGGTCATACAGGGTCGGTCATACATGGTAATGTCTTACAGGGTATGTCTTACAGGCTATGTCTTACAGGGTCTGTCATTCAGGGTATGTCTTACAGGGAAGTCTTACAGGGTATGTCTTACAGGGTATGTCTTACAGGGTATGTCATACAGTGTCGGTCATACAGGATATGTCTTACAGGGTATGTCTTACAGGGTATGTCTTACAGGGTATGTCATACAGTGTCGGTCATACAGGGTTTGTCTTACAGGGTATGTCTTACAGGGTCTGTCATACAGGGTATGTCTTACAGGGTATGTCTTACAGGGTATGTCATACAGTGTCCGTCATACAGGATACGTCATACAAGGTCCGTAATACAGGGTCTGTCATAAAGGGTCTGTCAAACAGGATATGTCTTACAGGGTCCGTAATACAGGGTCTGTCAAACAGGGTCTGTCATACAGGGTCTCTCAAACAGGATATGTCAAACAGGATCGGTAATACAGGGTCTGTCAAACAGTGTCGGTCATACAGGATACGTCATACAAGGTCCGTAATACAGGGTCTGTTACATAGGGTCTGTCAAACAGGATATGTCATACAGGGTCGGTCATACAGGGTCCGTCATACAGGGTCTGTTTAACAGGATATGTCTTACAGGGTCTGCTATACAGGGTCGGTCATGCAAGGTACGTCATACAGGGTCTGTCATACAGGGTCGGTCATACAGGGTCCGTAATACAGGGTCTGTCATACAGGGTCTGTTTAACAGGATATGTTTTACAAGGTTTGTCATACAGGGTCGGTCATGCAATGTACGTCATACAGGGTCCGTAATACAGGGTCTGTCATATAGGGTATGTCATACTGGGTATGTCATACAGGGTCCGTCATACAGGGTCTGTCATACAAGTTCCGTAATACAGGGTCTGTCATACGGGGTCTGTTTAACAGGATATGTCTTACAGGGTCTGTCATACAGGGTCGGTCATACAGGGTCGGTCATGAAGGGTCGGTCATACAGGGTATGTTTAACAGGATATGTCTTACAGGGTCTGTCATACAGGGTCGGTCATACAGGGTCGGTCATACAGGGTCGGTCATACATGGTATGTCTTACAGTGTCTGTCATACAGGGTATGTCTTACAGGGTCTGTCATACAGGGTATGTCTTACAGGGTATGTCTTACAGGGTCTGTGATACAGGGTCTGTCATGCAAGGTACATCATACAGGGTCGGTCATACAGGGTCGGTCATACATGGTAATGTGTTACAGGGTATGTCTTACAGGCTATGTCTTACAGGGTCTGTCATTCAGGGTATGTCTTACAGGGAAGTCTTACAGGGTATGTCTTACAGGGTATGTCTTACAGGGTATGTCATACAGTGTCGGTCATACAGGATATGTCTTACAGGGTATGTCTTACAGGGTATGTCTTACAGGGTATGTCATACAGTGTCGGTCATACAGGGTTTGTCTTACAGGGTATGTCTTACAGGGTCTGTCATACAGGGTATGTCTTACAGGGTATGTCTTACAGGGTATGTCATACAGTGTCCGTCATACAGGATACGTCATACAAGGTCCGTAATACAGGGTCTGTCATAAAGGGTCTGTCATACAGGGTCTCTCAAACAGGATATGTCAAACAGGATCCGTAATACAGGGTCTGTCAAACAGTGTCGGTCATACAGGATACGTCATACAAGGTCCGTAATACAGGGTCTGTCATATAGGGTCTGTCAAACAGGATATGTCTTACAGGGTCCGTAATACAGGGTCTGGCATACAGGATCAGTTTAACAGGATATGTCTTACAGGGTGTGTTATACAGGGTCTGTCAAACAGGGTCTCTCATACAGGGTCTGTCATACAGAGTCGGTCACACAGGGTCTGTCATACAGGGTCTGTCATACAGGGTATGTCATACAGGGTCTGTCATACAGGTTCTGTCATACAGGGTCTGTCATACAGGGTCGGTCATACAGGGTATGTCATACAGGGTCCGTAATACAGGGTCTGTCATACAGGGTCTGTCATACAGGGTCTGTCATACAGGGTCTGTTTAACAGGATATGTCTTACAGGGTCCGTAATACAGGGTCTGTCAAACAGGGTGTGTCATACAGGGTCCGTAATACAGGGTCCGTCAAACAGGATATGTCATACAGGGTCCGTCATACGGGGTCAGTCATACAGGGTCTGTCTTGCAGGGTCTGTCATACAGGGTCGGTCACACAGGGTCTGTCACACAGGGTCCGTCTTACAGGGTCTGTCTAACAGGGTCTGTCATACAGGGTCGGTCATACAGTGTCTGTCACACAGGGTCCGTAATACAGGGTCTGTCTAACAGGGTCTGTCATACAGGGTCTGTCATACAGGGTCCGTCTTACAGGGTCGGTCATACAGGGCTGTCATACAGGGTTCGTCTTACAGGGTATGTCATACACGGTCTGTCATACAGGGTATGTCATACAGGGTTCGTCTTACAGGGTCTGTCATACAGGGTCTGTCATACAGGGTTCGTCTTACAGGGTCTGTCATACAGGGTCTGTCATACAGGGTTCGTCTTACAGGGTCTGTCATACAGGGTCTGTCATACAGGGTTCGTCTTACAGGATCTGTCATACAGGGTATGTCATACAGGGTATGTCCTACAGGGTTCGTCTTACAGGATCTGTCATACAGGGTATGTCATACAGGGTTCGTCTTACAGGATCTGTCATACAGGGTATGTCATACAGGGTATGTCATACAGGGTTCGTCTTAGAGGATCTGTCATACAGGGTATGTCATACAGGGTATGTCATACAGGGTTCGTCTTACAGGATCTGTCATACAGGGTATGTCATACAGGGTTTGTCATACAGGGTTCGTCTTACAGGATCTGTCATACAGGGTATGTCATACAGGGTATGTCATACAGGGTTCGTCTTACAGGATCTGTCATACAGGGTATGTTATACAGGGTATGTCATACAGGGTTCGTCTTACAGGATCTGTCATACAGGGTATGTCATACAGGGTATGTCATACAGGGTTCGTCTTACAGGATCTGTCATACAGGGTATGTCATACAGGGTTCGTCTTACAGGATTTGTCATACAGGGTATGTCATACAGGTTTCGTCTTACAGGATCTGTCATACAGGGTATGTCATACAGGGTATGTCATACAGGGTTCGTCTTACAGGTTCTGTCATACAGGGTATGTCATACAGGGTATGTCATACAGGGTTCGTCTTACAGGATCTGTCATACAGGGTTTGTCATACAGGGTATGTCATACAGGGTTCGTCTTACAGGATCTGTCATACAGGGTATGTCATACAGGGTATGTCATACAGGGTTCGTCTTACAGGGTATGTCATACAGGGTTCGTCTTACAGGATCTGTCATACAGGGTATGTCATACAGGGTATGTCATACAGGGTTCGTCTTACAGGATCTGTCATACAGGGTATGTCATACAGGGTATGTCATACAGGGTTCGTCTTACAAGATCTGTCATACAGGGTATGTCATACAGGCTTCGTCTTACAGGATCTGTCATACAGGGTATGTCATACAGGGTATGTCATACAGGGTTCGTCTTACAGGGTATGTCATACAGGGTTCGTCTTACAGGATCTGTCATACAGGGTATGTCATACAGGGTATGTCATACAGGGTATGTCATACAGGGTTCGTCTTACAGGATCTGTCATACAGGGTATGTCATCCAGGGTATGTCATACAGGGTTCGTCTTACAGGGTATGTCATACAGGGTTCGTCTTACAGGATCTGTCATACAGGGTATGTCATACAGGATATGTCATACAGGGTTCGTCTTACAGGATCTGTCATACAGGGTATGTCATACGGGGTTTGTCATACAGGGTTCGTCTTACAGGGTATGTCATACAGGGTTCGTCTTACAGGATCTGTCATACAGGGTATGTCATACAGGGTATGTCATACAGGGTTCGTCTTACAGGGTATGTCATACAGGGTTCGTCTTACAGGATCTGTCATACAGGGTATGTCATACAGGGTATGTCATACAGGGTTCATCTTACAGGATCTGTCATACAGGGTATGTCATACAGGGTATATCATACAGGGTTCGTCTTACAGGGTATGTCATACAGGTTTCGTCTTACAGGATCTGTCATACAGGGTATGTCATACAGGGTATATCATACAGGGTTCGTCTTACAGGGTATGTCATATACAGGGTTCGTCTTACAGGATCTGTCATACAGGGTATGTCATACGGGGTATGTCATACAGGGTTCGTCTTACAGGGTATGTCATATAGGGTTCGTCTTACAGGATCTGTCATACAGGGTATGTCATACGGGTTATGTCATACAGGGTTCGTCTTACAGGATATGTCATACAGGGTATGTCATACAGGGTATGTCATACAGGGTTCGTCTTACAGGATCTGTCATACAGGGTTCGTCTTACAGGATCTGTCATACAGGGTATGTCATACAGGGTATGTCATACAGGGTTCGTCTTACAGGGTATGTCATACAGGGTATGTCATACGGGGTATGTCATACAGGGTATGTCATACAGGGTATGTCATACTGGGTATGTCATACAGGGTCCGTCATACAGGGTCTGTCATACAAGGTCCGTAATACAGGGTCTGTCATACGAGGTCTGTTTAACAGGATATGTCTTACAGGGTCTGTCATACAGGGTCGGTCATACAGGGTCGGTCATGAAGGGTCGGTCATACAGGGTATGTTTAACAGGATATGTCTTACAGGGTCTGTCATACAGGGTCGGTCATACAGGGTCGGTCATACAGGGTCGGTCATACATGATATGTCTTACAGGGTCTGTCATACAGGGTATGTCTTACAGCGTCTGTCATACAGGGTATGTCTTACAGGGTATGTCTTACAGGGTCTGTGATACAGGGTCGGTCATGCAAGGTACATCATACAGGGTCGGTTATACAGGGTCGGTCATACATGGTAATGTCTTACAGGGTATGTCTTACAGGCTATGTCTTACAGGGTCTGTCATTCAGGGTATGTCTTACGGGGAAGTCTTACAGGGTATGTCTTACAGGGTATGTCTTACAGGGTATGTCATACAGTGTCGGTCATACAGGATATGTCTTACAGGGTATGTCTTACAGGGTATGTCTTACAGGGTATGTCATACAGTGTCGGTCATACAGGGTTTGTCTTACAGGGTATGTCTTACAGGGTCTGTCATACAGGGTATGTCTTATAGGGTATGTCTTACAGGGTATGTCATACAGTGTCCGTCATACAGGATACGTCATACAAGGTCCGTAATACAGGGTCTGTCATAAAGGGTCTGTCAAACAGGATATGTCTTACAGGGTCCGTAATACAGGGTCTGTCAAACAGGGTCTGTCATACAGGGTCTCTCAAACAGGATATGTCAAACAGGATCGGTAATACAGGGTCTGTCAAACAGTGTCGGTCATACAGGATACGTCATACAAGGTCCGTAATACAGGGTCTGTCATATAGGGTCTGTCAAACAGGATATGTCTTACAGGGTGAGTAATACAGGGTCTGTCATACAGGGTCTGTTTAACATGATATGTCTTACAGGGTCCGTATTACAGGGTCTGTCAAACAGGGTCTGTCATACAGGGTATGTTATACAGGGTATGTCATACAGGGTTCGTCTTACAGGATCTGTCATACAGGGTATGTCATACAGGGTATGTCATACAGGGTTCGTCTTACAGGATCTGTCATACAGGGTATGTCATACAGGGTTCGTCTTACAGGATTTGTCATACAGGGTATGTCATACAGGTTTCGTCTTACAGGATCTGTCATACAGGGTATGTCATACAGGGTATGTCATACAGGGTTCGTCTTACAGGTTCTGTCATACAGGGTATGTCATACAGGGTATGTCATACAGGGTTCGTCTTACAGGATCTGTCATACAGGGTTTGTCATACAGGGTATGTCATACAGGGTTCGTCTTACAGGATCTGTCATACAGGGTATGTCATACAGGGTATGTCATACAGGGTTCGTCTTACAGGGTATGTCATACAGGGTTCGTCTTACAGGATCTGTCATACAGGGTATGTCATACAGGGTATGTCATACAGGGTTCGTCTTACAGGATCTGTCATACAGGGTATGTCATACAGGGTATGTCATACAGGGTTCGTCTTACAAGATCTGTCATGCAGGGTATGTCATACAGGGTTCGTCTTACAGGATCTGTCATACAGGGTATGTCATACAGAATATGTCATACAGGGTTCGTCTTACAGGGTATGTCATACAGGGTTCGTCTTACAGGATCTGTCATACAGGGTATGTCATACAGGGTATGTCATACAGGGTATGTCATACAGGGTTCGTCTTACAGGATCTGTCATACAGGGTATGTCATCCAGGGTATGTCATACAGGGTTCGTCTTACAGGGTATGTCATACAGGGTTCGTCTTACAGGATCTGTCATACAGGGTATGTCATACAGGATATGTCATACAGGGTTCGTCTTACAGGATCTGTCATACAGGGTATGTCATACGGGGTTTGTCATACAGGGTTCGTCTTACAGGGTATGTCATACAGGGTTCGTCTTACAGGATCTGTCATACAGGGTATGTCATACAGGGTATGTCATACAGGGTTCGTCTTACAGGGTATGTCATACAGGGTTCGTCTTACAGGATCTGTCATACAGGGTATGTCATACAGGGTATGTCATACAGGGTTCATCTTACAGGATCTGTCATACAGGGTATGTCATACAGGGTATATCATACAGGGTTCGTCTTACAGGGTATGTCATACAGGTTTCGTCTTACAGGATCTGTCATACAGGGTATGTCATACAGGGTATATCATACAGGGTTCGTCTTACAGGGTATGTCATATACAGGGTTCGTCTTATAGGATCTGTCATACAGGGTATGTCATACGGGGTATGTCATACAGGGTTCGTCTTACAGGGTATGTCATATAGGGTTCGTCTTACAGGATCTGTCATACAGGGTATGTCATACGGGTTATGTCATACAGGGTTCGTCTTACAGGATCTGTCATACAGGGTATGTCATACAGGGTATGTCATACAGGGTTCGTCTTACAGGATCTGTCATACAGGGTTCGTCTTACAGGATCTGTCATACAGGGTATGTCATACAGGGTATGTCATACAGGGTTCGTCTTACAGGGTATGTCATACAGGGTATGTCATACGGGGTATGTCATACAGGGTATGTCATACAGGGTATGTCATACTGGGTATGTCATACAGGGTCCGTCATACAGGGTCTGTCATACAAGGTCCGTAATACAGGGTCTGTCATACGAGGTCTGTTTAACAGGATATGTCTTACAGGGTCTGTCATACAGGGTCGGTCATACAGGGTCGGTCATGAAGGGTCGGTCATACAGGGTATGTTTAACAGGATATGTCTTACAGGGTCTGTCATACAGGGTCGGTCATACAGGGTCGGTCATACAGGGTCGGTCATACATGATATGTCTTACAGGGTCTGTCATACAGGGTATGTCTTACAGCGTCTGTCATACAGGGTATGTCTTACAGGGTATGTCTTACAGGGTCTGTGATACAGGGTCGGTCATGCAAGGTACATCATACAGGGTCGGTTATACAGGGTCGGTCATACATGGTAATGTCTTACAGGGTATGTCTTACAGGCTATGTCTTACAGGGTCTGTCATTCAGGGTATGTCTTACGGGGAAGTCTTACAGGGTATGTCTTACAGGGTATGTCTTACAGGGTATGTCATACAGTGTCGGTCATACAGGATATGTCTTACAGGGTATGTCTTACAGGGTATGTCTTACAGGGTATGTCATACAGTGTCGGTCATACAGGGTTTGTCTTACAGGGTATGTCTTACAGGGTCTGTCATACAGGGTATGTCTTACAGGGTATGTCTTACAGGGTATGTCATACAGTGTCCGTCATACAGGATACGTCATACAAGGTCCGTAATACAGGGTCTGTCATAAAGGGTCTGTCAAACAGGATATGTCTTACAGGGTCCGTAATACAGGGTCTGTCAAACAGGGTCTGTCATACAGGGTCTCTCAAACAGGATATGTCAAACAGGATCGGTAATACAGGGTCTGTCAAACAGTGTCGGTCATACAGGATACGTCATACAAGGTCCGTAATACAGGGTCTGTCATATAGGGTCTGTCAAACAGGATATGTCTTACAGGGTCCGTAATACAGGGTCTGGCATACAGGATCTGTTTAACAGGATATGTCTTACAGGGTCCGTTATACAGGGTCTGTCAAACAGGGTCTCTCATACAGGGTCTGTCATACAGAGTCGGTCACACAGGGTCTGTCATACAGGGTATGTCATACAGGGTTCGTCTTACAGGATCTGTCATACAGGGTATGTCATACGCGGTATGTCATACAGGGTTCGTCTTACAGGGTATGTCATACAGGGTTCGTCTTACAGGATCTGTCATACAGGGTATGTCATACAGGGTATGTCATACAGGGTTCGTCTTACAGGGTATGTCATACAGGGTTCGTCTTACAGGATCTGTCATACAGGGTATGTCATACAGGGTATGTCATACAGGGTTCATCTTACAGGATCTGTCATACAGGGTATGTCATAC
The DNA here is from genome assembly GCA_026874595.1 of Sipunculus nudus. Classification (NCBI taxonomy): domain Eukaryota; kingdom Metazoa; phylum Annelida; class Sipuncula; order Golfingiida; family Sipunculidae; genus Sipunculus; species Sipunculus nudus. The sequence continues at coordinate 67,892,360 of CM049319.1, read as the reverse complement.
AGGGTATATTATACAGGGTTCGTCTTACAGGGTATGTCATACAGGTTTCGTCTTACAGGATCTGTCATACAGGGTATGTCATACAGGGTATATCATACAGGGTTCGTCTTACAGGGTATGTCATACAGGGTTCGTCTTACAGGATCTGTCATACAGGGTATGTCATACGGGGTATGTCATACAGGGTTCGTCTTACAGGGTATGTCATATAGGGTTCGTCTTACAGGATCTGTCATACAGGGTATGTCATACGGGTTATGTCATACAGGGTTCGTCTTACAGGATCTGTCATACAGGGTATGTCATACAGGGTATGTCATACAGGGTTCGTCTTACAGGATCTGTCATACAGGGTATGTCATACAGGGTATGTCATACAGGGTTCGTCTTACAGGGTATGTCATACAGGGTATGTCATACGGGGTATGTCATACAGGGTATGTCATACAGGGTATGTCATACTGGGTATGTCATACAGGGTCCGTCATACAGGGTCTGTCATACAAGGTCCGTAATACAGGGTCTGTCATACGGGGTCTGTTTAACAGGATATGTCTTACAGGGTCAGTCATACAGGGTCGGTCATAAAGGGTCGGTCATGAAGGGTCGGTCATACAGGGTATGTTTAACAGGATATGTCTTACAGGGTCTGTCATACAGGGTCGGTCATACAGGGTCGGTCATACATGATATGTCTTACAGGGTCTGTCATACAGGGTATGTCTTACAGCGTCTGTCATACAGGGTATGTCTTACAGGGTATGTCTTACAGGGTCTGTGATACAGGGTCGGTCATGCAAGGTACATCATACAGGGTCGGTTATACAGGGTCGGTCATACATGGTAATGTCTTACAGGGTATGTCTTACAGGCTATGTCTTACAGGGTCTGTCATTCAGGGTATGTCTTACAGGGAAGTCTTACAGGGTATGTCTTACAGGGTATGTCTTACAGGGTATGTCATACAGTGTCGGTCATACAGGATATGTCTTACAGGCTATGTCTTACAGGGTATGTCTTACAGGGTATGTCATACAGTGTCGGTCATACAGGGTTTGTCTTACAGGGTATGTCTTACAGGGTCTGTCATACAGGGTATGTCTTACAGGGTATGTCTTACAGGGTATGTCATACAGTGTCCGTCATACAGGATACGTCATACAAGGTCCGTAATACAGGGTCTGTCATAAAGGGTCTGTCAAACAGGATATGTCTTACAGGGTCCGTAATACAGGGTCTGTCAAACAGGGTCTGTCATACAGGGTCTCTCAAACAGGATATGTCAAACAGGATCGGTAATACAGTTTCTGTCAAACAGTGTCGGTCATACAGGATACGTTATACAAGGTCCGTAATACAGGGTCTGTCATACAGGGTCTGTCATACAGGGTCTGTCATACAGGGTCTGTTTAACAGGATATGTCTTACAGGGTCCGTAATACAGGGTCTGTCAAACAGGGTGTGTCATACAAGGTCCGTAATACAGGGTCCGTCAAACAGGATATGTCATACAGGGTCCGTCATACGGGGTCTGTCATACAGGGTATGTCTTACAGGGTCTGTCATACAGGGTATGTCTTACAGGGTATGTCTTACAGGGTCTGTGATACAGGGTCGGTCATGCAAGGTACATCATACAGGGTCGGTCATACAGGGTCGGTCATACATGGTAATGTCTTACAGGGTATGTCTTACAGGCTATGTCTTACAGGGTCTGTCATTCAGGGTATGTCTTACAGGGAAGTCTTACAGGGTATGTCTTACAGGGTATGTCTTACAGGGTATGTCATACAGTGTCGGTCATACAGGATATGTCTTACAGGGTATGTCTTACAGGGTATGTCTTACAGGGTATGTCATACAGTGTCGGTCATACAGGGTTTGTCTTACAGGGTATGTCTTACAGGGTCTGTCATACAGGGTATGTCTTACAGGGTATGTCTTACAGGGTATGTCATACAGTGTCCGTCATACAGGATACGTCATACAAGGTCCGTAATACAGGGTCTGTCATAAAGGGTCTGTCAAACAGGATATGTCTTACAGGGTCCGTAATACAGGGTCTGTCAAACAGGGTCTGTCATACAGGGTCTCTCAAACAGGATATGTCAAACAGGATCGGTAATACAGGGTCTGTCAAACAGTGTCGGTCATACAGGATACGTCATACAAGGTCCGTAATACAGGGTCTCTTACATAGGGTCTGTCAAACAGGATATGTCATACAGGGTCGGTCATACAGGGTCCGTCATACAGGGTCTGTTTAACAGGATATGTCTTACAGGGTCTGCTATACAGGGTCGGTCATGCAAGGTACGTCATACAGGGTCTGTCATACAGGGTCGGTCATACAGGGTCCGTAATACAGGGTCTGTCATACAGGGTCTGTTTAACAGGATATGTTTTACAAGGTTTGTCATACAGGGTCGGTCATGCAATGTACGTCATACAGGGTCCGTAATACAGGGTCTGTCATATAGGGTATGTCATACTGGGTATGTCATACAGGGTCCGTCATACAGGGTCTGTCATACAAGTTCCGTAATACAGGGTCTGTCATACGGGGTCTGTTTAACAGGATATGTCTTACAGGGTCTGTCATACAGGGTCGGTCATACAGGGTCGGTCATGAAGGGTCGGTCATACAGGGTATGTTTAACAGGATATGTCTCACAGGGTCTGTCATACAGGGTCGGTCATACAGGGTCGGTCATACAGGGTCGGTCATACATGGTATGTCTTACAGTGTCTGTCATACAGGGTATGTCTTACAGGGTCTGTCATACAGGGTATGTCTTACAGGGTATGTCTTACAGGGTCTGTGATACAGGGTCGGTCATGCAAGGTACATCATACAGGGTCGGTCATACAGGGTCGGTCATACATGGTAATGTGTTACAGGGTATGTCTTACAGGCTATGTCTTACAGGGTCTGTCATTCAGGGTATGTCTTACAGGGAAGTCTTACAGGGTATGTCTTACAGGGTATGTCTTACAGGGTATGTCATACAGTGTCGGTCATACAGGATATGTCTTACAGGGTATGTCTTACAGGGTATGTCTTACAGGGTATGTCATACAGTGTCGGTCATACAGGGTTTGTCTTACAGGGTATGTCTTACAGGGTCTGTCATACAGGGTATGTCTTACAGGGTATGTCTTACAGGGTATGTCATACATTGTCCGTCATACAGGATACGTCATACAAGGTCCGTAATACAGGGTCTGTCATAAAGGGTCTGTCATACAGGGTCTCTCAAACAGGATATGTCAAACAGGATCCGTAATACAGGGTCTGTCAAACAGTGTCGGTCATACAGGATACGTCATACAAGGTCCGTAATACAGGGTCTGTCATATAGGGTCTGTCAAACAGGATATGTCTTACAGGGTCCGTAATACAGGGTCTGGCATACAGGATCTGTTTAACAGGATATGTCTTACAGGGTGTGTTATACAGGGTCTGTCAAACAGGGTCTCTCATACAGGGTCTGTCATACAGAGTCGGTCACACAGGGTCTGTCATACAGGGTCTGTCATACAGGGTATGTCATACAGGGTCTGTCATACAGGTTCTGTCATACAGGGTCTGTCATACAGGGTCGGTCATACAGGGTATGTCATACAGGGTCCGTAATACAGGGTCTGTCATACAGGGTCTGTCATACAGGGTCTGTCATACAGGGTCTGTTTAACAGGATATGTCTGACAGGGTCCGTAATACAGGGTCTGTCAAACAGGGTGTGTCATACAAGGTCCGTAATACAGGGTCCGTCAAACAGGATATGTCATACAGGGTCCGTCATACGGGGTCAGTCATACAGGGTCTGTCTTACAGGGTCTGTCATACAGGGTCGGTCACACAGGGTCTGTCACACAGAGTCCGTCTTACAGGGTCTGTCTAACAGGGTCTGTCATGCAGGGTCGGTCATACAGTTTCTGTCACACAGGGTCCGTAATACAGGGTCTGTCTAACAGGGTCTGTCATACAGGGTCTGTCATACAGGGTCCGTCTTACAGGGTCGGTCATACAGGGTATGTCATACAGGGTATGTCATACAGGGTATGTCATACAGGGTTCGTCTTACAGGATCTGTCATACAGGGTATGTCATCCAGGGTATGTCATACAGGGTTCGTCTTACAGGGTATGTCATACAGGGTTCGTCTTACAGGATCTGTCATACAGGGTATGTCATACAGGATATGTCATATACAGGGTTCGTCTTACAGGATCTGTCATACAGGGTATGTCATACTGGGTATGTCATACAGGGTTCGTCTTACAGGGTATGTCATACAGGGTTCGTCTTACAGGATCTGTCATACAGGGTATGTCATACAGGGTATGTCATACAGTGTTCGTCTTACAGGGTATGTCATACAGGGTTCGTCTTACAGGATCTGTCATACAGGGTATGTCATACAGGGTATGTCATACAGGGTTCATCTTACAGGATCTGTCATACAGGGTATGTCATACAGGGTATATCATACAGGGTTCGTCTTACAGGGTATGTCATACAGGTTTCGTCTTACAGGATCTGTCATACAGGGTATGTCATACAGGGTATATCATACAGGGTTCGTCTTACAGGGTATGTCATATACAGGGTTCGTCTTACAGGATCTGTCATACAGGGTATGTCATACGGGGTATGTCATACAGGGTTCGTCTTACAGGGTATGTCATATAGGGTTCGTCTTACAGGATCTGTCATACAGGGTATGTCATACGGGTTATGTCATACAGGGTTCGTCTTACAGGATCTGTCATACAGGGTATGTCATACAGGGTATGTCATACAGGGTTCGTCTTACAGGATCTGTCATACAGGGTTCGTCTTACAGGATCTGTCATACAGGGTATGTCATACAGGGTATGTCATACAGGGTTCGTCTTACAGGGTATGTCATACAGGGTATGTCATACGGGGTATGTCATACAGGGTATGTCATACAGGGTATGTCATACTGGGTATGTCATACAGGGTCCGTCATACAGGGTCTGTCATACAAGGTCCGTAATACAGGGTCTGTCATACGGGGTCTGTTTAACAGGATATGTCTTACAGGGTCTGTCATACAGGGTCGGTCATACAGGGTCGGTCATGAAGGGTCGGTCATACAGGGTATGTTTAACAGGATATGTCTTACAGGGTCTGTCATACAGGGTCGGTCATACAGGGTCGGTCATACAGGGTCGGTCATACATGATATGTCTTACAGGGTCTGTCATACAGGGTATGTCTTACAGCGTCTGTCATACAGGGTATGTCTTACAGGGTATGTCTTACAGGGTCTGTGATACAGGGTCGGTCATGCAAGGTACATCATACAGGGTCGGTTATACAGGGTCGGTCATACATGGTAATGTCTTACAGGGTATGTCTTACAGGCTATGTCTTACAGGGTCTGTCATTCAGGGTATGTCTTACGGGGAAGTCTTACAGGGTATGTCTTACAGGGTATGTCTTACAGGGTATGTCATACAGTGTCGGTCATACAGGATATGTCTTACAGGGTATGTCTTACAGGGGGGGTCATACAGGGTTTGTCTTACAGGGTATGTCTTACAGGGTCTGTCATACAGGGTATGTCTTACAGGGTATGTCTTACAGGGTATGTCATACAGTGTCCGTCATACAGGATACGTCATACAAGGTCCGTAATACAGGGTCTGTCATAAAGGGTCTGTCAAACAGGATATGTCTTACAGGGTCCGTAATACAGGGTCTGTCAAACAGGGTCTGTCATACAGGGTCTCTCAAACAGGATATGTCAAACAGGATCGGTAATACAGGGTCTGTCAAACAGTGTCGGTCATACAGGATACGTCATACAAGGTCCGTAATACAGGGTCTGTCATATAGGGTCTGTCAAACAGGATATGTCTTACAGGGTCAGTAATACAGGGTCTGTCATACAGGGTCTGTTTAACATGATATGTCTTACAGGGTCCGTATTACAGGGTCTGTCAAACAGGGTCTGTCATACAGGGTCTCTCAAACAGGATATGTCAAACAGGATCCGTAATACAGGGTCTGTCAAACAGTGTCGGTCATACAGGATACGTCATACAAGGTCCGTAATACAGGGTCTGTCATATAGGGTCTGTCAAACAGGATATGTCTTACAGGGTCCGTTATACAGGGTCTGTCAAACAGGGTCTCTCATACAGGGTCTGTCATACAGAGTCGGTCACACAGGGTCTGTCATACAGGGTCTGTCATACAGGGTATGTCATACAGGGTCTGTCATACAGGGTCTGTCATACAGGGTTCGTCTTACAGGGTCTGTCATACAGGGTCTGTCATACAGGGTTCGTCTTACAGGATCTGTCATACAGGGTATGTCATACAGGGTCCGTAATACAGAGTCTGTCTAACAGGGTCTGTCTTACAGGGTATGTCATACAGGGTCTTTCATACAGGGTCTGTCATACAGGGTCGGTCATACAGTGTCCGTCATACAAGGTCTGTCTAACAGGGTCTGTCTTACAGGGTCTGTCTTACAGGGTATGTCATACTGGGTATGTCTTACAGGGTCTGTCATACAGGGTCTGTCTTACAGGGTCTGTCATACAGGGTCTGTCATACAGGGTCGGTCATACAGTGTCTGTCATACAGGGTCCGTCTTACAGGGTCTATCTAACAGGGTCTGTCATACTGGGTATGTCTTACAGGGTCTGTCATACAGGGTCTGTCATACAGGGTCGGTCATACAGGGTCCGTCATACAGGGTCTGTTTAACAGGATATGTCTTACAGGGTCTGCTATACAGGGTCGGTCATGCAAGGTACGTCATACAGGGTCTGTCATACAGGGTGTGTCATACAGGGTCGGTCATACAGGGTCCGTAATACAGGGTCTGTCATACAGGGTCTGTTTAACAGGATATGTTTTACAAGGCTTGTCATACAGGGTCGGTCATGCAATGTACGTCATACAGGGTCCGTAATACAGGGTCTGTCATATAGGGTATGTCATACTGGGTATGTCATACAGGGTCCGTCATACAGGGTCTGTCATACAAGTTCCGTAATACAGGGTCTGTCATACGGGGTCTGTTTAACAGGATATGTCTTACAGGGTCTGTCATACAGGGTCGGTCATACAGGGTCGGTCATGAAGGGTCGGTCATACAGGGTATGTTTAACAGGATATGTCTTACAGGGTCTGTCATACAGGGTCGGTCATACAGGGTCGGTCATACAGGGTCGGTCATACATGGTATGTCTTACAGTGTCTGTCATACAGGGTATGTCTTACAGGGTCTGTCATACAGGGTATGTCTTACAGGGTATGTCTTACAGGGTCTGTGATACAGGGTCGGTCATGCAAGGTACATCATACAGGGTCGGTCATACAGGGTCGGTCATACATGGTAATGTGTTACAGGGTATGTCTTACAGGCTATGTCTTACAGGGTCTGTCATTCAGGGTATGTCTTACAGGGAAGTCTTACAGGGTATGTCTTACAGGGTATGTCTTACAGGGTATGTCATACAGTGTCGGTCATACAGGATATGTCTTACAGGGTATGTCTTACAGGGTATGTCTTACAGGGTATGTCATACAGTGTCGGTCATACAGGGTTTGTCTTACAGGGTATGTCTTACAGGGTCTGTCATACAGGGTATGTCTTACAGGGTATGTCTTACAGGGTATGTCATACAGTGTCCGTCATACAGGATACGTCATACAAGGTCCGTAATACAGGGTCTGTCATAAAGGGTCTGTCAAACAGGATATGTCTTACAGGGTCCGTAATACAGGGTCTGTCAAACAGGGTCTGTCATACAGGGTCTCTCAAACAGGATATGTCAAACAGGATCGGTAATACAGGGTCTGTCAAACAGTGTCGGTCATACAGGATACGTCATACAAGGTCCGTAATACAGGGTCTGTCATATAGGGTCTGTCAAACAGGATATGTCTTACAGGGTCAGTAATACAGGGTCTGTCATACAGGGTCTGTTTAACATGATATGTCTTACAGGGTCCGTATTACAGGGTCTGTCAAACAGGGTCTGTCATACAGGGTCTCTCAAACAGGATATGTCAAACAGGATCCGTAATACAGGGTCTGTCAAACAGTGTCGGTCATACAGGATACGTCATACAAGGTCCGTAATACAGGGTCTGTCATATAGGGTCTGTCAAACAGGATATATCTTACAGGGTCCGTAATACAGGGTCTGGCATACAGGATCTGTTTAACAGGATATGTCTTACAGGGTCCGTTATACAGGGTCTGTCAAACAGGGTCTCTCACACAGGGTCTGTCATACAGAGTCGGTCACACAGGGTATGTCATACAGGGTCTGTCATACAGGGTATGTCATACAGGGTCTGTCATACAGGTTCTGTCATACAGGGTCTGTCATACAGGGTCGGTCATACAGGGTATGTCATACAGGGTCCGTAATACAGGGTCTGTCATACAGGGTCTGTCATACAGGGTCTGTCATACAGGGTCTGTTTAACAGGATATGTCTTACAGGGTCCGTAATACAAGGTCTGTCAAACAGGGTGTGTCATACAGGGTCCGTAATACAGGGTCCGTCAAACAGAATATGTCATACAGGGTCCGTCATACGGGGTCAGTCATACAGGGTCTGTCTTACAGGGTCTGTCATACAGGGTCGGTCACACAGGGTCTGTCACACAGGGTCCGTCTTACAGGGTCTGTCTAACAGGGTCTGTCATACAGGGTCGGTCATACAGTGTCTGTCACACAGGGTCCGTAATACAGGGTCTGTCTAACAGGGTCTGTCATACAGGGTCTGTCATACAGGGTCCGTCTTACAGGGTCGGTCATACAGGGCTGTCATACAGGGTTCGTCTTACAGGGTCTGTCATACAGGGTGTGTCATACAGGGTATGTCATACAGGGTTCGTCTTACAGGGTCTGTCATACAGGGTCTGTCATACAGGGTTCGTCTTACAGGGTCTGTCATACAGGGTCTGTCATACAGGGTTCGTCTTACAGGGTCTGTCATACAGGGTCTGTCATACAGGGTTCGTCTTACAGGATCTGTCATACAGGGTATGTCATACAGGGTATGTCATACAGGATTCGTCTTACAGGATCTGTCATACAGGGTATGTCATACAGGGTTCGTCTTACAGGATCTGTCATACAGGGTATGTCATACAGGGTATGTAATACAGGGTTCGTCTTACAGGATCTGTCATACAGGGTATGTCATACAGGGTATGTCATACAGGGTTCGTCTTACAGGATCTGTCATACAGGGTATGTCATACAGGGTTTGTCATACAGGGTTCGTCTTACAGGATCTGTCATACAGGGTATGTCATACAGGGTATGTCATACAGGGTTCGTCTTACAGGATCTGTCATACAGGGTATGTTATACAGGGTATGTCATACAGGGTTCGTCTTACAGGATCTGTCATACAGGGTATGTCATACAGGGTTTGTCATACAGGGTTCGTCTTACAGGATCTGTCATACAGGGTATGTCATACAGGGTATGTCATACAGGGTTCGTCTTACAGGATCTGTCATACAGGGTATGTCATACAGGGTTCGTCTTACAGGATCTGTCATACAGGGTATGTCATACAGGGTATGTCATACAGGGTTCGTCTTACAGGTTCTGTCATACAGGGTATGTCATACAGGGTATGTCATACAGGGTTCGTCTTACAGGATCTGTCATACAAGGTTTGTCATACAGGGTCTGTCATACAGGGTCTGTCATACAGGGTCTGTCATACTGGGTCGGTCATACAGGGTATGTCATACAGGGTCCGTAATACAGGGTCTGTCATACAGGGTCTGTCATACAGGGTCTGTCATACAGGGTCTGTTTAACAGGATATGTCTTACAGGGTCCGTAATACAGGGTCTGTCAAACAGGGTGTGTCATACAGGGTCCGTAATACAGGGTCCGTCAAACAGGATATGTCATACAGGGTCCGTCATACGGGGTCAGTCATACAGGGTCTGTCTTGAAGGGTCTGTCATACAGGGTCGGTCACACAGGGTCTGTCACACAGGGTCCGTCTTACAGGGTCTGTCTAACAGGGTCTGTCATACAGGGTCGGTCATACAGTGTCTGTCACACAGGGTCCGTAATACAGGGTCTGTCTAACAGGGTCTGTCATACAGGGTCTGTCATACAGGGTCCGTCTTACAGGGTCGGTCATACAGGGCTGTCATACAGGGTTCGTCTTACAGGGTATGTCATACAGGGTCTGTCATACAGGGTATGTCATACAGGGTTCGTCTTACAGGGTCTGTCATACAGGGTCTGTCATACAGGGTTCGTCTTACAGGGTCTGTCATACAGGGTCTGTCATACAGGGTTCGTCTTACAGGGTCTGTCATACAGGGTCTGTCATACAGGGTTCGTCTTACAGGATCTGTCATACAGGGTATGTCATACAGGGTATGTCATACAGGGTTCGTCTTACAGGATCTGTCATACAGGGTATGTCATACAGGGTTCGTCTTACAGGATCTGTCATACAGGGTATGTCATACAGGGTATGTCATACAGGGTTCGTCTTACAGGATCTGTCATACAGGGTATGTCATACAGGGTTCGTCTTACAGGATCTGTCATACAGGGTATGTCATACAGGGTATGTCATACAGGGTTCGTCTTACAGGATCTGTCATACAGGGTATGTCATACAGGGTATGTCATACAGGGTTCGTCTTACAAGATCTGTCATACAGGGTATGTCATACAGGGTTCGTCTTACAGGATCTGTCATACAGGGTATGTCATACAGGGTATGTCATACAGGGTTCGTCTTACAGGGTATGTCATACAGGGTTCGTCTTACAGGATCTGTCATACAGGGTATGTCATACAGGGTATGTCATACAGGGTATGTCATACAGGGTTCGTCTTACAGGATCTGTCATACAGGGTATGTCATCCAGGGTATGTCATACAGGGTTCGTCTTACAGGGTATGTCATACAGGGTTCGTTTTACAGGATCTGTCATACAGGGTATGTCATACAGGGTATGTCATACAGGGTATGTCATACAGGGTTCGTCTTACAGGATCTGTCATACAGGGTATGTCATACGGGGTATGTCATACAGGGTTCGTCTTACAGGGTATGTCATACAGGGTTCGTCTTACAGGATCTGTCATACAGGGTATGTCATACAGGGTATGTCATACAGGGTTCGTCTTACAGGGTATGTCATACAGGGTTCGTCTTACAGGATCTGTCATACAGGGTATGTCATACAGCGTATGTCATACAGGGTTCATCTTACAGGATCTGTCATACAGGGTATGTCATACAGGGTATATTATACAGGGTTCGTCTTACAGGGTATGTCATACAGGTTTCGTCTTACAGGATCTGTCATACAGGGTATGTCATACAGGGTATATCATACAGGGTTCGTCTTACAGGGTATGTCATACAGGGTTCGTCTTACAGGATCTGTCATACAGGGTATGTCATACGGGGTATGTCATACAGGGTTCGTCTTACAGGGTATGTCATATAGGGTTCGTCTTACAGGATCTGTCATACAGGGTATGTCATACGGGTTATGTCATACAGGGTTCGTCTTACAGGATCTGTCATACAGGGTATGTCATACAGGGTATGTCATACAGGGTTCGTCTTACAGGATCTGTCATACAGGGTTCGTCTTACAGGATCTGTCATACAGGGTATGTCATACAGGGTATGTCATACAGGGTTCGTCTTACAGGGTATGTCATACAGGGTATGTCATACGGGGTATGTCATACAGGGTATGTCATACAGGGTATGTCATACTGGGTATGTCATACAGGGTCCGTCATACAGGGTCTGTCATACAAGGTCCGTAATACAGGGTCTGTCATACGGGGTCTGTTTAACAGGATATGTCTTACAGGGTCAGTCATACAGGGTCGGTCATACAGGGTCGGTCATGAAGGGTCGGTCATACAGGGTATGTTTAACAGGATATGTCTTACAGGGTCTGTCATACAGGGTCGGTCATACAGGGTCGGTCATACAGGGTCGGTCATACATGATATGTCTTACAGGGTCTGTCATACAGGGTATGTCTTACAGCGTCTGTCATACAGGGTATGTCTTACAGGGTATGTCTTACAGGGTCTGTGATACAGGGTCGGTCATGCAAGGTACATCATACAGGGTCGGTTATACAGGGTCGGTCATACATGGTAATGTCTTACAGGGTATGTCTTACAGGCTATGTCTTACAGGGTCTGTCATTCAGGGTATGTCTTACAGGGAAGTCTTACAGGGTATGTCTTACAGGGTATGTCTTACAGGGTATGTCATACAGTGTCGGTCATACAGGATATGTCTTACAGGGTATGTCTTACAGGGTATGTCTTACAGGGTATGTCATACAGTGTCGGTCATACAGGGTTTGTCTTACAGGGTATGTCTTACAGGGTCTGTCTTACAGGGTATGTCATACAGTGTCCGTCATACAGGATACGTCATACAAGGTCCGTAATACAGGGTCTGTCATAAAGGGTCTGTCAAACAGGATATGTCTTACAGGGTCCGTAATACAGGGTCTGTCAAACAGGGTCTGTCATACAGGGTCTCTCAAACAGGATATGTCAAACAGGATCGGTAATACAGGGTCTGTCAAACAGTGTCGGTCATACAGGATACGTCATACAAGGTCCGTAATACAGGGTCTGTCATACAGGGTCTGTCATACAGGGTCTGTTTAACAGGATATGTCTTACAGGGTCCGTAATACAGGGTCTGTCAAACAGGGTGTGTCATACAAGGTCCGTAATACAGGGTCCGTCAAACAGGATATGTCATACAGGGTCCGTCATACGGGGTCTGTCATACAGGGTATGTCTTACAGGGTCTGTCATACAGGGTATGTCTTACAGGGTATGTCTTACAGGGTCTGTGATACAGGGTCGGTCATGCAAGGTACATCATACAGGGTCGGTCATACAGGGTCGGTCATACATGGTAATGTCTTACAGGGTATGTCTTACAGGCTATGTCTTACAGGGTCTGTCATTCAGAGTATGTCTTACAGGGAAGTCTTACAGGGTATGTCTTACAGGGTATGTCTTACATGGTCTGTCATACAGGGTCTGTCTTACAGGGTCTGTCATACAGGGTCTGTCATACAGGGTCGGTCATACAGTGTCTGTCATACAGGGTCCGTCTTACAGGGTCTATCTAACAGGGTCTGTCATACTGGGTATGTCTTACAGGGTCTGTCATACAGGGTCTGTCATACAGGGTCGGTCATACAGGGTCCGTCATACAGGGTCTGTTTAACAGGATATGTCTTACAGGGTCTGCTATACAGGGTCGGTCATGCAAGGTACGTCATACAGGGTCTGTCATACAGGGTGTGTCATACAGGGTCGGTCATACAGGGTCCGTAATACAGGGTCTGTCATACAGGGTCTGTTTAACAGGATATGTTTTACAAGGCTTGTCATACAGGGTCGGTCATGCAATGTACGTCATACAGGGTCCGTAATACAGGGTCTGTCATATAGGGTATGTCATACTGGGTATGTCATACAGGGTCCGTCATACAGGGTCTGTCATACAAGTTCCGTAATACAGGGTCTGTCATACGGGGTCTGTTTAACAGGATATGTCTTACAGGGTCTGTCATACAGGGTCGGTCATACAGGGTCGGTCATGAAGGGTCGGTCATACAGGGTATGTTTAACAGGATATGTCTTACAGGGTCTGTCATACAGGGTCGGTCATACAGGGTCGGTCATACAGGGTCGGTCATACATGGTATGTCTTACAGTGTCTGTCATACAGGGTATGTCTTACAGGGTCTGTCATACAGGGTATGTCTTACAGGGTATGTCTTACAGGGTCTGTGATACAGGGTCGGTCATGCAAGGTACATCATACAGGGTCGGTCATACAGGGTCGGTCATACATGGTAATGTGTTACAGGGTATGTCTTACAGGCTATGTCTTACAGGGTCTGTCATTCAGGGTATGTCTTACAGGGAAGTCTTACAGGGTATGTCTTACAGGGTATGTCTTACAGGGTATGTCATACAGTGTCGGTCATACAGGATATGTCTTACAGGGTATGTCTTACAGGGTATGTCTTACAGGGTATGTCATACAGTGTCGGTCATACAGGGTTTGTCTTACAGGGTATGTCTTACAGGGTCTGTCATACAGGGTATGTCTTACAGGGTATGTCTTACAGGGTATGTCATACAGTGTCCGTCATACAGGATACGTCATACAAGGTCCGTAATACAGGGTCTGTCATAAAGGGTCTGTCAAACAGGATATGTCTTACAGGGTCCGTAATACAGGGTCTGTCAAACAGGGTCTGTCATACAGGGTCTCTCAAACAGGATATGTCAAACAGGATTGGTAATACAGGGTCTGTCAAACAGTGTCGGTCATACAGGATACGTCATACAAGGTCCGTAATACAGGGTCTGTCATATAGGGTCTGTCAAACAGGATATGTCTTACAGGGTCAGTAATACAGGGTCTGTCATACAGGGTCTGTTTAACATGATATGTCTTACAGGGTCCGTATTACAGGGTCTGTCAAACAGGGTCTGTCATACAGGGTCTCTCAAACAGGATATGTCAAACAGGATCCGTAATACAGGGTCTGTCAAACAGTGTCGGTCATACAGGATACGTCATACAAGGTCCGTAATACAGGGTCTGTCATATAGGGTCTGTCAAACAGGATATATCTTACAGGGTCCGTAATACAGGGTCTGGCATACAGGATCTGTTTAACAGGATATGTCTTACAGGGTCCGTTATACAGGGTCTGTCAAACAGGGTCTCTCACACAGGGTCTGTCATACAGAGTCGGTCACACAGGGTATGTCATACAGGGTCTGTCATACAGGGTATGTCATACAGGGTCTGTCATACAGGTTCTGTCATACAGGGTCTGTCATACAGGGTCGGTCATACAGGGTATGTCATACAGGGTCCGTAATACAGGGTCTGTCATACAGGGTCTGTCATACAGGGTCTGTCATACAGGGTCTGTTTAACAGGATATGTCTTACAGGGTCCGTAATACAAGGTCTGTCAAACAGGGTGTGTCATACAGGGTCCGTAATACAGGGTCCGTCAAACAGAATATGTCATACAGGGTCAGTCATACGGGGTCAGTCATACAGGGTCTGTCTTGCAGGGTCTGTCATACAGGGTCGGTCACACAGGGTCTGTCACACAGGGTCCGTCTTACAGGGTCTGTCTAACAGGGTCTGTCATACAGGGTCGGTCATACAGTGTCTGTCACACAGGGTCCGTAATACAGGGTCTGTCTAACAGGGTCTGTCATACAGGGTCTGTCATACAGGGTCCGTCTTACAGGGTCGGTCATACAGGGCTGTCATACAGGGTTCGTCTTACAGGGTCTGTCATACAGGGTGTGTCATACAGGGTATGTCATACAGGGTTCGTCTTACAGGGTCTGTCATACAGGGTCTGTCATACAGGGTTCGTCTTACAGGGTCTGTCATACAGGGTCTGTCATACAGGGTTCGTCTTACAGGGTCTGTCATACAGGGTCTGTCATACAGGGTTCGTCTTACAGGATCTGTCATACAGGGTATGTCATACAGGGTATGTCATACAGGATTCGTCTTACAGGATCTGTCATACAGGGTATGTCATACAGGGTTCGTCTTACAGGATCTGTCATACAGGGTATGTCATACAGGGTATGTAATACAGGGTTCGTCTTACAGGATCTGTCATACAGGGTATGTCATAAAGGGTATGTCATACAGGGTTCGTCTTACAGGATCTGTCATACAGGGTATGTCATACAGGGTTTGTCATACAGGGTTCGTCTTACAGGATCTGTCATACAGGGTATGTCATACAGGGTATGTCATACAGGGTTCGTCTTACAGGATCTGTCATACAGGGTATGTTATACAGGGTATGTCATACAGGGTTCGTCTTACAGGATCTGTCATACAGGGTATGTCATACAGGGTTTGTCATACAGGGTTCGTCTTACAGGATCTGTCATACAGGGTATGTCATACAGGGTATGTCATACAGGGTTCGTCTTACAGGATCTGTCATACAGGGTATGTCATACAGGGTTCGTCTTACAGGATCTGTCATACAGGGTATGTCATACAGGGTATGTCATACAGGGTTCGTCTTACAGGTTCTGTCATACAGGGTATGTCATACAGGGTATGTCATACAGGGTTCGTCTTACAGGATCTGTCATACAAGGTTTGTCATACAGGGTCTGTCATACAGGGTCTGTCATACAGGGTCTGTCATACAGGGTCGGTCATACAGGGTATGTCATACAGGGTCCGTAATACAGGGTCTGTCATACAGGGTCTGTCATACAGGGTCTGTCATACAGGGTCTGTTTAACAGGATATGTCTTACAGGGTCCGTAATACAGGGTCTGTCAAACAGGGTGTGTCATACAGGGTCCGTAATACAGGGTCCGTCAAACAGGATATGTCATACAGGGTCCGTCATACGGGGTCAGTCATACAGGGTCTGTCTTGAAGGGTCTGTCATACAGGGTCGGTCACACAGGGTCTGTCACACAGGGTCCGTCTTACAGGGTCTGTCTAACAGGGTCTGTCATACAGGGTCGGTCATACAGTGTCTGTCACACAGGGTCCGTAATACAGGGTCTGTCTAACAGGGTCTGTCATACAGGGTCTGTCATACAGGGTCCGTCTTACAGGGTCGGTCATACAGGGCTGTCATACAGGGTTCGTCTTACAGGGTATGTCATACAGGGTCTGTCATACAGGGTATGTCATACAGGGTTCGTCTTACAGGGTCTGTCATACAGGGTCTGTCATACAGGGTTCGTCTTACAGGGTCTGTCATACAGGGTCTGTCATACAGGGTTCGTCTTACAGGGTCTGTCATACAGGGTCTGTCATACAGGGTTCGTCTTACAGGATCTGTCATACAGGGTATGTCATACAGGGTATGTCATACAGGGTTCGTCTTACAGGATCTGTCATACAGGGTATGTCATACAGGGTTCGTCTTACAGGATCTGTCATACAGGGTATGTCATACAGGGTATGTCATACAGGGTTCGTCTTACAGGATCTGTCATACAGGGTATGTCATACAGGGTATGTCATACAGGGTTCGTCTTACAGGATATGTCATACAGGGTATGTCATACAGGGTTTGTCATACAGGGTTCGTCTTACAGGATCTGTCATACAGGGTATGTCTTCCAGGGTATATCATACAGGGTTCGTCTTACAGGATCTGTCATACAGGGTATGTTATACAGGGTATGTCATACAGGGTTCGTCTTACAGGATCTGTCATACAGGGTATGTCATACAGGGTATGTCATACAGGGTTCGTCTTACAGGATCTGTCATACAGGGTATGTCATACAGGGTTCGTCTTACAGGATTTGTCATACAGGGTATGTCATACAGGTTTCGTCTTACAGGATCTGTCATACAGGGTATGTCATACAGGGTATGTCATACAGGGTTCGTCTTACAGGTTCTGTCATACAGGGTATGTCATACAGGGTATGTCATACAGGGTTCGTCTTACAGGATCTGTCATACAGGGTTTGTCATACAGGGTATGTCATACAGGGTTCGTCTTACAGGATCTGTCATACAGGGTATGTCATACAGGGTATGTCATACAGGGTTCGTCTTACAGGGTATGTCATACAGGGTTCGTCTTACAGGATCTGTCATACAGGGTATGTCATACAGGGTATGTCATACAGGGTTCGTCTTACAGGATCTGTCATACAGGGTATGTCATACAGGGTATGTCATACAGGGTTCGTCTTACAAGATCTGTCATACAGGGTATGTCATACAGGGTTCGTCTTACAGGATCTGTCATACAGGGTATGTCATACAGGGTATGTCATACAGGGTTCGTCTTACAGGGTATGTCATACAGGGTTCGTCTTACAGGATCTGTCATACAGGGTATGTCATACAGGGTATGTCATACAGGGTATGTCATACAGGGTTCGTCTTACAGGATCTGTCATACAGGGTATGTCATCCAGGGTATGTCATACAGGGTTCGTCTTACAGGGTATGTCATACAGGGTTCGTCTTACAGGATCTGTCATACAGGGTATGTCATACAGGGTATGTCATACAGGGTATGTCATACAGGGTTCGTCTTACAGGATCTGTCATACAGGGTATGTCATACGGGGTATGTCATACAGGGTTCGTCTTACAGGGTATGTCATACAGGGTTCGTCTTACAGGATCTGTCATACAGGGTATGTCATACAGGGTATGTCATACAGGGTTCGTCTTACAGGGTATGTCATACAGGGTTCGTCTTACAGGATCTGTCATACAGGGTATGTCATACAGGGTATGTCATACAGGGTTCATCTTACAGGATCTGTCATACAGGGTATGTCATACAGGGTATATTATACAGGGTTCGTCTTACAGGGTATGTCATACAGGTTTCGTCTTACAGGATCTGTCATACAGGGTATGTCATACAGGGTATATCATACAGGGTTCGTCTTACAGGGTATGTCATACAGGGTTCGTCTTACAGGATCTGTCATACAGGGTATGTCATACGGGGTATGTCATACAGGGTTCGTCTTACAGGGTATGTCATATAGGGTTCGTCTTACAGGATCTGTCATACAGGGTATGTCATACGGGTTATGTCATACAGGGTTCGTCTTACAGGATCTGTCATACAGGGTATGTCATACAGGGTATGTCATACAGGGTTCGTCTTACAGGATCTGTCATACAGGGTTCGTCTTACAGGATCTGTCATACAGGGTATGTCATACAGGGTATGTCATACAGGGTTCGTCTTACAGGGTATGTCATACAGGGTATGTCATACGGGGTATGTCATACAGGGTATGTCATACAGGGTATGTCATACTGGGTATGTCATACAGGGTCCGTCATACAGGGTCTGTCATACAAGGTCCGTAATACAGGGTCTGTCATACGGGGTCTGTTTAACAGGATATGTCTTACAGGGTCAGTCATACAGGGTCGGTCATACAGGGTCGGTCATGAAGGGTCGGTCATACAGGGTATGTTTAACAGGATATGTCTTACAGGGTCTGTCATACAGGGTCGGTCATACAGGGTCGGTCATACAGGGTCGGTCATACATGATATGTCTTACAGGGTCTGTCATACAGGGTATGTCTTACAGCGTCTGTCATACAGGGTATGTCTTACAGGGTATGTCTTACAGGGTCTGTGATACAGGGTCGGTCATGCAAGGTACATCATACAGGGTCGGTTATACAGGGTCGGTCATACATGGTAATGTCTTACAGGGTATGTCTTACAGGCTATGTCTTACAGGGTCTGTCATTCAGGGTATGTCTTACAGGGAAGTCTTACAGGGTATGTCTTACAGGGTATGTCTTACAGGGTATGTCATACAGTGTCGGTCATACAGGATATGTCTTACAGGGTATGTCTTACAGGGTATGTCTTACAGGGTATGTCATACAGTGTCGGTCATACAGGGTTTGTCTTACAGGGTATGTCTTACAGGGTCTGTCTTACAGGGTATGTCATACAGTGTCCGTCATACAGGATACGTCATACAAGGTCCGTAATACAGGGTCTGTCATAAAGGGTCTGTCAAACAGGATATGTCTTACAGGGTCCGTAATACAGGGTCTGTCAAACAGGGTCTGTCATACAGGGTCTCTCAAACAGGATATGTCAAACAGGATCGGTAATACAGGGTCTGTCAAACAGTGTCGGTCATACAGGATACGTCATACAAGGTCCGTAATACAGGGTCTGTCATACAGGGTCTGTCATACAGGGTCTGTTTAACAGGATATGTCTTACAGGGTCCGTAATACAGGGTCTGTCAAACAGGGTGTGTCATACAAGGTCCGTAATACAGGGTCCGTCAAACAGGATATGTCATACAGGGTCCGTCATACGGGGTCTGTCATACAGGGTATGTCTTACAGGGTCTGTCATACAGGGTATGTCTTACAGGGTATGTCTTACAGGGTCTGTGATACAGGGTCGGTCATGCAAGGTACATCATACAGGGTCGGTCATACAGGGTCGGTCATACATGGTAATGTCTTACAGGGTATGTCTTACAGGCTATGTCTTACAGGGTCTGTCATTCAGGGTATGTCTTACAGGGAAGTCTTACAGGGTATGTCTTACAGGGTATGTCTTACAGGGTATGTCATACAGTGTCGGTCATACAGGATATGTCTTACAGGGTATGTCTTACAGGGTATGTCTTACAGGGTATGTCATACAGTGTCGGTCATACAGGGTTTGTCTTACAGGGTATGTCTTACAGGGTCTGTCATACAGGGTATGTCTTACAGGGTATGTCTTACAGGGTATGTCATACAGTGTCCGTCATACAGGATACGTCATACAAGGTCCGTAATACAGGGTCTGTCATAAAGGGTCTGTCAAACAGGATATGTCTTACAGGGTCCGTAATACAGGGTCTGTCAAACAGGGTCTGTCATACAGGGTCTCTCAAACAGGATATGTCAAACAGGATCGGTAATACAGGGTCTGTCAAACAGTGTCGGTCATACAGGATACGTCATACAAGGTCCGTAATACAGGGTCTGTTACATAGGGTCTGTCAAACAGGATATGTCTTACAGGGTCAGTAATACAGGGTCTGTCATACAGGGTCTGTTTAACATGATATGTCTTACAGGGTCCGTATTACAGGGTCTGTCAAACAGGGTCTGTCATACAGGGTCTCTCAAACAGGATATGTCAAACAGGATCCGTAATACAGGGTCTGTCAAACAGTGTCGGTCATACAGGATACGTCATACAAGGTCCGTAATACAGGGTCTGTCATATAGGGTCTGTCAAACAGGATATATCTTACAGGGTCCGTAATACAGGGTCTGGCATACAGGATCTGTTTAACAGGATATGTCTTACAGGGTCCGTTATACAGGGTCTGTCAAACAGGGTCTCTCACACAGGGTCTGTCATACAGAGTCGGTCACACAGGGTATGTCATACAGGGTCTGTCATACAGGGTATGTCATACAGGGTCTGTCATACAGGTTCTGTCATACAGGGTCTGTCATACAGGGTCGGTCATACAGGGTATGTCATACAGGGTCCGTAATACAGGGTCTGTCATACAGGGTCGGTCATACATGGTAATGTCTTACAGGGTATGTCTTACAGGCTATGTCTTACAGGGTCTGTCATTCAGGGTATGTCTTACAGGGAAGTCTTACAGGGTATGTCTTACAGGGTATGTCTTACATGGTCTGTCATACAGGGTCTGTCTTACAGGGTCTGTCATACAGGGTCTGTCATACAGGGTCGGTCATACAGTGTCTGTCATACAGGGTCCGTCTTACAGGGTCTATCTAACAGGGTCTGTCATACTGGGTATGTCTTACAGGGTCTGTCATACAGGGTCTGTCATACAGGGTCGGTCATACAGGGTCCGTCATACAGGGTCTGTTTAACAGGATATGTCTTACAGGGTCTGCTATACAGGGTCGGTCATGCAAGGTACGTCATACAGGGTCTGTCATACAGGGTGTGTCATACAGGGTCGGTCATACAGGGTCCGTAATACAGGGTCTGTCATACAGGGTCTGTTTAACAGGATATGTTTTACAAGGCTTGTCATACAGGGTCGGTCATGCAATGTACTTCATACAGGGTCCGTAATACAGGGTCTGTCATATAGGGTATGTCATACTGGGTATGTCATACAGGGTCCGTCATACAGGGTCTGTCATACAAGTTCCGTAATACAGGGTCTGTCATACGGGGTCTGTTTAACAGGATATGTCTTACAGGGTCTGTCATACAGGGTCGGTCATACAGGGTCGGTCATGAAGGGTCGGTCATACAGGGTATGTTTAACAGGATATGTCTTACAGGGTCTGTCATACAGGGTCGGTCATACAGGGTCGGTCATACAGGGTCGGTCATACATGGTATGTCTTACAGTGTCTGTCATACAGGGTATGTCTTACAGGGTCTGTCATACAGGGTATGTCTTACAGGGTATGTCTTACAGGGTCTGTGATACAGGGTCGGTCATGCAAGGTACATCATACAGGGTCGGTCATACAGGGTCGGTCATACATGGTAATGTGTTACAGGGTATGTCTTACAGGCTATGTCTTACAGGGTCTGTCATTCAGGGTATGTCTTACAGGGAAGTCTTACAGGGTATGTCTTACAGGGTATGTCTTACAGGGTATGTCATACAGTGTCGGTCATACAGGATATGTCTTACAGGGTATGTCTTACAGGGTATGTCTTACAGGGTATGTCATACAGTGTCGGTCATACAGGGTTTGTCTTACAGGGTATGTCTTACAGGGTCTGTCATACAGGGTATGTCTTACAGGGTATGTCTTACAGGGTATGTCATACAGTGTCCGTCATACAGGATACGTCATACAAGGTCCGTAATACAGGGTCTGTCATAAAGGGTCTGTCAAACAGGATATGTCTTACAGGGTCCGTAATACAGGGTCTGTCAAACAGGGTCTGTCATACAGGGTCTCTCAAACAGGATATGTCAAACAGGATTGGTAATACAGGGTCTGTCAAACAGTGTCGGTCATACAGGATACGTCATACAAGGTCCGTAATACAGGGTCTGTCATATAGGGTCTGTCAAACAGGATATGTCTTACAGGGTCAGTAATACAGGGTCTGTCATACAGGGTCTGTTTAACATGATATGTCTTACAGGGTCCGTATTACAGGGTCTGTCAAACAGGGTCTGTCATACAGGGTCTCTCAAACAGGATATGTCAAACAGGATCCGTAATACAGGGTCTGTCAAACAGTGTCGGTCATACAGGATACGTCATACAAGGTCCGTAATACAGGGTCTGTCATATAGGGTCTGTCAAACAGGATATATCTTACAGGGTCCGTAATACAGGGTCTGGCATACAGGATCTGTTTAACAGGATATGTCTTACAGGGTCCGTTATACAGGGTCTGTCAAACAGGGTCTCTCACACAGGGTCTGTCATACAGAGTCGGTCACACAGGGTATGTCATACAGGGTCTGTCATACAGGGTATGTCATACAGGGTCTGTCATACAGGTTCTGTCATACAGGGTCTGTCATACAGGGTCGGTCATACAGGGTATGTCATACAGGGTCCGTAATACAGGGTCTGTCATACAGGGTCTGTCATACAGGGTCTGTCATACAGGGTCTGTTTAACAGGATATGTCTTACAGGGTCCGTAATACAAGGTCTGTCAAACAGGGTGTGTCATACAGGGTCCGTAATACAGGGTCCGTCAAACAGAATATGTCATACAGGGTCAGTCATACGGGGTCAGTCATACAGGGTCTGTCTTGCAGGGTCTGTCATACAGGGTCGGTCACACAGGGTCTGTCACACAGGGTCCGTCTTACAGGGTCTGTCTAACAGGGTCTGTCTTACAGGGTCGGTCATACAGTGTCTGTCACACAGGGTCCGTAATACAGGGTCTGTCTAACAGGGTCTGTCATACAGGGTCTGTCATACAGGGTCCGTCTTACAGGGTCGGTCATACAGGGCTGTCATACAGGGTTCGTCTTACAGGGTCTGTCATACAGGGTGTGTCATACAGGGTATGTCATACAGGGTTCGTCTTACAGGGTCTGTCATACAGGGTCTGTCATACAGGGTTCGTCTTACAGGGTCTGTCATACAGGGTCTGTCATACAGGGTTAGTCTTACAGGGTCTGTCATACAGGGTCTGTCATACAGGGTTCGTCTTACAGGATCTGTCATACAGTGTATGTCATACAGGGTATGTCATACAGGATTCGTCTTACAGGATCTGTCATACAGGGTATGTCATACAGGGTTCGTCTTACAGGATCTGTCATACAGGGTATGTCATACAGGGTATGTAATACAGGGTTCGTCTTACAGGATCTGTCATACAGGGTATGTCATACAGGGTATGTCATACAGGGTTCGTCTTACAGGATCTGTCATACAGGGTATGTCATACAGGGTTTGTCATACAGGGTTCGTCTTACAGGATCTGTCATACAGGGTATGTCATACAGGGTATGTCATACAGGGTTCGTCTTACAGGATCTGTCATACAGGGTATGTTATACAGGGTATGTCATACAGGGTTCGTCTTACAGGATCTGTCATACAGGGTATGTCATACAGGGTTTGTCATACAGGGTTCGTCTTACAGGATCTGTCATACAGGGTATGTCATACAGGGTATGTCATACAGGGTTCGTCTTACAGGATCTGTCATACAGGGTATGTCATACAGGGTTCGTCTTACAGGATCTGTCATACAGGGTATGTCATACAGGGTATGTCATACAGGGTTCGTCTTACAGGTTCTGTCATACAGGGTATGTCATACAGGGTATGTCATACAGGGTTCGTCTTACAGGATCTGTCATACAAGGTTTGTCATACAGGGTCTGTCATACAGGGTCTGTCATACAGGGTCTGTCATACAGGGTCGGTCATACAGGGTATGTCATACAGGGTCCGTAATACAGGGTCTGTCATACAGGGTCTGTCATACAGGGTCTGTCATACAGGGTCTGTTTAACAGGATATGTCTTACAGGGTCCGTAATACAGGGTCTGTCAAACAGGGTGTGTCATACAGGGTCCGTAATACAGGGTCCGTCAAACAGGATATGTCATACAGGGTCCGTCATACGGGGTCAGTCATACAGGGTCTGTCTTGAAGGGTCTGTCATACAGGGTCGGTCACACAGGGTCTGTCACACAGGGTCCGTCTTACAGGGTCTGTCTAACAGGGTCTGTCATACAGGGTCGGTCATACAGTGTCTGTCACACAGGGTCCGTAATACAGGGTCTGTCTAACAGGGTCTGTCATACAGGGTCTGTCATACAGGGTCCGTCTTACAGGGTCGGTCATACAGGGCTGTCATACAGGGTTCGTCTTACAGGGTATGTCATACAGGGTCTGTCATACAGGGTATGTCATACAGGGTTCGTCTTACAGGGTCTGTCATACAGGGTCTGTCATACAGGGTTCGTCTTACAGGGTCTGTCATACAGGGTCTGTAATACAGGGTTCGTCTTACAGGGTCTGTCATACAGGGTCTGTCATACAGGGTTCGTCTTACAGGATCTGTCATACAGGGTATGTCATACAGGGTATGTCATACAGGGTTCGTCTTACAGGATCTGTCATACAGGGTATGTCATACAGGGTTCGTCTTACAGGATCTGTCATACAGGGTATGTCATACAGGGTATGTCATACAGGGTTCGTCTTACAGGATCTGTCATACAGGGTATGTCATACAGGGTATGTCATACAGGGTTCGTCTTACAGGATATGTCATACAGGGTATGTCATACAGGGTTTGTCATACAGGGTTCGTCTTACAGGATCTGTCATACAGGGTATGTCTTCCAGGGTATGTCATACAGGGTTCGTCTTACAGGATCTGTCATACAGGGTATGTTATACAGGGTA
The DNA here is from genome assembly GCA_026874595.1 of Sipunculus nudus. Classification (NCBI taxonomy): domain Eukaryota; kingdom Metazoa; phylum Annelida; class Sipuncula; order Golfingiida; family Sipunculidae; genus Sipunculus; species Sipunculus nudus. The sequence goes on along the minus strand of CM049319.1, from coordinate 67,866,890 downwards.
TGTCATACAGGGTTCGTCTTACAGGATCTGTCATACAGGGTATGTCATACAGGGTATGTCATACAGGGTTCGTCTTACAGGATCTGTCATACAGGGTATGTCATACAGGGTTCGTCTTACAGGATTTGTCATACAGGGTATGTCATACAGGTTTCGTCTTACAGGATCTGTCATACAGGGTATGTCATACAGGGTATGTCATACAGGGTTCGTCTTACAGGTTCTGTCATACAGGGTATGTCATACAGGGTATGTCATACAGGGTTCGTCTTACAGGATCTGTCATACAGGGTTTGTCATACAGGGTATGTCATACAGGGTTCGTCTTACAGGATCTGTCATACAGGGTATGTCATACAGGGTATGTCATACAGGGTTCGTCTTACAGGGTATGTCATACAGGGTTCGTCTTACAGGATCTGTCATACAGGGTATGTCATACAGGGTATGTCATACAGGGTTCGTCTTACAGGATCTGTCATACAGGGTATGTCATACAGGGTATGTCATACAGGGTTCGTCTTACAAGATCTGTCATACAGGGTATGTCATACAGGGTTCGTCTTACAGGATCTGTCATACAGGGTATGTCATACAGGGTATGTCATACAGGGTTCGTCTTACAGGGTATGTCATACAGGGTTCGTCTTACAGGATCTGTCATACAGGGTATGTCATACAGGGTATGTCATACAGGGTATGTCATACAGGGTTCGTCTTACAGGATCTGTCATACAGGGTATGTCATCCAGGGTATGTCATACAGGGTTCGTCTTACAGGGTATGTCATACAGGGTTCGTCTTACAGGATCTGTCATACAGGGTATGTCATACAGGGTATGTCATACAGGGTATGTCATACAGGGTTCGTCTTACAGGATCTGTCATACAGGGTATGTCATACGGGGTATGTCATACAGGGTTCGTCTTACAGGGTATGTCATACAGGGTTCGTCTTACAGGATCTGTCATACAGGGTATGTCATACAGGGTATGTCATACAGGGTTCGTCTTACAGGGTATGTCATACAGGGTTCGTCTTACAGGATCTGTCATACAGGGTATGTCATACAGGGTATGTCATACAGGGTTCATCTTACAGGATCTGTCATACAGGGTATGTCATACAGGGTATATTATACAGGGTTCGTCTTACAGGGTATGTCATACAGGTTTCGTCTTACAGGATCTGTCATACAGGGTATGTCATACAGGGTATATCATACAGGGTTCGTCTTACAGGGTATGTCATACAGGGTTCGTCTTACAGGATCTGTCATACAGGGTATGTCATACGGGGTATGTCATACAGGGTTCGTCTTACAGGGTATGTCATATAGGGTTCGTCTTACAGGATCTGTCATACAGGGTATGTCATACGGGTTATGTCATACAGGGTTCGTCTTACAGGATCTGTCATACAGGGTATGTCATACAGGGTATGTCATACAGGGTTCGTCTTACAGGATCTGTCATACAGGGTTCGTCTTACAGGATCTGTCATACAGGGTATGTCATACAGGGTATGTCATACAGGGTTCGTCTTACAGGGTATGTCATACAGGGTATGTCATACGGGGTATGTCATACAGGGTATGTCATACAGGGTATGTCATACTGGGTATGTCATACAGGGTCCGTCATACAGGGTCTGTCATACAAGGTCCGTAATACAGGGTCTGTCATACGGGGTCTGTTTAACAGGATATGTCTTACAGGGTCAGTCATACAGGGTCGGTCATACAGGGTCGGTCATGAAGGGTCGGTCATACAGGGTATGTTTAACAGGATATGTCTTACAGGGTCTGTCATACAGGGTCGGTCATACAGGGTCGGTCATACAGGGTCGGTCATACATGATATGTCTTACAGGGTCTGTCATACAGGGTATGTCTTACAGCGTCTGTCATACAGGGTATGTCTTACAGGGTATGTCTTACAGGGTCTGTGATACAGGGTCGGTCATGCAAGGTACATCATACAGGGTCGGTTATACAGGGTCGGTCATACATGGTAATGTCTTACAGGGTATGTCTTACAGGCTATGTCTTACAGGGTCTGTCATTCAGGGTATGTCTTACAGGGAAGTCTTACAGGGTATGTCTTACAGGGTATGTCTTACAGGGTATGTCATACAGTGTCGGTCATACAGGATATGTCTTACAGGGTATGTCTTACAGGGTATGTCTTACAGGGTATGTCATACAGTGTCGGTCATACAGGGTTTGTCTTACAGGGTATGTCTTACAGGGTCTGTCTTACAGGGTATGTCATACAGTGTCCGTCATACAGGATACGTCATACAAGGTCCGTAATACAGGGTCTGTCATAAAGGGTCTGTCAAACAGGATATGTCTTACAGGGTCCGTAATACAGGGTCTGTCAAACAGGGTCTGTCATACAGGGTCTCTCAAACAGGATATGTCAAACAGGATCGGTAATACAGGGTCTGTCAAACAGTGTCGGTCATACAGGATACGTCATACAAGGTCCGTAATACAGGGTCTGTCATACAGGGTCTGTTTAACAGGATATGTCTTACAGGGTCCGTAATACAGGGTCTGTCAAACAGGGTGTGTCATACAAGGTCCGTAATACAGGGTCCGTCAAACAGGATATGTCATACAGGGTCCGTCATACGGGGTCTGTCATACAGGGTATGTCTTACAGGGTCTGTCATACAGGGTATGTCTTACAGGGTATGTCTTACAGGGTCTGTGATACAGGGTCGGTCATGCAAGGTACATCATACAGGGTCGGTCATACAGGGTCGGTCATACATGGTAATGTCTTACAGGGTATGTCTTACAGGCTATGTCTTACAGGGTCTGTCATTCAGGGTATGTCTTACAGGGAAGTCTTACAGGGTATGTCTTACAGGGTATGTCTTACAGGGTATGTCATACAGTGTCGGTCATACAGGATATGTCTTACAGGGTATGTCTTACAGGGTATGTCTTACAGGGTATGTCATACAGTGTCGGTCATACAGGGTTTGTCTTACAGGGTATGTCTTACAGGGTCTGTCATACAGGGTATGTCTTACAGGGTATGTCTTACAGGGTATGTCATACAGTGTCCGTCATACAGGATACGTCATACAAGGTCCGTAATACAGGGTCTGTCATAAAGGGTCTGTCAAACAGGATATGTCTTACAGGGTCCGTAATACAGGGTCTGTCAAACAGGGTCTGTCATACAGGGTCTCTCAAACAGGATATGTCAAACAGGATCGGTAATACAGGGTCTGTCAAACAGTGTCGGTCATACAGGATACGTCATACAAGGTCCGTAATACAGGGTCTGTTACATAGGGTCTGTCAAACAGGATATGTCTTACAGGGTCAGTAATACAGGGTCTGTCATACAGGGTCTGTTTAACATGATATGTCTTACAGGGTCCGTATTACAGGGTCTGTCAAACAGGGTCTGTCATACAGGGTCTCTCAAACAGGATATGTCAAACAGGATCCGTAATACAGGGTCTGTCAAACAGTGTCGGTCATACAGGATACGTCATACAAGGTCCGTAATACAGGGTCTGTCATATAGGGTCTGTCAAACAGGATATATCTTACAGGGTCCGTAATACAGGGTCTGGCATACAGGATCTGTTTAACAGGATATGTCTTACAGGGTCCGTTATACAGGGTCTGTCAAACAGGGTCTCTCACACAGGGTCTGTCATACAGAGTCGGTCACACAGGGTATGTCATACAGGGTCTGTCATACAGGGTATGTCATACAGGGTCTGTCATACAGGTTCTGTCATACAGGGTCTGTCATACAGGGTCGGTCATACAGGGTATGTCATACAGGGTCCGTAATACAGGGTCTGTCATACAGGGTCTGTCATACAGGGTCTGTCATACAGGGTCTGTTTAACAGGATATGTCTTACAGGGTCCGTAATACAAGGTCTGTCAAACAGGGTGTGTTATACAGGGTCCGTAATACAGGGTCCGTCAAACAGAATATGTCATACAGGGTCCGTCATACGGGGTCAGTCATACAGGGTCTGTCTTGCAGGGTCTGTCATACAGGGTCGGTCACACAGGGTCTGTCACACAGGGTCCGTCTTACAGGGTCTGTCATACAGGGTCTGTCATACAGGGTCTGTCATACAGGGTCTGTTTAACAGGATATGTCTTACAGGGTCCGTAATACAAGGTCTGTCAAACAGGGTGTGTCATACAGGGTCCGTAATACAGGGTCCGTCAAACAGAATATGTCATACAGGGTCCGTCATACGGGGTCAGTCATACAGGGTCTGTCTTGCAGGGTCTGTCATACAGGGTCGGTCACACAGGGTCTGTCACACAGGGTCCGTCTTACAGGGTCTGTCTAACAGGGTCTGTCATACAGGGTCGGTCATACAGTGTCTGTCACACAGGGTCCGTAATACAGGGTCTGTCTAACAGGGTCTGTCATACAGGGTCTGTCATACAGGGTCCGTCTTACAGGGTCGGTCATACAGGGCTGTCATACAGGGTTCGTCTTACAGGGTCTGTCATACAGGGTCTGTCATACAGGGTATGTCATACAGGGTTCGTCTTACAGGGTCTGTCATACAGGGTCTGTCATACAGGGTTCGTCTTACAGGGTCTGTCATACAGGGTCTGTCATACAGGGTTCGTCTTACAGGGTCTGTCATACAGGGTCTGTCATACAGGGTTCGTCTTACAGGATCTGTCATACAGGGTATGTCATACAGGGTATGTCATACAGGATTCGTCTTACAGGATCTGTCATACAGGGTATGTCATACAGGGTTCGTCTTACAGGATCTGTCATACAGGGTATGTCATACAGGGTATGTAATACAGGGTTCGTCTTACAGGATCTGTCATACAGGGTATGTCATACAGGGTATGTCATACAGGGTTCGTCTTACAGGTTCTGTCATACAGGGTATGTCATACAGGGTATGTCATACAGGGTTCGTCTTACAGGATCTGTCATACAGGGTTTGTCATACAGGGTATGTCATACAGGGTTCGTCTTACAGGATCTGTCATACAGGGTATGTCATACAGGGTATGTCATACAGGGTTCGTCTTACAGGGTATGTCATACAGGAGACTCAGTTGGAAGACTTCAAAGCTTATTGAACATTTTAGAAAAATTCTGTGACAGATGGGGTGTGCAAGTCAATATTGATAAAACTAAATCTATGGTATTTAGAAGGGGAGGAACGGTAAAGCAAAATGAGAAATGGTATTTCAAGGGTAAAAAGCTTTTAAATGTTAATAGTTATACATATTTAGGAGTTATGTTCTCTTCATCACTGAAATGGAACCAATATTTAAATATACTTATGTTGAAAACAAGTAAAGGTTTAAATATTATAAAGAGTTGTGAATCAAAATGTGGTAAAATGTCGTTATCAGTCATTTTGACTATTTTTGAGAAAGTTATAGTCCCTTCACTACTTTATGGTTCAGAAATATGGGGGTCCATTCCAAGACCAAAAATAGAATGTATGCAATCACGTGTTTGTAAGCAACTCCTTGGTGTGAGTAAAAAAACAGTAAATACTGCTGCCATATTAGAATGTGGAAGGTACCCTCTACACTGTATATATTTTAAAAGATGTATAAGTTATTGGTTAAAAATTATCTCAATGGAAAATTCTAGATACCCAAGATTATGTTATAACACTCTCAAACAATTAGATGATATAGGAAGAAGCACATGGGTGACAGATATAAAACTGCTGTTAAACAGATATGGTTTTAGTTTTGTATGGCTTGAGCAAAGTGTAGGTGACAGAAAAATGTTTGTGAATATGTTTGTACAAAGGGTTAAAGACAATAGCCAGCAAGAAATGTTAGCAGAAATCCAAAGTAAATCTAAGCTTAGTATATATAGTGAAATTAAATCAGCAATAGAACCAGAAAAATATTTATATAATATGGCATTTGTATACAGACAAGCTTTATCAAAATTTAGATTAAGTGACCATTGCTATGAAATTGAAATTGGAAGGAGATATAATGTACCCAGAGAAATGAGGATCTGTAAAATGTGTGACCAAGATGAGGTTGAAGATGAGATACATGTTTTATTTTATTGCTCTAGATATGAAAATATCAGAAAAGAATTTTTTACATCTTTCAAGGAAATTCCAAAAAATATATATGGTTTAATTAAGCTATTAAAAACTCAGTCTTTTAATGTCCTTTTGAATGTAGCTAAATATTTATTTCAGGTTAACAAATTAAAGAAAGAACTTGATGTGACAGAAACTTTATGATTATGAAACAACACAACAGCAGGTAACACAACCATGTTAATATGTATGTATTAACTGCATGTTATCATGTTACATGTTTATTGTTCAATTGCATTTATTTATGTTTATATTTGTACCATGGGCCACAAGGCCTTTTTCTACAATAAATTTCTTCTTCTTCTTCTTCATACAGGGTATGTCATACAGGGTATGTCATACAGGGTTCGTCTTACAGGATCTGTCATACAGGGTATGTCATACAGGGTTTGTCATACAGGGTTCGTCTTACAGGATCTGTCATACAGGGTATGTCATACAGGGTATGTCATACAGGGTTCGTCTTACAGGATCTGTCATACAGGGTATGTTATACAGGGTATGTCATACAGGGTTCGTCTTACAGGATCTGTCATACAGGGTATGTCATACAGGGTTTGTCATACAGGGTTCGTCTTACAGGATCTGTCATACAGGGTATGTCATACAGGGTTCGTCTTACAGGATCTGTCATACAGGGTATGTCATACAGGGTTCGTCTTACAGGATCTGTCATACAGGGTATGTCATACAGGGTATGTCATACAGGGTTCGTCTTACAGGTTCTGTCATACAGGGTATGTCATACAGGGTCCGTCTTACAGGATCTGTCATACAGGGTTTGTCATACAGGGTATGTCATACAGGGTTCGTCTTACAGGATCTGTCATACAGGGTATGTCATACAGGGTATGTCATACAGGGTTCGTCTTACAGGGTATGTCATACAGGGTTCGTCTTACAGGATCTGTCATACAGGGTATGTCATACAGGGTATGTCATACAGGGTTCGTCTTACAGGATCTGTCATACAGGGTATGTCATACAGGGTATGTCATACAGGGTTCGTCTTACAGGATCTGTCATACAGGGTATGTCATACAGGGTTCGTCTTACAGGAACGTCATACAGGGTATGTCATACAGGGTTCGTCTTACAGGGTATGTCATACAGGGTTCGTCTTACAGGATCTGTCATACAGGGTATGTCATACAGGGTATGTCATACAGGGTATGTCATACAGGGTTCGTCTTACAGGATCTGTCATACAGGGTATGTCATCCAGGGTATGTCATACAGGGTTCGTCTTACAGGGTATGTCATACAGGGTTCGTCTTACAGGATCTGTCATACAGGGTATGTCATACAGGGTATGTCATACAGCGTATGTCATACAGGGTTCGTCTTACAGGATCTGTCATACAGGGTATGTCATACGGGGTATGTCATACAGGGTTCGTCTTACAGGGTATGTCATACAGGGTTCGTCTTACAGGATCTGTCATACAGGGTATGTCATACAGGGTATGTCATACAGGGTTCGTCTTACAGGATATGTCATACAGGGTTCGTCTTACAGGATCTGTCATACAGGGTATGTCATACAGGGTATGTCATACAGGGTTCATCTTACAGGATCTGTCATACAGGGTATGTCATACAGGGTATATCATACAGGGTTCGTCTTACAGGGTATGTCATACAGGTTTCGTCTTACAGGATCTGTCATACAGGGTATGTCATACAGGGTATATCATACAGGGTTCGTCTTACAGGGTATGTCATACAGGGTTCGTCTTACAGGATCTGTCATACAGGGTATGTCATACGGGGTATGTCATACAGGGTTCGTCTTACAGGGTATGTCATATAGGGTTCGTCTTACAGGATCTGTCATACAGGGTATGTCATACGGGTTATGTCATACAGGGTTCGTCTTACAGGATCTGTCATACAGGGTATGTCATACAGGGTATGTCATACAGGGTTCGTCTTACAGGATCTGTCATACAGGGTTCGTCTTACAGGATCTGTCATACAGGGTATGTCATACAGGGTATGTCATACAGGGTTCGTCTTACAGGGTATGTCATACAGGGTATGTCATACGGGGTATGTCATACAGGGTATGTCATACAGGGTATGTCATACTGGGTATGTCATACAGGGTCCGTCATACAGGGTCTGTCATACAAGGTCCGTAATACAGGGTCTGTCATACGGGGTCTGTTTAACAGGATATGTCTTACAGGGTCTGTCATACAGGGTCGGTCATACAGGGTCGGTCATGAAGGGTCGGTCATACAGGGTATGTTTAACAGGATATGTCTTACAGGGTCTGTCATACAGGGTCGGTCATACAGGGTCGGTCATACAGGGTCGGTCATACATGATATGTCTTACAGGGTCTGTCATACAGGGTATGTCTTACAGGGTCTGTCATACAGGGTATGTCTTACAGGGTATGTCTTACAGGGTCTGTGATACAGGGTCGGTCATGCAAGGTACATCATACAGGGTCGGTTATACAGGGTCGGTCATACATGGTAATGTCTTACAGGGTATGTCTTACAGGCTATGTCTTACAGGGTCTGTCATTCAGGGTATGTCTTACGGGGAAGTCTTACAGGGTATGTCTTACAGGGTATGTCTTACAGGGTATGTCATACAGTGTCGGTCATACAGGATATGTCTTACAGGGTATGTCTTACAGGGTATGTCTTACAGGGTATGTCATACAGTGTCGGTCATACAGGGTTTGTCTTACAGGGTATGTCTTACAGGGTCTGTCATACAGGGTATGTCTTACAGGGTATGTCTAACAGGGTATGTCATACAGTGTCCGTCATACAGGATACGTCATACAAGGTCCGTAATACAGGGTCTGTCATAAAGGGTCTGTCAAACAGGATATGTCTTACAGGGTCCGTAATACAGGGTCTGTCAAACAGGGTCTGTCATACATTGTCTCTCAAACAGGATATGTCAAACAGGATCGGTAATACAGGGTCTGTCAAACAGTGTCGGTCATACAGGATACGTCATACAAGGTCCGTAATACAGGGTCTGTCATATAGGGTCTGTCAAACAGGATATGTCTTACAGGGTCAGTAATACAGGGTCTGTCATACAGGGTCTGTTTAACATGATATGTCTTACAGGGTCCGTATTACAGGGTCTGTCAAACAGGGTCTGTCATACAGGGTCTCTCAAACAGGATATGTCAAACAGGATCCGTAATACAGGGTCTGTCAAACAGTGTCGGTCATACAGGATACGTCATACAAGGTCCGTAATACAGGGTCTGTCATATAGGGTCTGTCAAACAGGATATGTCTTACAGGGTCCGTAATACAGGGTCTGGCATACAGGATCTGTTTAACAGGATATGTCTTACAGGGTCCGTTATACAGGGTCTGTCAAACAGGGTCTCTCATACAGGGTCTGTCATACAGAGTCGGTCACCCAGGGTCTGTCATACAGGGTCTGTTTAACATGATATGTCTTACAGGGTCCGTATTACAGGGTCTGTCAAACAGGGTGTGTCCTACAAATTTCCGTAATACAGGGTCCGTCAAACAGGATATGTCATACAGGGTCCGTCATACGGGGTCAGTCATACAGGGTCTGTCTTACAGGGTCTGTCATACAGGGTCGGTCACACAGGGTCTGTCACACAGGGTCCGTCTTACAGGGTCTGTCTAACAGGGTCTGTCATACAGGGTCGGTCATACAGTGTCTGTCACACAGGGTCCGTAATACAGGGTCTGTCTAACAGGGTCTGTCATACAGGGTCTGTCATACAGGGTCCGTCTTACAGGGTCGGTCATACAGGGTCTGTCATACAGGGTTCGTCTTACAGGGTCTGTCATACAGGGTCTGTCATACAGGGTTCGTCTTACAGGGTCTGTCATACAGGGTCTGTCATACAGGGTTCGTCTTACAGGATCTGTCATACAGGGTATGTCATACAGGGTATGTCATACAGGGTTCGTCTTACAGGATCTGTCATACAGGATATGTCATACAGGGTTCGTCTTACAGGATCTGTCATACAGGGTATGTCATACAGGGTATGTCATACAGGGTTCGTCTTACAGGATCTGTCATACAGGGTATGTCATACAGGGTATGTCATACAGGGTTCGTCTTACAGGATCTGTCATACAGGGTATGTCATACAGGGTTTGTCATACAGGGTTCGTCTTACAGGATCTGTCATACAGGGTATGTCATACAGGGTATGTCATACAGGGTTCGTCTTACAGGATCTGTCATCCAGGGTATGTCATACAGGGTATGTCATACAGGGTTCGTCTTACAGGATCTGTCATACAGGGTATGTCATACAGGGTATGTCATACAGGGTTCGTCTTACAGGATCTGTCATACAGGGTATGTCATACAGGGTATGTCATACAGGGTTCGTCTTACAGGATCTGTCATACAGGGTATGTCATACAGTGTCGGTCATACAGGATATGTCTTACAGGGTATGTCTTACAGGGTATGTCTTACAGGGTATGTCATACAGTGTCGGTCATACAGGGTTTGTCTTACAGGGTATGTCTTACAGGGTCTGTCATACAGGGTATGTCTTACAGGGTATGTCTAACAGGGTATGTCATACAGTGTCCGTCATACAGGATACGTCATACAAGGTCCGTAATACAGGGTCTGTCATAAAGGGTCTGTCAAACAGGATATGTCTTACAGGGTCCGTAATACAGGGTCTGTCAAACAGGGTCTGTCATACATTGTCTCTCAAACAGGATATGTCAAACAGGATCGGTAATACAGGGTCTGTCAAACAGTGTCGGTCATACAGGATACGTCATACAAGGTCCGTAATACAGGGTCTGTCATATAGGGTCTGTCAAACAGGATATGTCTTACAGGGTCAGTAATACAGGGTCTGTCATACAGGGTCTGTTTAACATGATATGTCTTACAGGGTCCGTATTACAGGGTCTGTCAAACAGGGTCTGTCATACAGGGTCTCTCAAACAGGATATGTCAAACAGGATCCGTAATACAGGGTCTGTCAAACAGTGTCGGTCATACAGGATACGTCATACAAGGTCCGTAATACAGGGTCTGTCATATAGGGTCTGTCAAACAGGATATGTCTTACAGGGTCCGTAATACAGGGTCTGGCATACAGGATCTGTTTAACAGGATATGTCTTACAGGGTCCGTTATACAGGGTCTGTCAAACAGGGTCTCTCATACAGGGTCTGTCATACAGAGTCGGTCACCCAGGGTCTGTCATACAGGGTCTGTCATACAGGGTATGTCATACAGGGTCTGTCATACAGGTTCTGTCATACAGGGTCTGTCATACAGGGTCGGTCATACAGGGTATGTCATACAGGGTCCGTGATACAGGGTCTGTCATACAGGGTCTGTCATACAGGGTCTGTCATACAGGGTCTGTTTAACAGGATATGTCTTACAGGGTCCGTAATACAGGGTCTGTCAAACAGGGTGTGTCCTACAAATTTCCGTAATACAGGGTCCGTCAAACAGGATATGTCATACAGGGTCCGTCATACGGGGTCAGTCATACAGGGTCTGTCTTACAGGGTCTGTCATACAGGGTCGGTCACACAGGGTCTGTCACACAGGGTCCGTCTTACAGGGTCTGTCTAACAGGGTCTGTCATACAGGGTCGGTCATACAGTGTCTGTCACACAGGGTCCGTAATACAGGGTCTGTCTAACAGGGTCTGTCATACAGGGTCTGTCATACAGGGTCCGTCTTACAGGGTCGGTCATACAGGGTCTGTCATACAGGGTTCGTCTTACAGGGTCTGTCACACAGGGTCTGTCATACAGGGTTCGTCTTACAGGGTCTGTCATACAGGGTCTGTCATACAGGGTTCGTCTTACAGGATCTGTCATACAGGGTATGTCATACAGGGTATGTCATACAGGGTTCGTCTTACAGGATATGTCATACAGGATATGTCATACAGGGTTCGTCTTACAGGATCTGTCATACAGGGTATGTCATACAGGGTATGTCATACAGGGTTCGTCTTACAGGATCTGTCATACAGGGTATGTCATACAGGGTATGTCATACAGGGTTCGTCTTACAGGATCTGTCATACAGGGTATGTCATACAGGGTTTGTCATACAGGGTTCGTCTTACAGGATCTGTCATACAGGGTATGTCATACAGGGTATGTCATACAGGGTTCGTCTTACAGGATCTGTCATCCAGGGTATATCATACAGGGTATGTCATACAGGGTTCGTCTTACAGGATCTGTCATACAGGGTATGTCATACAGGGTATGTCATACAGGGTTCGTCTTACAGGATCTGTCATACAGGGTATGTCATACAGGGTATGTCATACAGGGTTCGTCTTACAGGATCTGTCATACAGGGTATGTCATACAGGGTTCGTCTTACAGGATCTGTCATACAGGGTATGTCATACAGGATATGTCATACAGGAATCGTCTTACAGGTTCTGTCATACAGGGTATGTCATACAGGGTATGTCATACAGGGTTCGTCTTACAGGATCTGTCATACAGGGTTTGTCATACAGGGTATGTCATACAGAGTTCGTCTTACAGGATCTGTCATACAGGGTATGTCATACAGGGTTCGTCTTACAGGGTATGTCATACAGGGTTCGTCTTACAGGATCTGTCATACAGGGTATGTCATACAGGGTATGTCATACAGGGTTCGTCTTACAGGATCTGTCATACAGGGTATGTCATACAGGATATGTCATACAGGGTTCGTCTTACAGGATCTGCCATACAGGGTATGTCATACAGGGTTCGTCTTACAGGATCTGTCATACAGGGTATGTCATACGTGGTATGTCATACAGGGTTCGTCTTACAGGGTATGTCATACAGGGTTCGTCTTACACGATCAGTCATACAGGGTATGTCATACAGGGTATGTCATACAGGGTATGTCATACAGGGTTCGTCTTACAGGATCTGTCATACAGGGTATGTCATCCAGGGTATGTCATACAGGGTTCGTCTTACAGGGTATGTCATACAGGGTTCGTCTTACAGGATCTGTCATACAGGGTATGTCATACAGGGTATGTCATACAGGGTTCGTCTTACAGGATCTGTCATACAGGGTATGTCATACGGGGTATGTCATACAGGGTTCGTCTTACAGGGTATGTCATACAGGGTTCGTCTTACAGGATCTGTCATACAGGGTATGTCATACAGGGTATGTCATACAGGGTTCGTCTTACAGGGTATGTCATACAGGGTTCGTCTTACAGGATCTGTCATACAGGGTATGTCATACAGGGTATGTCATACAGGGTTCGTCTTACAGGGTATGTCATACAGGGTTCGTCTTACAGGATCTGTCATACAGGGTATGTCATACGGGGTATGTCATACAGGGTTCGTCTTACAGGGTATGTCATACAGGGTTCGTCTTACAGGATCTGTCATACAGGGTATGTCATACAGGGTATGTCATACAGGGTTCGTCTTACAGGGTATGTCATACAGGGTTCGTCTTACAGGATCTGTCATACAGGGTATGTCATACAGGGTATGTCATACAGGGTTCATCTTACAGGGTATGTCATACAGGGTTCGTCTTACAGGATCTGTCATACAGGGTATGTCATACAGGGTATGTCATACAGGGTTTGTCTTACAGGGTATGTCATACAGGGTTCGTCTTACAGGATCTGTCATACAGGGTATGTCATACGGGGTATGTCATACAGGGTTCGTCTTACAGGGTATGTCATATAGGGTTCGTCTTACAGGATCTGTCATACAGGGTATGTCATACGGGTTATGTCATACAGGGTTCGTCTTACAGGATCTGTCATACAGGGTATGTCATACAGGGTATGTCATACAGGGTTCGTCTTACAGGATCTGTCATACAGGTTTCATCTTACAGGATCTGTCATACAGGGTATGTCAAACAGGGTATGTCATACAGGGTTCGTCTTACAGGGTATGTCATACAGGGTATGTCATACGGGGTATGTCATACAGGGTATGTCATACAGGGTATGTCATACAGGGTATGTCATACAGGGTTCGTCTTACAGGGTCTTTTAGAAAAACTCTACCACTTTTTTAGTTGCAGAGCAGGACAAGGTTATGGACCAATCTTTCGAAATTAAAAGTGAAAAGTATTTCAATAAAAACACACGTTGAAATGCCAACACTAAAGGTGAACGCCTATTTATAAATCACTGGCTACTCCTATCAACGAAGACATGTTCCTAAGACAAAAGGCCAACAAAAGAGCCAATGGCAGTGGCGTCAATACAGGGGGGGGGGGTATATAAGCCGCGGGCTGAGCTCTACAGTCAGGTGACATGGGGTGGTGCTCCCACAATAATCTCTACGATCCCCGCCAAACTTACTACTACAGGTTTATTAACTGCTGCCTTTGTTCCTAAGAATCAGATTTAGTCTTCCAGAAGCATCCCCTGAGTTATAACTACCTGCAATATTTACTGATCGTTCTCAAACGGCAGACTCCAGCTTACACGGTCACGTGTCTCCGGAATGACGCTGAGTAGCTTTTGATATATTAACTCTTACAACAGCGTACTAGTGGTTAACCCCTGACTAGGTTTCTCAATGGAACAGTCAAATTTATATTCGCTATAATTTTCTTCACATAAATATGAATATATTGGTTTGAAACAACGATGCCATTCGAAACAATCACCTGCAAATTTTGGCGGGGCATTACTTCCGAGAAACAGATCTGTTAACAGTTTAACATGGAAGAGAATCAGATTTTTTTTTCACTAGAAATTTGATTATTCGTATAATGATAGTCTGTATTGATCTGGTCATGTGATCATGTGATCTGGTCATATGAGCTGGCCTTGTGACGTGGAATCAGACATAAGCCTGGGCTCCGGCAGGAGGTTGGAGTTTAGTATGAATTTTCACATTTATAATTAAAGAACCTACATTTCGATTTACAGAACACAAATACTCAGTACTAACTGACTTTACTTTAGTGGACATGTTCTAGAGGACCATAACACATATATAAATATAATCAAAAGTAGCAGGAAAAAAACCCCGAAAATGTTAGACTCTGTAGGAGTAACTTGAAACTAATACAGGCGAAACCACAAAATTACTGAATCGGAGTTTTGACTGTTATATTTGCAAGCTATGGCTCTTTTGTATCATTAGATTTTTCGACAGATTACTGACGTACTTTAAATAAAAAGAAGTAAAGTATTCCAAAATTTGTTAATGTTTGGCTAAAGTATTCCAACATTTGTTAATGTTTGGCTATGTTATCTTTGTCGACCATTTTTATTTGTGATTTATTGAATTTCTATTTGGCATCTTTATTGCTGGACAAAGTGGGTTGTTCTATATTGGTTAAAGTGGACATTTCCTTTGAGTAAAGAATGCTGGAAGCCAACAGAGCAATCGTGTTTGTGGCATAAAGATTTACGTATTCTGAGAAAAAGCTTAATATTTAAATTTACAAATTTCCGGCAATAAAAGACGTGATACCGGTCAGGCCAGAGAGTCCGGAAGTCTGTAAATTAAACAATGATATCTTGCTTTCATATTTACTGCCCAGCGTCCAGCTTATTGAATATGACTAATAAATTAAGTCCCCCTACAGCTTTATAACCCACTATTGTTTACATGGAGTGCCTTGCTGTCAGGGTCTGTGGATCAATACCATAAATCTTTTCCAGATCTCATCCAAGTGGCCTTCGTTTGGCCGGCTCGGCTGGACACCCAGTAAATCTCATTAGTTCATAAACTGCTGATTTGTATGTGGACCTCTCTGTAGTAATCCGGGAGCAAACACCTGTATATATCAAGCTACCGGTAGAAATAGATGGTTAATGTTGTTACAGAGGTATTCAGCGTGTCTGCTCCTATGTTCACTCTGATATCAGTACACACTCTTTTAGAATGTAATTTTACTTGTGCACTAAAAAATTATGCAGATATACCATGTTTACATGCTTTCATTTCTTCACAGCAAAAAAAAAAAAAAAAAATGATGCAACCATCCGTAGTCTATTTTAGTTTATTCATATACATGACAAGTGTATATATGATCATTTGTACAACACAATCTTTACTATATGCCATATATGTATATTTTTTTAGGTAAGATTAAATATCTGATTCCTTGGGTAAGGGTGGAAATGAAAATGAACACGTTTAATTGTATGATTATATAAAAAAAAAACCGAACTGAGAAAAGACGTAGTCCACTAACTTGGATATTTATCAGATATACGGAGGTATATATGCAAAATCCATTCATTACGTCATTAAATTATATTGAAATAAATAAAGCAGTCATATGAATATACGAGTATATGAATACTTTATTGTGAAAACATACAAAATTTGATATATTATCAAAATAGCTTTCAATGAATTGCGTTATATTGTTCTCATTCCATAATGAATAACAAACAGTTCATATATAAGACGTCAGCCATTTTTTTAAACAGATAGCTCTAATATTAGTTTCAAAGTTGTTACTCGGAGGTATGTCGGCATAAAACGCCAAAATGTAGGAGGGCATACACATACAGAAACGTCAGTCTCATGTTCTCTGTCGGTTCGCAAAAAAAAAAACTATTGTAATGATATAAAAAGGTCTTGCTTGAAGTCACGTGATCTCCGAAGAAGCCAATGATCTCTCAGGAAGCCCTCGATACTTCCGGTCTGTCCTTGTGTCCCAATAAGGAGTTCATATCGTGTGTTTTCAGATGGGCTTTCAGACTACATTTCTGGATAAACTTTTTTCCGCAGTGGGAACACTCATGTGGCGGACCCTGAAATTATAAAAAAATCAAGTAACATTTATAATATATATATATCAATGCAATAGTTATCGTCTCTTAGCTGATCCCCAGTTTTGCATTTTATATGGAGACTGTTGAAGTTCATATTTTCTAAAATGTTGTACCGATCACAGACCGAAAAACACAACACTTTAATACCAATGAATACCAATCAAAATATTGAATTTACTTAAATGTCATATTATTTGCCCCGGTATAAGTTTGCAAACGATTTTCATTTCTGTGATATTTATGATCTTTTACATATTTTTATTCAATATCCTTTTCATAATTATTCAAATTATACATATATATAAATATATATATATATATATATATATATATATATATATATATATATATATAATCTGCAATATAACACAGATCAACTGCATGGTAAGGAATCAACCGTGACATTAAAATGCTTCTGTCTCTCATGCACCTGGTCTCTTGGTTTTAACCGCTTCACACGTGGTCCATTTATATCTGTGTAGACTTAATGTTATAAAGACTAGTAACGCTGGGTTACAAATTTTAAAAGTTCTTTAAAATATACCATGGGTCAATGAAAACGTATAATATATACAACCTATATTGTAGGTATATGAGGAGTTTGGTGATCTTGGCCAGAAATAGGCCATGCGAACCTTACCATACTTTTAAAATACGCACTCAAACTTTAATCTGTTTAATTGGAAGGATTGGTCATAGGCTTCAAAATATGTAGACAGGTCTTTTACAGAAATGTACAGTCAAACTCTCTTTTTATTGGTGTCGGTTACATGAATTTGAATATAACGCTAAACACAGTCGCTTGAATCCTTGATTATAATTGTAGGAGTAAATGGGAATAATACAAACAGAGCAAAGGAAAAAAAGGGTTTGGACACCTTTTAAGTAATACACGCTTTACATAAAGCCCGTCAATCGACAAAAACACAACCACAAATAGGAATAAACAGATTGCTGGTGAAGACCTTTCTTAAATAAATATATCGTGGTCCACCCTAATTGGCAATTACATATTTTATTCGCTCCCTTTCTTGGTTATAGACAAAGTTGACTGTTCTTGAAGAGGCATTCCCACAGCAAATACTTAAGTATTGCAAAAGCACCACCATGGACAGCGTGTATGTACTTGCGTGCGTGTTGGTGTGGGTGCACGTATGTGTGTGGGCCTTTTTTACGATGTCACATTTACACCTGTTCTCTCAGACAGCGGCAGCTTAATGTGTGTATTTGTGTATGTATGTGAACTTTTGTGTGCTTTCTTAGTTTGTCATATTCTCACCTGTTCTCACGTACAGCGGCTGCTGAGTGTGTATGTGTGTGCGATGGTGTGTGTGTTTGTGTGTTAGCACACTCACCTGCTCGTGGGTAGCCTTGTGTACTGTCAGGGTTCGTGATTGACAGAATCCCTTTCCACACACGTCACACGTAAACGGTTTCTGCTCAGCGTGAATATATCTAAAATATAAGTATTATAGAGCTATAGGTATACATGAATTAATTTATCTATAATGTAATCATTACACCGATGTAGGTAGGCATAACTTACTGTATCTCAATTGAAACCATTACATTAATATAGGTGGGCATGACTTAATGAATCTAAAAATCAAGCGAATTTGTATTTTTAATATAAGCGGGCATGCCGATATACCACGTGGGGTATGCATGAACCATGCGAGTAATTGTTAACAGAATTTTGTTGTATATTTGATCAGTCAAAATTTTCCTTACGCTTAAGATAAACAGATAAAATATCTAAGATTTACAAGTCAATTATCTCAGTCAGAGAGAGAGAGAGACAGACAGACAGACAGACAGACAGACAGACAGACTGATAGACAGGCAGGCAGACAGAAAGACAGACAGAAAGACCTACAGAATAAATTGATATTTCGTGTATGGTAACAAATATAACTGAATAGGTTTTTATCATAGAAATATGTTAAATCAAATGAGGAACCATTTATACGATATATGTCAAAATTTTGGAAAAAAAACGAAGACGGATAAAATAGAAAATAAGGCAGTTAAAGGGTGGCGGTCACAGAAAATCACCTCCTAAGAAAAACCTGAATTAAATCATACAAAATATTAGGGAAAAGGGAGGCAACTAGTGGTGGGCCAATGTAATGTTCGATTACATCAATGATTGGTCGTTTTCTTTCATACTCGATTAGATCAATTGCATTTGCATAATCGATTACAATCGATTATGTATGCAGACGGGAAGAAATCTTATCATCCCGATAAAATATTCTGATTCTGTCAGAGATATATAACAACCACAGGAAAAAAACAGCGAACAACATAATTACTTAACCTTGTGCATTGAATAAGTGTCAACAAACTGGCCATTACCATGACTATTTAGCGTGATGTACTACTGACTGAATTAACTCGGTCAATATTTTTGGTCTAATTCAATACAGCTGATTTCACGGTTATATAGGTGGTACATAAAATACCAAATTAATTATCGATCATCGCTCTTTTTTTATCTTTCAGTCATCGAATATGATTTTACAACCGATTCCTGCCACTAGAGGTGGTATTTGGGTGAATGTATGACGTCACATCCGGTGATTACCTGTGATCTCGGAGATGATCTCGTCGTCGGAAGGCTTTACCACAGATATCACACGAGAACGGGCGCTCGTCAGTGTGGGTCCTCTCGTGTATTAACAGGTTGTAAGATTTACTGAAGTCTCGCTGGCAGTGTCGACAAGTGTAACGCCACTTCAATTTAGATCTTAATATGAAAATAAATACACCTTAATGAAAGTAACTTAATAAATCTAAAGTAATCTGCTGGCGTGGTACGGGCATTTTGTTGTTAATTATTTGTACTTATTACGTGACACCAGTGTCTGTACTTGAACACAGATAAAGGATAAAATATCAAGTGACAGTTACTACATATGAAAGGTTATATATCATTTTCTGCTATTGATTTGTTGGAAATGTCACTCCTTAATGTATACACAATGTCACTATATCTTTTAACATATCCAGTTATATCTAGATTAAGTGGTTAAAACCTGAAATATAAATCACTTGTATTCAATATTCCTCCCGTCCTGTTTTTCTTGATATATTGATGATTATGTAAATAAGGAACAAACAATACGACACTACATAGTTACATCACCGTCTATCTCGCTTGTGTGAATATAACTCCATACAATTCAATGAATACGTTGATTCTTTCTTGCTATATTCTAATAAAGACTGTAGCAGCCCATATTAATTAGATAATTCCATATTCAGAAATGGTCTTACTTGAGGATGGTTTTGATGGTATTAATCTCGTGTGATTGATGCTCCGAGCCACTTGGTCGGATATTTTTCTTACTGCACAGATAAAAGTGATAGCAGTCATTAAAGTAGGCTAAAAGAATGGACTCCTCTATTGCTTTTTTTAGTGCCTGGCGCAATGTGGAGTCCATAGATGGCACCTGCAGTTCCCTATGATTATAACACTCCCTATACAACTGTGCGATTTAACATATTTACATTGATTAATGGTCAGTACATGTCTGGTACTGGATATTTGACCATTGAAAAACATTACAGTCAGATTCGCAGCACTATTTTGCAACAAGGAAGTTAAAATATGTACATAATGTACACAGACCTGATGTATTATACAGCTTCGCCGTCAAATATAAGATGGCTACCGGGCTGTATATACTTCATTCCTCTCTTGAACAAATAAATCAGTTATTGATGCTCTACAGGTGCTTTATGCTGTCCAGAATTTATTACACACCTTTCAAAATACAACGTAATGTGACCATCGGTATGTTACAACCACAGGAAATACTTAATTAAATTAATTTAATTTAATTAAATTTAGTTTCTTAGAGTAACAGGTCGTTTCGTGCTATAATCCCTATTAACCCTTTGGTGAGCCGGCGACGCAACAGACCGTCGGTTGCTATCTGTACGGAAGAGGTTCATGTAAACAATTTCATTTAAGCTTAAAATAAATGCTGTCGTTTCACTCCTTTTAAAAGTCCGTCACTTTTATCAACATTATTCATAATTTTCTCATTTATTCTTTCACATATATTATAATCATGAAACACTATAGAAGAACACCAGTAGAAGTAATGT
The DNA here is from genome assembly GCA_026874595.1 of Sipunculus nudus. Classification (NCBI taxonomy): domain Eukaryota; kingdom Metazoa; phylum Annelida; class Sipuncula; order Golfingiida; family Sipunculidae; genus Sipunculus; species Sipunculus nudus. Next base: position 67,845,883 of record CM049319.1, on the reverse strand, counting down.
ATTGATATATTGTAAAATGTGTTGTATTACATCTCCCAAACAACAACAGAGAAATATTTCCATAGACAATAAGTAAAAGTAACAAAGTTAAGTCACAATGGCAAACAGTAGCTTCATCTTTGAAGTGCCATGGAACCATCATGTAGCCAGGAAGAAATCTATAATTAATATACCTTTCTAAATTTTACAGCTTACTTGAATTTAGAAGTATGCAGTGTTAAAGTGTATTAGGCAGATCTTCAAAAAAAATTTTACCGGGATTACCTGCGTAATGCCATGCCAGACCCTATGCGTAAAATTCATTCCTGTGGCGATTTTTTCGAGTGTAAGGACATACGCATATACGCTGACGGACACATTGGAACAATATGTGTAGTCAAATGTGAGATTATTTTCACGCATATACACTCACATATGTAATCACAGGTTAAATACAAATATCCTAAATAAGAAAAACAAAAAACCCTTAAAGTGTGTGAAGGCGGAGACTTTGCTTCTCGCCTCTCTGTTTCTTTATATCCTAACCCCTTAAAGTGTGTGAAGGCGGAGACTTTGCTTCTCACCTCTCTGTTTCTTTATAATCTAACCCCTTAATGTGTGTGAAGGCGGAGACTTTGCTTCTCACCTTTCTGTTTCTTTATATCCTAACCCCTTAAAGTGTGTGAAGGCGGAGACTTTGCTTCTCACCTCTCTGTTTCTTTATATCCTAACCCCTTAAAGTGTGTAAGGGCGGAGACTTTGCTTCTCACCTCTCTGTTTCTTTATATCCTAACCCCTTAAAGTGTGTAAGGGCGGAGACTTTGCTTCTCACCTCTCTGTTTCTTTATATCCTAACCCCTTAAAGTGTGTGAAGGCGGAGACTTTGCTTCTCACCTCTCTGTTTCTTTATATCCTAACCCCTTAAAGTATGTGAAGGCGGAGACTTTGCTTCTTACCTCTCTGTTTCTTTATATCCTAACCCCTTAAAGTGTGTGAAGGCGGAGACTTTGCTTCTCACCTCTCTGTTTCTTTATATCCTAAACCCTTAAAGTGTGTGAGGGCGGAGACTTTGCTTCTCACCTCTCTGTTTCTTTATATCCTAACCCCTTAAAGTGTGTGAGGGCGGAGACTTTGCTTCTCACCTCTCTGTTTCTTTATATCCTAACCCCTTAAAGTGTGTGAAGGCGGAGACTTTGCTTCTCACCTCTCTGTTTCTTTATATCCTAACCCCTTAAAGTGTGTGAGGGCGGAGACTTTGCTTCTCACCTCTCTGTTTCTTTATATCCTAACCCCTTAAAGTGTGTGAAGGCGGAGACTTTGCTTCTCACCTCTCTGTTTCTTTATATCCAAACCCCTTAAAGTGTGTGAAGGCGGAGACTTTGCTTCTCACCTCTCTGTTTCTTTATATCCTAACCCCTTAAAGTGTGTGAAGGCGGAGACTTTGCTTCTCACCTCTCTGTTTCTTTATATCCTAACCCCTTAAAGTGTGTGAAGGCGGAGACTTTGCTTCTCACCTCTCTGTTTCTTTATAATCTAACCCCTTAATGTGTGTGAAGGCGGAGACTTTGCTTCTCACCTCTCTGTTTCTTTATATCCTAACCCCTTAAAGTGTGTGAAGGCGGAGACTTTGCTTCTCACCTCTCTGTTTCTTTATATCCTAACCCCTTAAAGTATGTAAGGGCGGAGACTTTGCTTCTCACCTCTCTGTTTCTTTATATCCTAACCCCTTAAAGTGTGTAAGGGCGGAGACTTTGCTTCTCACCTCTCTGTTTCTTTATATCCTAACCCCTTAAAGTGTGTGAAGGCGGAGACTTTGCTTCTCACCTCTCTGTTTCTTTATATCCTAACCCCTTAAAGTATGTGAAGGCGGAGACTTTGCTTCTTACCTCTCTGTTTCTTTATATCCTAACCCCTTAAAGTGTGTGAAGGCGGAGACTTTGCTTCTCACCTCTCTGTTTCTTTATATCCTAAACCCTTAAAGTGTGTGAGGGCGGAGACTTTGCTTCTCACCTCTCTGTTTCTTTATATCCTAACCCCTTAAAGTGTGTGAGGGCGGAGACTTTGCTTCTCACCTCTCTGTTTCTTTATATCCTAACCCCTTAAAGTGTGTGAAGGCGGAGACTTTGCTTCTCACCTCTCTGTTTCTTTATATCCTAACCCCTTAAAGTGTGTGAGGGCGGAGACTTTGCTTCTCACCTCTCTGTTTCTTTATATCCTAACCCCTTAAAGTGTGTGAAGGCGGAGACTTTGCTTCTCACCTCTCTGTTTCTTTATATCCTAACCCCTTAAAGTGTGTGAAGGCGGAGACTTTGCTTCTCACCTCTCTGTTTCTTTATATCCTAACCCCTTAAAGTGAGTGAAGGCGGAGACTTTGCTTCTCACCTCTCTGTTTCTTTATATCCTAACCCCTTAAAGTGTGTGAAGGCGGAGACTTTGCTTCTCACCTCTCTGTTTCTTTATATCCTAACCCCTTAAAGTGTGTGAAGGCGGAGACTTTGCTTCTCACCTCTCTGTTTCTTTATATCCTAACCCCTTAAAGTGTGTGAAGGCGGAGACTTTGCTTCTTATCTCTCTGTTTCTTTATATCCTAACCACTTAAAGTGTGTGAAGGCGGAGACTTTGCTTCTCACCTCTCTGTTTCTTTATATCCTAACCCCTTAAAGTGTGTGAAGGCGGAGACTTTGCTTCTCACCTCTCTGTTTCTTTATATCCTAACCCCTTAAAGTGTGTGAAGGCGGAGACTTTGCTTCTTACCTCTCTGTTTCTTTATATCCTAACCACTTAAAGTGTGTGAAGGCGGAGACTTTGCTTCTCACCTCTCTGTTTCTTTATATCCTAAACCCTTTAAGTGTGTGAAGGCGGAGACTTTGCTTCTTACATCTCTGTTTCTTTATATCCTAACCCCTTAAAGTGTGTGAAGGCGGAGACTTTGCTTCTCACCTCTCTGTTTCTTTATATCCTAACCCCTTAAAGTGTGTGAAGGCGGAGACTTTGCTTCTCACCTCTCTGTTTCTTTATATCCTAACCCCTTAAAGTGTGTGAAGGCGGAGACTTTGCTTCTTATCTCTCTGTTTCTTTATATCCTAACCACTTAAAGTGTGTGAAGGCGGAGACTTTGCTTCTCACCTCTCTGTTTCTTTATATCCTAACCCCTTAAAGTGTGTGAAGGCGGAGACTTTGCTTCTCACCTCTCTGTTTCTTTATATCCTAACCCCTTAAAGTGTGTGAAGGCGGAGACTTTGCTTCTTACCTCTCTGTTTCTTTATATCCTAACCACTTAAAGTGTGTGAAGGCGGAGACTTTGCTTCTCACCTCTCTGTTTCTTTATATCCTAAACCCTTTAAGTGTGTGAAGGCGGAGACTTTGCTTCTCACCTCTCTGTTCCTTCCTTTTGCTTTTCTTGTCTTTTTTCTTCTTGTTCTGCAAGTATTGATTCGGCAAGATGGTGGAAGTCAAACTTGTTAATATTTTGTTCTTCACACTTCGGCCTCGTCGTGACTGGATCATCGGTGGGATGAGTTTCTCCGTGTTTTACAGACTGGCCGCTATACGGCCTGCTTACACTGCTGCTAAGTTCTTTAGTTTTCACTCTGTCCGCATTGTGTCGCTTTTCCGCCAACAAAGTCGTATATATCTGATTATGATAAGATCCATATCGAGAAAAAAAGATCCAGCTATCTACAACCGGCTGGGTCAATGAGCGCAAATACGCATAGGATGCCGGATCCTGCGCGGGGTAGTAGAGATAGTCCGTAAAGGGAGCAGACATTTCCTGAAGGAAAAGATAAAACACTTGTATGTTTCTTAAATTTCCTCTGGTCCAAATTCAAGTCTGTATTTTTCATGTACCTCCTGTTGTTTTTTAGACTGGACTTAATACTGCATTTATATGTCCACTATTGCACAAATTCTCATATATACATATTGATTTTATTCTGGCTAAACACACATCAAAAGGATAAATTTTAGACCATACAAGAAAAGAAGTTTTCATTCACATTTAAAGAAGAATTTCATTATGCATTCGAAATTTAATTTTGAATGATATTTATCCGTGTCGTGGTGTAGTAAAAAAACTCGTTCATTTGTTTAGTTTTAAAAGTTTCTGAGTGTGAATTATTATCAATACATCATTTCTTATTATGACTATAGAATGTATCACTATTCCCCAGTATGGCATGATAAAATTTACGGGTAATACTGCTATTTGCTCCTGAAAACTCATGTCATTAACAACTTATAGATAAATTATACAATAATATCATTCAAAAGTAACCTATATGATGCGTGTCCATGATAATGATAATCGATAACTACAGTTCGGTATAAACTTTGTCTATTAGAGATACCAAATTTATTTATACATGGTTTTCTTTTATGTGATAACCCGTCCAAACTGTCTGATAAAATACTAACCTCAGATTACACGGTTGGTGTAAACTTGATAACTGTCTCGCACACCAGGATCTTCAACGGGACGAATAGCAACGCTTACCTCGCCAAATGACTTCAGCCAGGTATGCTAAACGCCACTTTATAAGCATTTATAAAGCATTTATCAATAAGCACCCCCACAGAGATAAGACGTTAAAGGTTATATCTAAGGTATGACTGATTGCGGCAATCCGATTGGTTACCTGTGTAAACTGACAACCAGCTTTTCCTGAGCCACGCCCCTTGATCATGTGACCTTGAGATGGACAGGAACCGGACATATCCGTGCATTACACGGCATGTACATATCATGACGTCATCGCTCTCTCTTATTAAATGTGGACCAACCTGATCCCAAATGTATATGTATATGTACCGTCGCTGAATCGAAGTTGTTATAACATATGTTATTTTTCAATATTTGCTAAACCGAAAGTAAATTTTGTTAATTCTTTATATTTTACCAAAATAAATAATATATCACACTTTCATATAATGACCGAACAAAATTATTACAATTAATGAAATAAATGTTTACCATATTTCATGTGCCCATAAAGACAATCTTATATATATATATATGTATATATATATATATATATATATATATATATATATATGTTTATATATATAAATATATATATATCAATTTCAATCTTTTGGTTCCTTACACATGATATATATATTTATACGCTCTGGTTATACCATCGAGCACTTTTCCATCAGTGCATTGCAAACAGACTAGAAAGAACAATTGTATATATATATATATGTAATATATTTAGCAAACACTCTCTCATGAGTCATTTGATCTCAGAGTCAATTACATAAATGTACTTTCACCACAACAACACATCTTGATGCAGTTTCTTTTGTAGAAGTATCTCAATGATAAGCTCTCCTCTTTGCATTCCTACAGAATTGTTGGCATCGTTGTGATGAGAAAAGCAGGGGAGTCGGACAGTACTCCTTTTTTTATCAGGTTATCACAGAGATGATGCCGAGGTTAAATGAAGTTTTAGCTGCAGGGATAATTGCCGGAGAGTAGTGTCTTTGCAAAGGCCAGGGCAAAAACGCCTCAAAATAAATTTAAACAAAACGATAGGGTTATGTTTTACATATCTTTCACAGTAACATAGTAAGGTTATTTTACTTTTAATATATAACAATTTATTAGATACACCTGATAAATAAATAGATCTCTGAAACAAGCAATCATCACGATTTTTAATATATAAATATGTCTTAATATATAAAATATAAATATAAATATAAAATTTAAATTGTGACAAGACTCCTTATAAACCATTTTGGATAAATATAATTATACTTTATACTCAGATCTCTTTCAAAAAATGTTTAATTGTACTCGTATGTCTGGGAGATGTGTAAATTTAAACACAGTCTAGTCTTACCGTAAACACACCCAACATTATGACACCCCAGATGTTAAATTTTCGCATGTAAGAAATTCTTGCCGGTTCCTGTGACACAAATCACCATGAAAGTAAAACTATACCATATTTAACAAATTTGGACACAATATTGATGAGATGCCCGTTTTTTCCCCCATTTTTTTTAAATATATCAACTAAAATAAAAGAATATATATCCTAAGTAGGCCAAAAAAAGGTATGGTTCTCAGGCAGTTTTATTCAGATATCATTGCGGGCGGGCGTTTTTTTTTTACCTCTTTTGTATTTTTATTTAAATATGTCATATGATCTGGGAAAGGTATGATAATAACAGATTTTTTTTTGCTAAACAGGTAAAAGCACTACATAACAAAGGAAACCTTATCAAAATTGTATTATTCAATCTTCATAAAGATGAAAATCAAAATAAACATTTTTGATGCAGGGGGTTAAAAATTACTCGGGCGGTGCCTGAGAACATACCTTTTTTTACCTTCCAGTTCTTTTTTAACAATATGATATTAGCAGGTGTTATCATTTAACATTATTCTATTTTGGCTTGCTAGTATTCAGTCTTCATCTATTTTATCCTCCTTTTTATTAAGGTTAGGTTAACGTTAGAGAACGTGGGTTTGTATCTAGAACAGAGGCTGGGCCGCTATGTGATCGGCTGGTGGAAACGTGTGACGTCAAAGGCAAAATTTAGGAAAGACTTAAATCTAGACATACATGTTGTTTTCATTAATTCCTGAGAATAGGGGCCGACAGTGTGAAAAATACTAAGATTTTGATGAGAACGAATTTTTACCGACAGGCGTTTTCCTCTTGGTTTATGTCACTGCCGGGCTGAGTGCTCACAGATGAGCCAATATTTTTTTTAACCAAATCACACAAACTTACGGAAGCGTATTGCTGCCACCTGGTAAAAGAAAAATAAATTATTTATCTCGTACGTATACGACATATTATCTCGTACGTACGACATATATTATCTCGTACGTACGACATACTAACTCGTACGTACGAAATACTATCTCGTTCGTAGGACATCCTATCTCGTTCGTACGACATTATATCTCGTTCGTACGACATAATATCTCGTACGTACAACAAAGTATATCGTACGTACGACATTTAATATCGTACGTACGACATAATTAATATCATGGATCTGATTCACAGATGCACAAAAGGCCAACTGATATATGTATAAGTAATATATATATATATATATATATATATATATATATATATATATATATTACGGAAGCGTATTGCTGCCACCTGGTAAAAGATAAATAAATTGACATAGTATCTCGTATGTACGACATATATTATCTCGCACGTACGACATACTAACTCGTACGTACGAAATAGTACTATCTCGTTCGTACGACATCCTATCTCGTTCGTACGACATTATATCTCCTACGTACAACATAGTATATTACGGAAGCGTATTGCTGCCACCTAGTAAAAGAAAAATAAATGATTTATCTCGTACGTACGACATAGTATCTCGTACGTACGACATTTTATCTCGTACGTACGACATAGTATCTCGTACGTATGACATATTATCTCGTACGTACGACATATAATCTACATTGTCTACCAGTCATACACAGAACTCTCATTTTTAGATAGGTGATTAAATTTTGTTGCGTATGGTGTTATAATAGGGAACCTGTCATAATGATGATAAAAGAAATATTGCCTTTGCCAAATTGAAACTATTTTTTGGAGAAGAAAGGTTCGGACAAGAGTTACAGATACCAAACAGCCTGACTGTAAGTGTTTGAGAAAGGATATTTGTGGGGCAGGTTTCTAATATTCTTAATCGATTTGTCTAGGAACTAGATTTATGATATAACGCACAGTGCAGTGGATCGTTTAAAATATTGAATGCGTATACAGCCATTGATACATGATTAGTGGGTAGCTGAACAGTAAACAACCCATTTTCATTTTGAAATAAATAATGATAAAAAAAAATAATTAAAAACTATCACGCATGGACATGCGATCAATTTGTGACAGAAAAATATTTCGGGTTTAATATCTTCTGTTAACCAGTTTTATACGTTGTCATGGTTTTGTGTGTGAGTAAATACAGTAAAGGTGTGTCTGTTTACCATTACAAGACCTCGTGATCAGAGGAAAGATCTTGGTCGGGTCAATTATGAAAAAGAGAACAAACATGAATGTATAAACACCGCGAGAAACTTGAAAACCCTTGATTTGTGAAGTTGGGCTGTACCACCACCAAGTGGCGTGAGCGCTGTGTTTGTTTTTCGTCGTTGATTGCGCCCAGGGCAAGCTCTTTTCAACTTGTGTAACGGATTTAGCAATCGGTTTTAGAACGAAATATTGACAGATACGGTAAACTTTAAGAAGACTACACTGTATTTCATGTATACCTAATATACCATGTATGTGAAATGTAAATAGTTCCCGTTAGAAGCCAATTTTCGTGGATTTAAACTCTCTACTACAATCGGCTCTTTCACTCATATATACAGTGAAAACTGGTCTAACGGACACCTCACTTAGGCGGACGACTGGCTATAACGGACAAGAGAATTGAGCCCCTTCGAAATTCCGTATTTGTGTATATAAGCAGAACCTCTACAAGGCGGACACCTCGATCGCTACTGCGGACAACGGACAGCAGATTGCAACTCAAACGAACATTCTAAGAGAAAATGAACCTGACAAATACGGACAAGATAAGCCATCTCCGGCGGACATTGATCACTCGCCCCGGACAACATCAAGGCCACAACTTTAGAAAGATTTCCCTGTATATATATATATATAGTTTTAACAACAACAATATTTTATAAATATATTTATTTCAGGTAAACAGAGTAAGACAGGAAAACATTTCAGAAAATAATATTCCATAAAGTAGTACTTTAATCATTAAATTCACTGAATACTGTAATTTTATGTATAATTGATAATTGTACACATATATATTTTCATTTGTGTATATCAGTGCAATTCTTTTCTACAACATATATATCTTTTAACATGATTAAGCACATATTGGCAGAAAGTGATGGCAAACTTGTGTATATTTATATGTTACTTAAGTTATTTGTACTTTGGGCCATGAGGCCTTTCAACAATTAACTTTGCGGTTGTTGTTGTATATATATATATATATATATATATATATATATATATATATATATATATATATTTAAAACGATTATGCGTGTACATGTAAAGAATCTAATCCCGTTGGAAATATACAAGAACACAAATATGTAACGAATTTAATCGATTATAAAGGTAGCGATCAATCATTGGTTAAACAGATTAATTGGCACACTACCAATACATATTGTATATAAATCAGACTATTGCTAAAAATAAGGCTATATACATATATGTGTGTTTTAATAAAAGTGAGTTTATTTCTAGAGGTATTCATGTTTGAAGTTACTATCAGATCAAGGAAAGTTGTTTCATCACATTTGAAACAGATGAACATTGGCACTTGTGCAAAGTCCCGTTTCTAAATTCTATCTCCATATTCAATTTGCTATTTAAGCATAGGAGTCCCTCGCAAGTGACAATAACATAGCTGTGTCCCTTGCACATGTGGGATATTTTATCTTGTCAAACAAGAACAAGAACTGACAGACATTATACGTATTACTAATGACATTAATATCTCCCGAGGCTTTCAGTCTTTTCACACACACACAAATACATACTTATATATATATATACATATATATATATATATATATATATATACAGAGAGAGAGAGAGAGAGAGAGAGAGAGAGAAAGGAGGATTGTAGACTAGATTAAAATCCGTGAAGAGTGAACCTATTTACCTTTCACATACCAGGTATATTAAGTATATATAAAATACAGTGTAGTCTCCTCAAATATTACGGTATCTTTCAATATTTCGTTCTAAAACCGTTTGCTAAATCCGTTACGCAAGTGGAAAAAGGCTTGCCACGGGTGCGATGAATGATGAAAAACAAACAGCGATCACGCGACCTGTTGGATGTACAACCCAACTTTACAAATCAAGGTTTTCTAGCTTCTCCGGGTGTTTCTTTTTTCATGTTTGTTCTTTTTTTTATAATTTTCACTTGTGCTCAACTAAGATCTTGCCTCTAGTCAAGGGGTCATGTAATGGTAAACAGACACACGAGGACAGTGTTAACTCACAGACAGAACCATGACAACGTATATAACCAGGAGATATTAAGCTCATGTGTCGGCATGGATTTGCTGGACAACTTTAGTTTTCAGCCAAAATGAGTTAATAACGTGAAACAATACACATATTACTGCAAATGAATATCAACCTTAAGTGTCACTTATAGAGGTGTCTGTAATACAAAGATGGCAATAAGGAGAGGTTAATGATTCCTATGTTAATTATGAAACGAGTGCTTGATCAATTATGAATATTAGAAAACTGTATAATACTCAAACACTTAAAATTAGGCTATTTGGTAGCTGTCCTCTTGTTTTCAATTTGGCAAAGGCAATATTTTTTATTAATACTATGACAGGCCCATCATTTTAACATCATACGCTGCCAACAGAATTTAATCATCTATCTAAAAATAAAAGTTCTGTATATGACCTGCAGACAACGACTTGATATATTTCGCTTCCTTGAAATATTTTTAGAAACCCAGACACAGAAAAATGATATAATCGAATAGCATTTAAATATATAGTATATATAAATAAATAAATAAATATATATACGTTCGTTTCAACGGTGTTCAAACTGTTTGCTAGGAGGTGGAGAACATACATTATTTAACATATATATATATATATATTACTTATACATATATCAGTTGGTCTGTTTTGTAGTCTGTGAAACAGATCCGTAAGATTTATTATGTCATACGTACGAGATAGTATGTCGTACGTACGAGATAATATGTCGTACGTACGAGATACTATGTCGTACGAACGAGATAATATGTCGTACGTACGAGATAGTATATCGTACGTACGAGATAATATGTCGTACGTACGAGATAGTATGTCGTACGTACGAGATACTATGTCGTACGTACGAGATACTATGTCGTACGTACGAGATAAATAATTTATTTTTCTTTAACTAGGTGGCAGCAATACGCTTCCGTAGTATATCATACTTACGACATTTAATATCGTACGTACGACATAATTAATCTGATGGATCTGATTCACAGATACACAAAAGGCCAAGTGATATATGTATAAGTAATATATATATATATATATATATATATATATATATATATATATATATATATATATTACGGAAGCGTATTGCTGCCACCTAGTAAAAGATAAATAAATTATTTATCTCGTACGAACGACATAGTATCTCGTAAGTACGACATAATATCTCGTACGTACGACATATTATCTCGTACGTACGACATAATTAATCTTCCGCATCTGAATCACAGAATACACAACAGGCCAACTGATATATGTATAAGCATTATATATATGTTACCCTAACTACACAACATCTTCACCTAGAAAACCGTCGGAACACCTTTGAAAAGAAAAAAATACATATGTTTATTAATGCATTTATTTATTTATTTATTTATACTATAAATTAAAATGCTATTGATTTTTTGTTGTTTCTTTGTGTTTAGGTTTCGGAAATATTTCAAGGAAAAGAAATTGATCAAATCGTTGTCTGCCAGTCATATACAGAACTTTCATTTTTAAATAGGTAATTAAATTCTGTTAGCAGTGTAATATTAATAAGAAAAAATTATTGCCTTTGCCAAATTGAAACTACCTTTTGGTGAAGGAAGAGGTTCGGACAAGAGGTACAGCTAACAAATAGCCTGATTGTAAGTAATTGAGAATGGATATATGTGGGGTAGGTTTCTTATATTCCAAAATTGACCTGTATAAGAACTAGATTTATGACATAACGCACAGTGTCTCTCGCCCTACCGTAAAAGGCACGAAGTTCAACTGATGGGATCAAGCACTTAGTTTCATAATACATGAATCAGGAACCTCTCCTTACGGGCATCTCTGTATTACAGACACCTCTATATTGACACTCAAGGTTCATATCTTTTTGTAATAATATATGTTTTGTCTCACGTTATGCCCATTAGGAGAGGTTCATGATTCATGTTTATTAAACGAAGTGCGTGATCCAATAAGTTGAACTTCATGCCGTTTACAGAAGGGCGAGTTACACGTACATGTACCACATACAAGATCTTATACCAATCCGCGAATGAGACAAATCTGAGGTGTAGATTTTACCAACACTTCAGCCTGACATATGAGATTAAGACTTATTTTTTAATTTCGTATTCTTCTGTCACAGATTAATCGCACGCCCAGGAGTGATAGTTTTTAATATATTCTTTTTATATTTTAGTTTAAAATAAAATTTATACGTACCCCATTAAATGGATCGTTTTCTATTCAGCTACCCAACAATCATATCAATGGTTGTATATGCATTAAATAGTTTTAAAGGTCAACTACACGATGTGTTATGTATAAATCTAGTTCTTAGAAAGGTCAGTTTAGAATATTAGAAACCTGCCGTACAAATAATCATTCTCAGTTACTTTAAATCAGGCTATTTGGGAGCTGTACCTCTTGTCCGAACCCTTCTTTCTAAAAAAAGTAGTTTCAGTTTGGCAAAGGCAAGATTTTTTTCTTATTAACATTATGACAGGCTCACTATTATAACATCATATACTGCTAACATTATTTAATCAACTGTCGTAAAATGAGTTCTTTATATGATTGTCAGACAACGATTTGATGTATATTTCGCTTGCTTGAAATATTACAGAAACCTGCACACACACAAAAATGTGAATCGAATAGCATTTAAATATATACTATAAATAAATAGATATATGTTATTGTGTGTTTTTTTCAATGGTGGTCCAGCTGTTTGCAAGGAGTTGGAGATGTTGTATATATATAGATAATTGTGAAAAAATACATTATTTAACATATACATATTGCTTATACATATATCTATTTGCATGTTATCTAGTCTATGAATCAAATCCGTGAGATTTTTAATGTCGTACGTACGAGATAGTATGTCGTACGTACGAGATAATATGTCGTACGTACGAGATAATATGTCGTACGTACGAGATAATATGTCGTACGTACGAGATAGTATGTCGTACGTACGAGATAGTATGTCGTACGTACGAGATACTATGTCGTACGTACGAGATAAATAATTTATTTTTCTTTTAGCAGGTGGCAGTGATACGCTTCCGTCAGGTGCCGCTGTTTAGGCCATCCTTAAAAGTTTCTTTGTTGGGGCTAACCCGGCCGGTCGAGTATTTCGATTTTAGCTGGAATTTTTTTTTTTTGACTAGTCTGCAATTTTTTTGGTATGATCTGCCTCCGGCCAAACGCACCTGGGCCCGTAAAATCTGCCTTCATGTGCTAGAAAAACAGCCCCTTTATAGGCCAAATATTCTAAGATGCTCTTAAATTCTATTATGAAACGTTATGCCAACGTTAAATTTGATCCTTAAAATTAGTCTTTATACGTGGATCGTTACACTCGTGCGCGGGAGAAGAATACCTGCCGGGGAAACGTAGGTACAGTTTCACAGATAACTGTATATTTCTTTGATAATTGCATATATTTGTCTGAACCGATTAATAATCGATCATCAGTTGGTTTGCTCAAACCGATGATCGATTATAAAAAAGGAACCGACTCCCACCACTAATAATATTTAATTGTATGCTTACTAATTATGTAATTTAATGGGCAGGCATTTTTGTAGCAGAGGGGGAGGAGCCGGAGGTGATAGTAATTAAAGATACTCCACAACAACAACCAGAGCCGAAATACGCCAGTGTTTAATTTCTATTTTTGCACGAGTTTAAAATCAAATACAAAGGCGGGTTAAAATTAAATGCACCGTGTATTTAATTAAATATGAAAATATCGAATTAAATTGAATTGAAATATCGAATTAAAATTGTATCTTATTGGTTGTAGTATATAGATCGATACAATTACAGATTGAAGAGTTTCCAGAAAACAATCTTATACCTCTGAATTTACTTTGAAGCGTCCGACCAGAGATGAGATAGAGATGGTCAATAACAAAATGGAAGAAGCGATTGAGAAATAGAGAAAAAATTAAAACACACTCATTGAATTAGCGCAAAAATGTTATCTATAAAGAGGAAAGTGTCTCGAAATTTCACAAATTGTATATAATGTCAAGATATTTGTACATTCATGTAAATAAAACCTGTTGTATTATAATATTACACTGACTTTTTGGTTTGATCTTTTGTGTATGTGTATGAATGAGTAATAAAATAATAATTAATAATAGTAAAGTGAATGAATGAGAGTTTAGTAAGAAATAAAACTATGAATCCTTCCCTCTCTTATTACTTGCCCTGTCCTTCGCTGCCCTCTGGTGTGAATGCTATGAACTAAGATCTGGAATATGTGGGGGTGGTCTTTAAAAAGATTGTTTGGGTGTTGTGTGTGGGTGTTTCTTTAAAACATCCTTAACAATAATTATAAAATTATCAGCCAGTTTGCCTGACCCTTTTTCTTCTCCTCCGCCTGTCTTTACTTCCTATCAGAAGAAGAAGACGTTAGAAAAAAAATTTACACAAATGTAGCATTTGGTGAAGGGCGCAAACACTAAGCCCACCCCTGTATCCTCCCCAAACAGGGCGTCCAAGCCCTAAAACAATGAGCAGGCTACGTGATAATAGGCGCCCGTACTGGTCGTAAAGTTCCATGCTGAGAGCAATATCTGTAGGAGGTTTAGTCCCCTTCCATGGTCAGTGAGTGAATGGCACTGCGCATGCGTGATGACAGCTATACAGAACTCACAAATGCACAGGACCAGAATGGACAATTCCTGACATAATGATCTATATATGGTTTTATTAAAAACATGATTTTATGAGATCAGCCTATAAAATGTAGCACCCTGCCAGTATTGTGTCATTCTTGTGCTCATCATGTCACCGGTCAAGTGCTTGTTCTTGGATAATGTTTGATTATTTCCTGTTGGATTATCACCTGTTGGATTATTTTGATCAATCAAAACAAAGCAAAAATGGCACACCGTATGATCAATGCTGGGAACATACGTTGTGTACCAGAAGTATTCCAGGGGTATTATGTGAACGTAAAGGTGCTGTGTGACACCTATGGCCGGCATTTCAGACAGCAGGGGCTGGACCACAGGCCCTTGAAATCACTATTAAAAAATGTCTAAATGACCTATATATAGCCTTATGCTACACACAGTAATATAAAACACAAGGTATAAAATGACTGATGGAGGACCAGGAGTGACCTGCTGTATAAACTATCCCACTTCTAACCTACTGGCAGCATGGCACGACCTTCTCTTGGATGCACAAAAAATTTAACCAGATGGTTTAGTCTGACACAAAACTAACTCATGTTATGGTTCCGGGGCTTACTCCATGTCCCCAACACTCTGCAGACCTCCTCAGCACTCATCACCACACGTGTTGTATAACTGCACGAAACGGTTGCCGACAGGGGGCGCTATATTCGGGCTCATACTCCCTAACGTACATGTAGCCTCTAGAAATGTCGCAGAAAATGTCCTAGTGACTAGACATTTCGACATATCCTTACATCCCCCACGCACTGGAGCCCTTCATAATGTCGCATGTAATGACCCAGTGACTAGACATTTACACATACTGGACCAGCGCCGATTGGCGGCCCTTGGACTATAAGACTATATTTGTAGCATTTGGTCGTATGATATGTCATTTTTAATGTTTCTTTACAAAATATTAATGTATTTATAGATGCATACATTATAGATAAAAGTACCAAACAGGCACCAATGGGCGGCGCTTGGAATAACAGTGGACATATTTATAACAAAAGTGTCGTATGAGAAATTATTATACGTCGATTATATATAATATTTATGTATGTATATGTATATAGATATATGCATCTGTATGCATATAAGGTACAAGATATATCAATATATACATAACTTCTCGTGATACAATCCCGACCACCTGTGCCCCCCCCCTATGTCCCAGAAGATGTCCCAGTACCTTAAACATTTCGACTTTTCGACCTCTGCTCAAGATTGGTACTAAACAGGCACCGATAGGCGGCACTTCGAAGGTAAAAATAACAATGAAATGCTTTTATAAACAATATGTCGTATGAAATGTTATCATTAAATGATTATACATAACAGTTTTATATATATATATATATATATATATATATATATATATACGTACATGATGTACTACATATCTAAATTTATATATAACCTCCAATGATACGTCTCCCACCACCTGGAGCTCTCCGAAATGTCGCAGATAATGTCCCAGACACTAGACATTTAGACATTTCCTGTACGGTCCGAGCTTGGTACTAGTCGCGTGCCGGTAGGCGGCGCTTGGCCTATAAGAATAACAGTGGACATATCTATAACAAAGTCTCGTATGAGCTATTAATTAATAAATGATTATATATAATATATATAAGTTTATACTTATATGCATATCTGTATTTACATAAAGAACTACATTTATTAATAACCGTTCCAGATGTCGCCGAAAATGTCGTAGTACCAGAGACATTTTGACACTTGACGCTAAGGTTCGAGTTTGGTATTACACCAGCGCCTGTAGGGGTTTTATTTAATTGCAAGAATAAAACGGAACGTCATCCATATATGAAGTTATCAATGGAAATAGGGACAGTGGAATAATAATAATAATTATATATATGAAAATGTCGTAGTACCTGAGACATTTCGACACTTGACGCTCTGGTTCGAGTTTGGTATTACACCAGCGCCTGTAGGGGTTTTATTTAATTGCAAGAATAAAACGGAACGTCATTCATATATGAGGTTAACAATGGAAATAGGGAACAGTGGAATAATAATAATTATATATAGGTCTATATATATGTATACATATATATGTATACATATATACATATCTTATGCATTTAAATATCAAAAAGATATCTTAATATATAGATTACTTCACGTGGTACATCCCCCAACTCCTGCAGCCCTCCGAAATGTCACAGAAAATGTCCCAGTGACTAGACATTTCGATATTTCCTGCTCCGGTCGAGATGATTACTAGGCAGCACCGATATGCCGCGCTTGGACCGTAAGAAGTTTAATAAACCTTTTTAATAGCAATATGTCGTACGAAATATTATTATCAAAGGATTATATCTAATAATTATGTATTTACTCATTAATTTAAAAAATAATGTACCACATATATAAATATGTTAAAAGGTGCAAATTACCTTGTCAATTCAGGCAACATAAGATGTCCCAGTACCTTAGACATTTCGACTTTTTGACCTATGCTCAAGATTGGTACTAAACGGCCACCGATAGGTGGCGCTTCGAAGGTAAAAATAACAATGAAATGCTTTTATAACAATATGTCGTATGAAATGTTACCATTAAATGATAACACATAACAGTTTTATATATATATATATATATATATATATATATATGTACATGATGTACTACATATCTAAATTTATATATAACTTCCAATGATACGTCTCCCACCCAATGGAGCTCTCCGAAATGTCGCAGATAATGTCCCAGACACTAGACATTTCCTGTACAGGCCGAGCTTGGTTCTAGTCGCATGCCGGTAGGCGGCGTTGTACGGTAAGAATAACAGTGGACCTATTCATAACAGAGTGTCGTATGAGCTATTAATTAATGAATGATTATATATAACATTAATATAGGTATATACTTATATGCATATCTGTATTTACATAAAGAACTACATATATTAATAACCGTTTACTTCTGGTAATACATCTCCTACCGCCTAAGGCCCTCCCAGATGTCGCCGAAAATGTCGTAATACCAGAGACATATCGACACTTGACGCTCTGGTTCGAGTTTGGTATTACACCAGCGCCTGTAGGGGTTTTATTTAATTGCAAGAATAAAACGGGAACGTCATTCATATATGAAGTTATCAATGGAAATAGGGAACAGTGGAATAATAATAATAATTATATATATATATATATATATATATATAGAGAGAGAGAGAGAGAGAGAGAGAGAGAGAGAGAGAGAGAGCGAGAGAGAGAGAGAGAAGGTAGTGTTACCCTCCGATGTAAAGTGCTCTATGGCCTACAGACTAGGCCAGAGCGGTATAACTCTGGAGAAAATCAACAACACTGTTAATTCACAACAGTCTGTTTCACGGGGTGCGACCCGATCATCAGGTGATTGTTGTTAGAATGAATTTAAAGGCGTGGTTACCACGCCGTTAGCTTCATTCTAACCACATTCACCTGATGATCGGACGCACCCCATGAAACAGACTGTTGTGAATTAACAGTGTTGTTTTTCTCCAGAGTTATATATATATATATATATATATATATATATATATATATATATATATATATGTATATATATATACATATATACATATCTTATGCATTTAAATATCAAAAAGATATTTTAATATATAGATAACTTCACGTGGTACATCCCCCAACTCCTACAGCCCTCCGAAATGTCACGGAAAATGTCCCAGTGACTAAACATTTCAATATTTCCTGCTCCGGTCGAGATGGTTACTAGGCAGCACCGATATGCCGTGCTTGGACTGTAAGAAGATTAATAAACCTTTTTAATAGCAATATGTCGTACGAAATATTATTATTAAAGGATTATATCTAATAATTATGTATTTACTCATTAATTTATAAAATAATGTACCACATATATAAATATTTACATAACCTCTCGTGACACACCCCCTACCCCCTCGAGGACTCCGAAATGTCGCAAATAATGTCCCAAGCTTTTATAACAATATGTCGTATGAAATGTTATCATGAAATGATTATACATAACAGTTATATATATATAAATATATATATATATATATATATATATATATATATAAATGTACATGATGTACTACATATCTTAATTTATATATAACGTCCAATGATACGTCTCCCACCACCTGGAGCTCTCCGAAATGTCGCAGATAATGTCCCAGACACTAGACATTTAGACATTTCCTGTACGGGCCGAGCTTGGTACTAGTCGCATACCGGTAGGCGGAGCTTGGACTATAAGAATTACAGAGGACATATTTATAACAAAGTCTCGTATGAGCTATTAATTAATAAATGATTATATATAATATTTATATAGGTATATACTTATATGCATATCTGTATTTACATAAAGAACAACATATATTTATAACCGTTCCAGATGTCGCGGAAAATGTCATAGTACCAGAGATAATTCGACACTTGACGCTCTGGTTCGCCCTCCGAAATGTCGCAGATAATGTCCCTGAGACTAGACATTTAGACATTTCCTGAAAGGGCCGAGATTGGTACTAGTCGGGCACCGTTAGGCGGCGCTTGGACTGTAAGAATAACAGTGGACATATTTATAACAAAAGTGTCGTATGAGATATTATTATACGTCGATTATATATAATATTGATGTATGTATATATGTATATGGATATATGCATCCGTATGCATATAAGGAACAAGATATATCAATATATACATAACTTCTCGTGATACAATCCCGACCACCTGTGGCCCCCCATATGTCCCAGAAGATGTCCCAGTACCTTAGATATTTCGACTTTTCGACCTCTGCTCAAGATTGATACTAAACAGGCACCGATAGGCGGAGCTTCGAAGGTAAAAATAACAATGAAATGCTTTTATAACAATATGTCGTATGAAATGTTATCATGAAATGATTATACATAACAGTAAAATATATATATATATATATATATATATATATATATACGTACATGATGTACTACATATCTAAATTTATATATAACCTCCAATGATACGTCTCCCACCACCTGGAGCTCTCCGAAATGTCGCAGATAATGTCCCAGACACTAGACATTTAGACATTTCCTGTACGGGCCGAGCTTGGTTCTAGCCGCGTGCCGGTAGGCGGCGCTTGGACTATAAGAATAACAGTGGACATATTTATAACAAAGTGTCGTATGAGCTATTAATTAATAAATGATTATATATAATATTTATATCGGTATATACTTAATGCATATCTGTATTTACATAAAGAACTACATATATTAATAACCGTTCCAGATGTCGCGGAAAATGTCGTAGTACCAGAGACATATCGACACTTGACGCTCTGGTTCGAGTTTGGTATTACATCAGCGCCTGTAGGGGTTTTATTTAATTGCAAGAATAAAACGGGAACGTCATTCATATATGAAGTTATCAATGGAAATAGGGAACAGAGGAATAATAATAATAATTATATATATATATATATATATATATATATATATATATATACATATATACATATCTTATGCATTTAAATATCAAAAAGATATTTTAATATATAGATAACTTCACGTGGTACATCCCCCAACTCCTGCAGCCCTCCAAAATGTCACTGAAAAAGTCCCAGTGACTAGACATTTCGATATTTCCTGCTCCGGTCGAGATGGTTACTAGGCAGCACCGATATGCCGCGCTCGGACTGTAAGAACATTAATAAACCTTTTCAATAGCAATATATTGTACGAAATATTATTATTAAAGGATTATATTATTAATTTATAAAATAATGTACCACATATTTAAATATTTACATAACCTCTCGTGACACGTCCCCTACCCCCTCGAGGCCTTCGAAATGTCGCAGAAAATGTCCCAGTTATTGAGACATTTCCACTTTCCGCCCTCTACTTGTGAATGGTATAGCCTACTAAACGGACGCCTATCTTGGACTGTACGAATGACATTGAACTTTTTTAATGCATGTGTCGTCTGCAACATTATTATGACAGAATTATATCTAAAATTTATATATTTAGATGTTATATATATATATATCCCCCATATCCCCCATCCCGTGGAGCCCACCGAAATGTCACAGAAAATGTCCCAGGGACTAGACACTTCAACATTTCCCGCTTGGGCCGGGATTGTTACCAGACCGGGCCTCGATTTAGGCGGCGCTTGGACTGGTAGAACATGCAGTGGCGTATGCAGGATATGAAAATATAGGGGCCGCAGCCCTAAAGTCGGGAAAGGGGGCTGTTCTGCGCCTTTTAGACGTCATTTATATATATATATATATATATATATATATATATATATATATATATATATATATATATATATATATATATATACAGAAAAACAACACTGTTACATATATATTAATAAATCATTTTTTTTTAAATTATATTGATATTCCATAAAGCCCTATCAGTAGGAAGCAAGCATATTTAGGCCTAAACTTGTTTGAATACACTGCGTGGCTGTTACATTGTCTCCTACTAAACATTTCCAATATTGTTAGTTCGTGCATAATTATTATGATTATTATATGTAATTTTGTAAGGTATCCAGTTCAAATTGTTTATTATGTTAACCGTGGGACCCTCATCTTTATAAATGCATTAATTGAACAACAAAGAAAAACATGCATCAATAAGTGTAGCGTTGTAACTTAATTGTCAGGATTAAAAAAGTAAAAGAACTTAAATGGATTAACTATTATATGTCCCTGAATCTGTCAAAGGGAACTACATCTATTTTTCATATAGAGCTACTGATAATGATTTCCATAATATAGGTTTTCGTAGATAAATTATTTTTGCAGCAATTTAGTTCGAACTATAGCCAGTTGGAGTTAAAAAGAAATAAAGATAGTCTGACCTGAGGTACAAATAACTTGCATGGACTGTTGAACAGTTTTTGGCCATGCACCATTATGTTACAGTACAATCATAGGTATGTAAATAATCTCTTCACTGTTCAGATTTATTTAAGAAATTTTCAAAGTCTGACACTCTTTCCATTTACATTACAGACAATATCTTGCTAAGCTTTTGTTCTTTCTTCACAAAATTTCAACAAATCAACAAAACTAGTTTTTCTTTAGGTCAATAGAAACCTTTAGAACTGATAATAAATATACATTATTATATCATATATATATATATATATATATATATATATATATATATTAACACTACAGACATGGTCTTTCCTGGTTTCTTCTTTCTTTTCCATATGGGAATAACATTACCATAACCGTGCACAGAGAAACATGAAAATATTTATTTACTGAAAACGCCATATTTTATCTCAAATGAATGACTCCAATTTTATTGATTGACCACGTAACTCGGCTTTCAAATTGGGACAATTCTGATTTAATTGATATCACAAGCAAGCCGATCTTCCTTGATGCCGTTGCAAATGGTTCCATATTTTCATATATACTAGTAAAATTTTATATATATATATATATATAAGACAACAAGACAGCAAAATACAGTTGATATTTCAAGGTAAGTGATTATATAACGAGTCCATGTAATGCTTGCACATCATGTTGGCGTCGCCAAACAGCCGGGTGGTCTATGCGAATGAGCCGTTCATCCTTCAGGACGTTGCAAACTGCCTGATATTTTCATGTATACATTCAGAATACTTGATATAATATATATGCATATATTATAGCCTTCCTTATTTCTTAAACCCATACGTAATTGATAGAGCGTCTGACTGGGACCCCTCCAACTGGGACCCGTCGGACTGGAACCCGTCCGGATGGGATCGAAAAAATCTGACCCGTCTACTTGAAACCCGTCTATTTGGGATGGCACCGAAATCTAGATAGACAGAACAAACGATATACACACATACATATGTATGTACATACATTTATATATATATATATATATATATATATAAATATAAGTATATATCTATATTTATATATATATTTCATATATACATACAAATATATATATATAGCCCGCCTGTCCCAGAAACCCCTCGCATAGGGCCCGGCGTATACTGGATAGAGCATATATTACAGTATATTACAGTATTTCATGCCCGAAGGGTTAGGGTAACCCATATACTCGATGAAGCATATATTTCAGGTTACAAACGCTAACTGGAGTATTTCATGCCGGAAGGGTTAGGGTAACCCGCATAATGGATGGAGCGTATATTACAGGTTACAAACACTTACTGGAGTATTTCATGCCCGAAGGGTTAGGGTAACCCGCATACTGGATGGAGCATATATTACAGGTTACAAACACTAACTGGAGTATTACATGCCCGAAGGGTTAGGGTAACCCATATACTCGATGGAGCATATATTACAGGTTACAAACGCTAACTGGAGTATTTCATGCCGGAAGGGTTAGGGTAACCCGCATAATGGATGGAGCATATATTACAGGTTACAAACACTTACTGGAGTATTTCATGCCCGAAGGGTTAGGGTAACCCGTATACTGGATGGAGCATATATTACAGGTTACAAACACTAACTGGAGTATTTCATGCCCAAAGGGTTAGGGTAACCCGTATACTGGATGGAGCATATATTACAGGTTACAGACGCTAACTGGAGGATTTTATGCCCGTAGGGTTAGGGTAACCCGTATACTGAATGGAGCATATATTACAGGTTACACACACTTGCTGGAGTATTTTATGCCCGAAGGGATAGGGTAACCCATATACTAGATGGAGCATATATTACAGGTTACAAACACTTACTGGAGTATTTCATGCCAAAAGGGTTAGGGTTACCCGTATCCAGGATATAGCATTTATTTATAGTGAAGCACACTTCCTGAAGTATTTCATGCAAGAAGGGTAAGTGTAACCCAAATCTCAGATATACCAAATATCAATAGCGGCCAACACTTACTGGAGTATAACATGCCCGAAGGGTTAGGGTAACCTATATACTGGATAGAGCATATATTAAAGGTGACAAACAGTTACTGGAGTATTCCATGCCCAAAGGGTTAGGGTAACCTGTATACCGTATATAGTACATATTAATAGTGACAAACATTAAATTTAGTATTTCCTGAATGAAGGATATGGGAAACCCTTATCCTGGATATAGCATATATTACCATAAACAAACACTTGCTGGAGTATGTCATGCAGAGAAATCTCAGATATACCATATATCCCTAGTGAGAAACACTTTCTAGAGTATTTCATACCTGAGGGGTTAGGGTTACCGTATACTGGATGGAGCATATATTACAGGTTACAAACACTTACGGGAGTATTTCATGCCTGAAGGGTTAGGGTAACCCGTATACTGGATGGAGCATATATTACAGGTTACAAACACTTACTGGAGTATTTCATGCCCGAAGGGTTAGGGTTACCCGTATCCCAGATATAGCATATATGTATACTGAATAACCCTTACTGGAGTATTTAATACTGACAAACACTAACTTCACTTTTTCCTGTATGAAGGATTAGGGCAACCAATAGTCTGGTTATACTATATATTACTACTGTCAAACGCTTACTGGAGTATTTCATGCCCGAAGGGTTAGGGTAACCCATATACTGGATGAAGCATATATTACAGGTTACAAACGCTAACTAAAGTATTTCATGCCCGATGGGTTAGGGGAAGCCGTATACTGGATGGAGCATATATTACAGGTTAAAAACAATGGAGTATTTCATGCCCGAAGGGTTAGGGTAACCCGTATACTGGATGGAACATATATTAAAGGTTACAACACTAACTGGAGTATTTCATGCCCAAAGGGTTAGGGTAACCCGTATACTGGATGGAGCATATATTACAGGTTACAAACGCTAACTGGAGTATTTTATGCCTGAAGGGTTAGGGTTACCCGTATCCAGGATATAGCAATTATTTAAAGTGAAGCACACTTCCTGAAGTATTTCATGCAAGAAGGGTAAGGGTAACCCAAATCTCAGATATACCAAATATCAATAGCGGCCAACACTTACTGGAGTATAACATGCCCGAAGGGTTAGGGTAACCCATATACTGGATAGAGCATATATTAAAGGTGACAAACACTTACTGGAGTATTTCACGCCCGAAGGGTTAGGGTAACCCGTATACCGTATAAAGTACATATTAATAGTGACAAACACTAAATTTAGTATTTCCTGAATGAAGGATATGGGAATCCCTTATCCTGGATATAGCATATATTACCATAAACAAACACTTGCTGGAGTATGTCATGCAGAGTAATCTCAGATATACCATATATTCCTAGTGAGAAACACTTACTAGAGTATTTCATGCCCGAAGGGTTAGGGTAACCCGTATACTGGATGGAGCATATATTACAGGTTACAAATACTTACTGGAGTATTTCATGCCCGAAGGGTTAGGGTAACCCGTATACTGGATGGAGCATATATTACAGGTTACAAACACTGGAGTATTTCATGCCCGAAGGGTTAGGGTAACCCGTATACTGGATGGAACATATATTACAGGTTACAAACACTTACTGGTGTATTTCATGCCCGAATGGTTAGGGAAACCCATATACTGGATGGAGCATATATATTACAGGTTACACCCACTTGCTAGAGTATTTCATGCCCGAAGGGTTAGGGTAACCCGTAAACTGGTTGGAGCATATATTACAGGTTACAAACACTTACTGGAGTATTTCATGCCCGAAGGGTTAGGGTAACCCATATACTGGATACAGCATATATTAAAGGTGACAAACAGTTACTGGAGTATTCCATGCCCAAAGGGTTAGGGTAACCTGTATACCGTATATAGTACATATTAATAGTGACAAACATTAAATTTAGTATTTCCTGAATGAAGGATATGGGAAACACTTATCCCGGATATAGCATATATTACCATAAACAAACACTTGCTGGAGTATGTCATGCAGAGAAATCTCAGATATACAATATATCTAGTGAGAAACACTTTCTAGAGTATTTCATACCTGAGGGGTTAGGGTTACCGTATACTGGATGGAGCATATATTACAGGTTACAAACACTTACGGGAGTATTTCATGCCTGAAGGGTTAGGGTAACCCGTATACTGGATGGAGCATATATTACAGGTTACAAACACTTACAGGAGTATTTCATGCCCGAAGGGTTAGGGTTACCCGTATCCCAGATATAGCATATATGTATACTGAATAACCCTTACTGGAGTATTTAATACTGACAAACACTAACTTCACTTTTTCCTGTATGAAGGATTAGGGCAACCAATAGTCTGGTTATACTATATATTACTACTGTCAAACGCTTACTGGAGTATTTCATGCCCGAAGGGTTAGGGTAACCCATATACTGGATGAAGCATATATTACAGGTTACAAACGCTAACTAAAGTATTTCATGCCCGATGGGTAAGGGGAAGCCGTATACTGGATGGAGCATATATTACAGGTTAAAAACACTGGAGTATTTCATGCATGAAGGGTTAGGGTAACCCGTATACTGGATGGAACATATATTAAAGGTTACAACACTAACTGGAGTATTTCATGCCCAAAGGGTTAGGGTAACCCGTATACTGGATGGAGCATATATTACAGGTTACAAACGCTAAATGGAGTATTTTATGCCTGAAGGGTTAGGGTTACCCGTATCCAGGATACAGCAATTATTTATAGTGAAGCACACTTCCTGAAGTATTTCATGCAAGAAGGGTAAGGGTAACCCAAATCTCAGATATACCAAATATCAATAGCGGCCAACACTTACTGGAGTATAACATGCCCGAAGGGTTAGGGTAACCCATATACTGGATAGAGCATATATTAAAGGTGACAAACACTTACTGGAGTATTTCACGCCCGAAGGGTTAGGGTAACCCGTATACCGTATAAAGTACATATTAATAGTGACAAACACTAAATTTAGTATTTCCTGAATGAAGGATATGGGAATCCCTTATCCTGGATATAGCATATATTACCATAAACAAACACTTGCTGGAGTATGTCATGCAGAGTAATCTCAGATATACCATATATTCCTAGTGAGAAACACTTACTAGAGTAATTCATGCCCGAAAGGTTAGGGTAACCCGTATACTGAATGGAGCATATATTACAGGTTACAAACGCTAACTGGAGTATTTCATGCCGGAACGGTTAGGGTAACCCGCATACTGGATGGAGCATATATTACAGTTTACAAATACTTACTGGAGTATTTCATGCCCGAAGGGTTAGGGTAACCCGTATACTGGATGGAACATATATTACAGGTTACAAACACTTACTGGAGTATTTCATGCCCAAAGGGTTAGGGTAACCCGTATACTGGATGGAGCATATATTACAGGTTACAAACACTTACAGGAGTATTTCATGCCCGAAGGGTTAGGGTAACCCGTATACTGGATGTAGCATATATTACTTGTTACAAACACTCACTGGAGTATTTCATGCCCAAAGGGTTAGGGTAACCCGTATACTGGATGGAGCATATATTACAGGTTAAAAACGCTAACTGGAGTTTTTATGCCCGAAGGGTTAGGGTAACCCGTATACTGGATGGAGCATAAATTACTGGTTACAAACGCTAACTGGAGTATTTTATGCCCGAAGGGTTAGGGTAACCCGTAAACTGGATGGAGCATATATTACAGGTTACAAACACTTACTGGTGTATTTCATCCCCGAAGGTTTAGGGAAACCCATATACTGGATGGAGCATATATATTACAGGTTACAAACGCTAACTGGAGTATTTCATGCCCGAATGGTTAGGGTAACCCGTATACTGGATGGAGCATATATTACTGGTTACAAACGCTAACTGGAGTATTTTATGCCCGAAGGGTTAGGGTAACCCGTATACTGGATGGAGCATATGTTACTGGTTACAAACGCTAACTGGAGTATTTTATGCCCGAAGGGTTAGGGAAACCCGTAAACTGGATGGAGCATATATTACAGGTTACAAACACTTACTGGTGTATTTCATCCCCGAAGGTTAAGGGAAACCCATATACTGGATGGAGCATATATATTACAGGTTACAAACGCTAACTGGAGTATTTCATGCCCGAATGGTTAGGGTAACCCGTATACTGGAAGGAGCGTATATTACAGGTTACAAACACTTACTGGAGTTTTTCATGCCCAAAGGGTTAGGGTTACCCGTATCCCAGATATAGCATATATGTATACTGACTAACCCTTACTGGAGTATTTAATACTGACATACACTAACTTCACTTTTTCCTGTATGAACGATTAGGGCAACCAATAGTCTGTTTATACTATATATTACTACTGTCAAACGCTTACTGGAGTATTTCACGCCCGAAGGGTTAGGGTAACCCATATACTGGATGAAGCATATATTACAGGTTACAAACGCTAACTAAAGTATTTCATGCCCGATGGGGTAGGGTAACCCGTATACTGGATCGAGCTTATATTAAAGGTTACAAACGCTTACTGGAGTATTTTATGCCCGAAGGGTTAGGGTAACCCGTATACTGGATGGATCATATATTACTGGTTACAAACGCTAACTGGAGTATTTCACGCCCGAAGGGTTAGGGTAACCCGTACACCGTATAAAGTACATATTTATAGTGACAAACACTAAATTTAGTATTTCCTGAATGAAGGATATGGGAATCCCTTATCCTGGATATAGCATATATTACCATAAACAAACACTTGCTGGAGTATGTCATGCAGAGTAATCTCAGATATACCATATATTCCTAGTGAGAAACACTTACTAGAGTATTTCATGCCCGAAGGGTTAGGGTAACCCGTATACTGGATGGAGCATATATTACAGGTTACAAACGCTAACTGGAGTATTTCATGCCGGAACGGTTAGGGTAACCCGCATACTGGTTGGAGCATATATTACAGTTTACAAATACTTACTGGAGTATTTCATGCCCGAAGGGTTAGGGTAACCCGTATACTGGATGGAGCATATATTACAGGTTACAAACACTGGAGTATTTCATGCCCGAAGGGTTAGGGTAACCCGTATACTGCATGGAACATATATTACAGGTTACAAACACTTACTGACTATTTCATGCCCAAAGGGTTAGGGTAACCCGTATACTGGATATAGCATATATGTATACTGACTAACCCTTACTGGAGTATTTAATACTGACATACACTAACTTCACTTTTTCCTGTATGAACGAATAGGGCAACCAATAGGCTGTTTATACTATATATTACTACTTTCAAACGCTTACTGGACTATTTCACGCCCGAAGGGTTAGGGTAACCCGTATACTGGATGGAGCATATATTACTGGTTACAGACGCTAACTGGAGTATTTTATGCCCGAAGGGTTAGGGTAACCCGTATACTGGATGGAGCATATGTTACTGGTTACAAACGCTAACTGGAGTATTTTATGCCCGAAGGGTTAGGGTAACCCGTATACTGGATGGAGCATATATTACAGGTTACAAACACTTACAGGAGTATTTCATGCCCGAAGGGTTAGGGTTACCCGTATCCCAGATATAGCATATATGTATACTGAATAACCCTTACTGGAGTATTTAATACTGACAAACACTAACTTCACTTTTTCCTGTATGAAGGATTAGGGCAACCAATAGTCTGGTTATACTATATATTACTACTGTCAAACGCTTACTGGAGTATTTCATGCCCGAAGGGTTAGGGTAACCCATATACTGGATGAAGCATATATTACAGGTTACAAACGCTAACTAAAGTATTTCATGCCCGATGGGTTAGGGTAACCCGTATACTGGATGGAGCATATGTTACTGGTTACAAACGCTAACTGGAGTATTTCATGCCCGAAGGGTTAGGGAAACCCGTAAACTGGATGGAGCATATATTACAGGTTACAAACACTTACTGGTGTATTTCATCCCCGAAGGTTTAGGGAAACCAATATACTGGATGGAGCATATATATTACAGGTTACAAACGCTAACTGGAGTATTTCATGCCCGAATGGTTAGGGTAACCCGTATACTGGAAGGAGCGTATATTACAGGTTACAAACGCTAACTAAAGTATTTCATGCCCGATGGGTTAGGGTAACCCGTATACTGGATGGAGCATATATTACTGGTTACAAACGCTAACTGGAGTATTTTATGCCCGAAGGGTTAGGGTAACCCGTATACTGGATGGAGCATATGTTACTGGTTACAAACGCTAACTGGAGTATTTTATGCCCGAAGGGTTAGGGAAACCCGTAAACTGGATGGAG